>CM034149.1:289582278-290182278 GCA_019776745.2 Taxus chinensis
TGCACATTGCTTTTCCATTGGACCGAAGTGTCCTCTGTTATTCCCCTCTCATGTATCTTTGCTTGGGGCACCGTCATTAACCCTTGTTGTTAATTCGAATAGGTTGGAACTGAAGCTTGATAACAAAAACATTGCATTATGATTCTCTATTAGGTTAGCTTGTTTACTTTCTCATATTGCATTGCATTTTGTATGTTGCATGGAGTTAGTGTTTTTTTTAGCAATGGACATTTGTTCGTATATGGCCTTTCATGTCATACTACACTTTTGTTCTTTTTTTTAATAAGGACCGATGATGAAGATCTCCAGTAATATGATGAAAAATAAATTTGTTTAAAAGGCATTGGATGGATGCTAGCTCATTCCCCCTTCCTCGTACTCCTTTTCTTCTATATCCTGTTTCTTTTCTTATTCATCACACTATTCTTTCTTCTCTTATCTTTCTATCATCTTTTCGATCGTCAATTGAGTTCTTCTATCACCCCATCAACAATCGAGGGGGAATCCTTCAAAATTTTCTACTTGTTTATGTTTGTCTACTTTCTTTTAAGTGACATCACTTACGCCACCCCAAAGAGGGGAGAATGTAGACACCTAAAATATTCTTACACTTAGCATTTCATCTAATTCAACCGATTGACGACATTTTGTTAATCAACCCTTCTTCGCTCCATTCTTGATTGTATTCCTCCTATAAATCATCTAATTTGGTTAATATCTCTCTTATTAGCTAAACATTCCTCCTTTCAACCATTCAGAATCTCCCTAGTTCTCTCTAGACCACTTCTATTGGCTTCCTAGGCTATCTATCAGTCACAATTGGTTATCCAAACCCCTCCTAACTCTCAATGAATCTCTAATCACTTGCTAATCAATTTTAACTATCCTAAACCCTAGTTAACTAGCCTAAACCAATCTTAACTAAGCCTAAAGCATGTTTATCCTAATCTAATCTAAAAGAGCTTTAGTCCCACATGCACCCAAATTCCAAATTCTCCCAAGTGGAAAACTATAAATAGAAGGGTCACCCCTCCCATTTAGACTTACAACTTTACTATCAAACACTTTGGAAAGGCATTAGAAACCATTTGTGATAGATTTAAGCTATAGAACATTTGGATCTTGGCCATAATCCATTGTTAAGAGCTCCTCCATCTTGCATCCATCCATTCCAAATATAGTTAGTAAGGGAAGATCTAAATCTTGGCCATGTAGCCAACTTGGAGAGATCTCTTCACTATGTTTGGGAAAGAACAAAACATAATTTGATTGCTTAGGATCTAAACTAGGTTCAATTTTAATAAGCTTTCATAGTGTTAGTTTTTGATGTTTTTGTCAAAGTTATAATACTTTTATGTTATTTTCTCTTGTTTAGCTCTAATCTGATGGTGTATGGTTGAGTTAGTAAAGCTTTGAGGTTCTTTATCCTCACTCCATAGCTTTTGTAACTTTTCATTGCATACAGTCCACAAAAAAATTTAGAGTGATCTCCTTGTCATAATCCTAGCTATGAGGAGGGAGATTAGGATGCAAAATATGTCATTTATTCTTAATACCAGTGCACAGAGTGTTTCCCTTTAACCAACTCCCTAGCAATGTAATAATGTTCTCTTGACATAGCATATTTCATATTTCCTTCAGATCATCAACATTTGACTGGAAAGTCTCAATTACCTTATTTTGTTCCAACTTCTGTGAATGTTCCTTTAAATATTGTATTTCACCCTATAGATTTCTGAGTATCTCCATGGTTTCCTGATAAACCTCCTTCTGATGTGTGAGGTCTAGCTGTTTTGCATGTAAAACCTCCTCCTTAGTAATGCTAGGATTCTATTACAAATTTTCTCTAGCGCATGTAGCCTCAACACGTGTAGTAATCTTCATAGGTACTACCTCAGGATCTGGTGCTAACTTCAACATCCATTGGTTTTCCATGGTGCACTGTATTCTAACCATCCATGCACCCTTATTCTCCTATTTTTTATTCTTTCTCAAGTGATCTTATAGATCCAGGAACTCTTCATAGTTATCATTATTTCTACAAAAGAAAAAATAATGTTCTGAGGAAACCCACGCTTGTAATGGTCAGGATATCTATACGTATAACATGTTCCATGAGGGAACTCACCTCATCCACTATCGTGTCCTCGGCCTCTAAATCCACCATGGTATCCTCGACCTCTACCACGGCCTCCCTCGAAGTGCCCTTCATTATGATCGTACTATCCTTGAGTGTGATCGTGATCATGTTTCTCACTTTTATCTTTATAACTATTCACAACTCTAGTTTGTTGTACACTAATATCAATGGCATCATGGATCTGATCAATCAACCTACAATCTTTTGTATTGTAAGTTATGGATTGAAAAATCTTACAGTAACAGGACACGATCTTCCTTATCGCACATTACAATAATGGGTAGTGGCTCGCATCATGGTCAAAATAACATATCTCATATTCTAGTAATGAGGAGTGCACCAATCTGTGAGGACAACTATCCTTAGTATGCCCTTCTAATTTACAATCTATGCACCAAATTCTAGTGTGTGTCTCATGTTATTTATTGGTTGATAGTTTCTCCAACTATTTTTCCATTTCCGCAATGTGAGCCTCCAAGAATGGGCTCACTGTAGTGTTTATGTTCCCAACTTCCTCAACGTGTAAAGCTACTTCAATTGCCTCACGTGGGTCTGTATAAGTCTTATGTGAGAGAGCCCTCCTAAAAGGTATGATTAGGCCTCCAAAAAACCACTGTGCATGCTGACTTGCATGGATATCATATGATAGTTTAGACAAGAGTGTTTTGAAATGAGCATCATATTCTTAGACACTCTCAGTAGTGCCCTACTTGATATCCTTGAGTGCGCTTATACTTTTATACTAGAACTTAGGGATATAAAATTCTTTAAGGAAAACCTCTTGTAACGTCATATAATCCACATATTTTTATCAGGGTCAAACTTCTTGTACTAGCTATGCATGTGTCCCTACAACGTAGTTACAAACTAACTAGTCTTACACTCTGAAGTTGTAATTCTTTTCACGCACCACAATATCTCACACATATGGACATGCTCAGTAGTATATTCTATTCCCCTATACTCTGGGAGACGAAGTGACATCTCCATGTAAATATTATGGGGTTGATGAGGAACATGCCCACTAGATCTAGAACCTCTTGTGTTATCTCTACCTCCAGATCCATCAGATCCCAAGCCACCTATGCCTCCTGATCCTCCCCCTATAATAGGAACTAAACTAGAGGATGCACTACCTTATGTCCCAAAAATGGTGCTAAACCAAACTCCCACAGTCTATGAAGTTTTACTAATCCCATATGTGCGTCCAAATTTTTACATGCCTGTGTTCTGTGCAGAAGACACACCTGAAAAAGGCACCCCCAACCAGACCTCTAAATAACAAGGAAGACTTCTTCCCATCCATAAATGTAATTTTTATTTTATTTACTCTTGATCATGTTGATAAGTCAACTTTACCTCTTGCTATTCTACTACCCAAACTAGCTTGTTGACTACTGGCTATACTAGAAACTAGAAAACCAAGTGCAAGGGCTAGGTTTCCAAGCGGATTCAGATGCACACCCATGACCCATGTTTTCTTTGTTGGCATGATCTCATCAAAGGATGATGAGGGTTCCCTATCATGATTACCCAAATGGGGGAGTTCTAGCTGCTCTAGCTCCACGTCCTCTGTGTGAGCTGCAAATCCATAATGAGCCATCTCTCTCCACAATGCCATCTATTATGTAACCTTACATTGCTTCTCTAAATCCCTCTCGCATGCCTCATTGAACTTAATCCACCTTTATTCTCTTTTACTTTTGTTATCCTGTAAAATTGGCAAGGGAAATTTTATAGATAACCATACCAAAATTTTTTTCCGGTCCCTCGTTAGGGATCCCTTGCATTCAGAACGTTGCAAAACCCCTTCCTGGGAAATCTAGTTTTCCGAACTTAGTCTTTCCTGGTCTTTTTTGGTTGGGCGCATATAATAACTATGCAAACATCAAATTTTGGTGTGCCCCCTTTAAAGCCTTTGGCGCATGTATTCTTGTGTCAACATGCATTTTGGTGCTCCTCACTATGTTGAGTCTTCCTTGCATGTGCCAAGGCGCATGTGCCTTCATGTCAACAACACTTTTGTTGCGCCACTTTTTGGTGTGCCAAGGGCGCACATATTCCTTTGTCAACACCACTTCCGGTGCACCAAAGGCACACATAACTTTGTGTTGGCAAGTTTTTCAGTGCACCAAGGGCACATGTATTCTTGTGTCGACAGCACTTTTGGTGCGCCACTTGAAAAATTTGGTGGCACATTTATTATCACCTCACCTATAAATAGGCGCGTCTGCACTGTCATTGTCACCAAACATAAATCATGTGATTATTTTTCTGTGTACCTGTCAGCGCACTAGCCCTATCGCTTTCGAATCATTTCATGGACCCGTTTGCACATTTCTCCACTATTTATCCTGGTAAGAGGTCCTCTTTCTTTTGTGCACTTTGTGTTTGTGGTTTTTGGCTGCTTGTTGGTAAGAATTGGATTGGAAAGACTATGAAATCATGAACTTCCCCCCCCCCACTTTTTCTGTCTTTTCCATTCTTCCACATGTTCTTCCCCCTCTTTCCAGATCTGTTGGTAGAGGAAACTCTGTCCTGAAAAATAGCTTGGAACTCTCATTTTGTAGCTTCTTCATCACCCCAAGGTACCCTGCAGAAGGAGCTAAACCATATGTAAAACCCCTCAGAGAAAGAATCAAAGCTTAAAAAGAAACTGTATTTTTCTTCTCCTTTGGCGCATTGGCACACCCTGCAACATGAAGAACAATTGCGCCAATGGCGCATCTGTCGCCCCCGTTACACAAAGAGTAGCCGCGCCAATGGCGCACTTTCCCTACCCTCTACATAATGAAAAGCTACGCCCTCAAGGTGCACTTCCTTAGTTTATTGCAAATGCTTTCCTAGTGCCCCCTCATGGAGTGCAAAACTAATTTGTTGCATCGTTAAAACCTGCACCCTTTGGCACACCCTACACATATGAAACATAGAAATTATCCGCGCCAAGTGCAAATTTGTAAAACAGCACAGGCACATCCCTCACTACAACAACATCATGTCATGCAGACCTTCCATGTGCCGCGCCAATTTCTCTTTAGCACACAAAAAGCATATGTCACACAAACCTTAGATGTGCCTTTGGCACACCGAAGTTCCGTGCAACATGAAAATTATATGCGCCCTTTACAAAATGCATCCACATGGCACAGGCGCACTTGTGTTTACAACAACAAAGAATGCAATCTGCAATATCCATGCGCCATGTGCCCTTTGGCACTGATTTATCCCCTGCAGCAGCCCTTTCCCGTGCGCCTTACTATTTAGCTCTGTAACCTACAGTATTCATGCGCCCTGCACCCTGAGGCCTTAAAATCACTAACTCTTTCTTCTGTCAGCATTTCAATGGAAAATCAAATGGCTGACATGAATTTCTTGCGTTGGGTTTCACTTCTTATTCTTTTAGATCAGCAACTAAGTTTAGAAGAACATATGTCAACATCAAGCAAGAAACCTATCAAATCTAAAGGCAAGGCCAAGCTCACAGAAGAAGAAATGAAGTATAAGTATCAGAGGGTCAGAATGCCCGAGTCCCAGGCAGAGTGTGACCTAGATATCAGAGACTCAGAACTGGGTCACATTGACATGGAAGATTTCTGGTCCAGAACCCAGAGGGTCACAAGAAGTCCATGGATGGACAAATTGATAGGCAGTGCCCTACATTTTGCTAGAGGAATCCCATTCAGTGTAGTTAATAATGAATTTATGATGGTGGTAGCCCGATGCTACAACAAAGACACAAGATGTGTCCATAATGAGAAGGGCGAGGTTATAATCAACCTCACTGCCCGCCATTTTGAAATAATGCTCGGCATCCCTCACCACTGGCACTTTGTGGCCGTTATCCAGGAAGACTGCATCAAAGCCTGGGACGACAATGAAGATCAGTGCATGCAGCTGATGAACGAGGTATATCTGAAAAATAAAAAGGTGGTGACTCGGTGGCCACAGGTCATTCATCGCAGTGACTTCTCAGAGGAACTCAGCGACATCATTACATTCCTGAGCAGAGTCTTTGGGACTTCCTGACGCCCATTATTTTCACAAATGGATGTTGCGGTATTTGGAAACAATGAACAAAAATGTGCCCGATCAACGCTTTGAGTGGGTAGAAATCATAAGCAGCATGATATCAGAGCAGCTACAACAACTTGCCACAATAGGGAAGTTCTACATGAATTCCTACGTTGTTTACACTACAACTTCAAAAAGAGATTATCCAGCTCTGATGCGGTGCGGGGTTTGGCCCTAGGTTAAAATCTATGAATATTATCCAGAACTGAAGCTGGAAAATAGCATCCCCCAATTTACAAAGATCAACGATGCCTTCTTCTACGGCATCATCTGCCTCTTGAGGCCGAATATGACTCATGGTCACATGATCAAGAGCATCGTGGCAGCCACAGAGAAATGGGGGGCCCTGTTCACTCAATTCCCCACATTCACTTATCTAAGGGCGGCTAACTTCTTGGGGGAACCAACTAAACTACCAAGGCATGCTGGTCCCAAATTAATCCTGTTGGAGCTGTCGAGGCAGCTAATCACCTACCATGAGAAGTGTCTCAAGAGAAAGAAGGGTGGAACTCCTTTCCCCCTCACAGTGGGTAGGTATACGTGTCTCACTCACCACAAGGCAAAAGATATGTTTGCAGAACTGGAGCTACTGAATCTAAAACATGACTTCCCAGCAAGGCCCACCTTCGACCCGAGAAATTGTCTACCTAGGGCTAAGCTCGACCCGATCCACATCCCTCAGATCGAAGATATCTACATTGACATATATCATGAGGTTGAGCTCAGGAGGAAGGATCATTCTCGCTTGGCCTTAGCAGAAATCATCCAGTACGGGGTAGCCATCGTCCCAAAAGGCTACCAAACTACTGAGGAAGAAGTGGATCAAGTGTATCTTGACATGGGTGGGGACGATTGGCCTTTTGCGTTGATTGATAGAACCAAAGTGCCTCAGACAATTGAGGAGAGAGTCAAGGAAACTCTGCGCAGAACAGAGCATTGGTGCCGAATGAACGGACTCATCTACCTCGGGGTCGATTTCACAACCTCTCCGTTGGGCAACGCACCTCCTCGGGAAAAATAGCAGCCAAAAGGCAAGGGTAAAGATAAAGAGGGTGAGTCCAACTCCACCCAAGAGGAAGCTCCTAGAAATCCCTCCTTCCGCTTCACAAGAACGGGTTGAAATCCTGAAAATCTCAGAGGAAGAAGTGACGGAAGATGTTCCAATAGGCATATCCACTCAGGATGTGGCCATGACTATAACAACTGAGGTCCCTTCTTCCTTCTCCTTCTCCTCCTTCCCCTCCTCGAGTGACTCAAGTGACCATTCCTTTGGTCGTGTCCTCTCCCCCTTCTTCTACCATTCCTCCTATGTCCTCGTCCATCTTCTCTTCTCTCGCGGACCTGTCCCCCTCCATTTCTTCCCTCATCTCTGAGCTCCCCTCCCTTCCTATGTCTTCCTCTCCTGCAGTATCTCTTCCTCCCGTGAGCGCTTCCTCGGCCTCCCTCTCGATGCCGCCTCCAAGTGTCTCCACGTTTTTCCCTTCTACTACTGCAGCTGCCCCCTTCTCTGTTTCTGGTCCTTCTCCCATAAGTCCAGCCTGGATCTCCCAGCACCTGAGTCAGCAGAAAAGGAAAGTTCCCATCACTCCGATGGACTTCTCCGTAATCCCGTCAAAAGGGGCAAAGAAGCAGAAGCCCATCACACGCTTCTCTCAGAGTGCTTCGGGAGAGAGGGTAATGGAGATCGCATACCCCAATCCTCTGAAGGATAAAAAGGATCTGTCTCCGACAGATTACATAGTGACTCAAGTCACAATGGGGACGTCTTCTGAAAGCCTTCAGGGAGAGGCCCTATCTGTAGTTGACGCCCTCTACAAGAAGCTTCAAGAAGAAAAAGAAGAGAAAAGGCTACTGAAAGAGCAAAATAAACATCTGCTCCATGCCTTACAGAAGATGGGCAGTGCACCTCCCACAACAGCCGCCAAAACTCCTGAGCCTCTGAGTCAGGATAAAATTAATGAATATGCAAAGATCAATGAGCAGGGTATGGCAGTTTCTGCCTGGAGGAGCCAAATCCTTAAGGACAGTGAACGAGTAATCGCCAAGTTCACCGATTTGTATTTAAACATCAACAAGGTGAACAAGGAACTCCAGGCGTTAGCAGGACCCATATCAGAAGAGCTGGACCATGCTAGGCTACAGCATGAGACCTTTCAAAGAATGTTCACTTTTTCAGTCGAAGATCTGGTCAAGTTCAGCATTTTCGGTCACCCCAGGGCCCTCAATAAAATCCTTTCCACTCTGGATTACCGGATGGATCAACTGGAATTCGTCCTCGAAAAGATTGATAAGGTAAAGGAAGAAGCCCTGGACACAATGCATCAGATGGAACAAATTGTTCTAAGGATGTCTCCAGGGTTGCTTACTCCTTCTTTCACCTTAAGGAAGGTTGACGAAACCATCCAGATCTTCAAGGAGATCGTTTCACAAGGGCTGGGGCCAGAGGTCACTTTTGACGCAGAATCCATCAATAACCTGCTGGCCTGTCGGGACTTCATCAGGTTCTTAATAGAAGTAGAGAATGAATATTCCAAACTCCCAGAGAAGCTCATAGATGAGCGGGAGACTTGTGAGGCTATCAGTGAGTGACACAAGGATCCTTCCCAAGATCAATTAGAGCCCATGATCAGCAAGTTTATGGAATACCGTGCCCAATTTCACATCTCGTCACCCGAGCAGCAAAAGCAGGATATCCCCTTTCAGCCGCGGGACGACGACGATGAATAATTTCTCTCTCTTCTTCGACTTTCTTTTTGTAAATGTCTAAAGCATGTTGGCACAAATGATGACATCATCCATGTTGCACCATGGGATGATGTCATCCATCAAGTTGTTAAAAGTCAACATGACTGAGATATTTTTGTAGATATTTTGTAAATAGGTGGTTGGTTCCTTTTTGCCTTCCTTCTTCTTCTTCTTCTTCTATAAATACTCAAATACTTGTTGTATTTGGGTGTGGATACTTTTCAGATGAAAAATAGAAGTGAGAAGAAAAGACTTTGAGATTTTTGTAACAGAAGGAAATATTAATACAATATTTAGACTTTGTGCTGAATACATGTGTTATTTGCATTAGATCTTTCTTACGTCAGATCTGTGTGTTTATTCTGTTGGATCTACTTCTGTTTTATTGTCATTTATTCATCAGTATTGCTTTGTTCATTTATCAAGTAGGTTTGGCTCTATTTACTACCAATCCCAAATCATAAACCCTTTGACCTTTTCTTTGGAATTCATTTCTTTTCTTTCTTCGGATCTGATATTTCTTCATCTCTCTTCCATTCCTTTCTTTCCGCAGTCAGAAATAACCCTACTGGGATGAGATCCCAAACCCCCGAAGGTAGAATATTGTGAGACTTGCACAGATTCCTGCTGGTAGAATAACAATAAACCAGTTTCGCTTTGCTGACTCAAAGAGGGGCTATGCCCTGCACACTGTTGACTCGTCTATCCATAAATCTGCCCAAGCCACAGATTTTTGAACCAACAGTTTTTGGTGACTCTATTGGGGAATGAACAGATCTATCAGATCTATGATGGTGGAATGATAGAAAATCAGTAAAAATCTGAAAAATCACTACCTGTTTGCAAACTTTAACTTTTTGTTAAAAAATCCAAAATTTTGCAAAAGTGCTCTAAATCAAAATTTTTCTTCTGAGATCCATAGATCTGGCCTAGTTGGAGACCTTTAGTTCGCTGATTTTTTATAAAAATATGTATTTTTCCGTAGATCTGAGTTTTTGACTGTTTACCAAAATTTTCAAACTCTTTGAAAAAGTTAACTTTAGATCTGAAAATCAGCTTACTAATCTTCACTGTCATTTTATCCTCATTGTTATTTGTCATTAAACTGCAATCGGTTTTCAGAAGAGGATAATTTTAAATATTCAAAAAAGTACATGCTGCTGGTTTTTGTCAGAAAAACCAGAAAATCAGCAAGTACAACCAAAAAGAATTTTTAAATCTGCTCCACAACATCGCAGATCTGGAAGGTACGCTGGCGGGTGAACCATTTACTCATAGCAGGAGAGCTCGTGGAGAATTCGATCCTACTTTTGATCTGCTTCAAAGGCACAACTTCAGTATAACACCGGCATGCTTTTCATCACTAAGTTCAGCTGATCGGTCAGCCAGAAGTGCCTCACCTCCACGAAAGAACCAGTTTTCACAAGGAGCCTCCACATCCCTTTGTAGCGCCTTGCTACTCAGTGGAACTGTGTTTCCATCCCGTGTTCTTTTTCCAGCTGTCCAGATGGTGGTACCATGGGGAAATGCTATGGGTCCCTTGGCTTTGCCACATCTTGTTCACGCGCTCCCACACGGAAACTGAAAGAATTTTCCCAAATTCGACGGGAGCGGAAACCAAAGCACAGATTCACACATATCTGCATTCATCATGTCATGCAGTATCCTGGATGTAACTCATGAAGATGTGTTAGTCTGCCTTTTTCTGGAAACTTTACAAGGGCCCACAGCAGAATGGTTTCAGCATTTACCGGCCGGATCTATTACCAGTTGGGCCACCTTGCGGGATGCTTTTGAAGATAGGTACAAGCCTTCAGAAGATGCATTTGCATTATTATCACAGATCACTCACCTGAAGAAGGAGGCCAATGAGACCATGCGCGATTTTATCGCCAGGTTCAATGCATTAATCAACCGTGTCCCTGTTGCCATGCTTCCAACACCGGAAAATCAGAAGTGTTTCTTCGTGAACGCTATGAGTTCGAAAGTAAGTTTCTTGCTCCTGCAAGAACAAGTGGCTACCTTGATTCTCACCCAGGCCGCTGCCATCTGAATTGAAGATAATTTGATAATATCTGGCGAATTGAAAAGGGAATCATCTAAGTTTAAATCTTCGGGCCCTTCACCCAATACTTCATCTGACCCGGCATTTCAAAAGATGGCGAACGACTTGCTTGCATTAAAGAAGCAGTTAGCCCAAGCTTCCCCTGGTTCCTCATACCGGGATGTCCCACGGAGGAATTTCACTTCCAACAATGTTCCTCAAAGGCCGCGCTTGCCTGCAACTGCTCCGCGGTTGGCACTTGAGGCTCCTCCGGTTAATGTCTTAGCCAAAATTGAAGAAGAGGAACAAGATTACGAAGAACCTTCGTCTCAAGGTGAAGATGATCAAGACGTCGGTGAACCAACTGGCGACTCTACTATCGGGTATATGGAATTCGATGAGGAGGAATCTGATGAAGAGGAGGGTACACAGGGATATGTGAGCAGACAATCATATGTTGTTTTTACCCGTTCACAAGGAAAAGAAGCAGAGGTCGCTGCCCATGTGCAGAAGGAGAAGGCCGTGTCAAACGTGCCTCCAACTATTGCTAAAAGAGGTAATCCTCTTCCTACTCAACACCCTGTTAATTTTTTGCAAAGAAAGCTTTTCCCCCGATCTCTCCTCCAAATCAGCCTTCCTCTCATATTCCTATCAAGACCAGTAATCCTACCCTACCATCACGAAGTGAGGGACTCATTCCTTCACTAGCGCAACCTTTGGCCGCATTCGATATCATAGATCATGCTAAAAATACCAAGATCCAAATGTCTGAAGCCGAGTATCTTCAGTCAAACCCCGAACAACTTGTAAGGTTGACTAGGTATATTCAAAGTCAAGCTGTCATAACTCCCCAGGTTTCCTTAAAAGGAATCCTTTCCACTCCTCCTACATCCCACATAAATGTTGCTTCAACATCTACATTAGGCAAGATAGAACTTTCTATCTCTCCCTCCTAATCAATGGCCACAAGTTAAGTAACTGCATAATTGATTATGGGGCTTTTGATAACGTCATGCCGGCAAAGGTCGCCCATGCTTTGGGCCTCACCCTTACCAAGCCTTTTGGTAGATGTTATTCCTTGGAAACCAAGTAGGTTCTGTTGGTTGGTCAAATCAAAGACGCGCAATTCGCATTCGCGACATTCCCAGAGAAAAGAGTAAAAATGACCGTCCTCATTGCCGACATTGCAGCAGCCTATGGAATTCTGCTAGGAAGAAGTTTTTGTAGCGAAGTTGGTGGGGAGATTCATATGGACTGGTCTAAGGCTAGAATCCCCGTCAAAGGTGTAATGCAGACTTTGGAGCCAGAATCACAAAAGAAGTACTTGGTTACTAACTCTGAGGACCCCAAAGCTCAAATTATTTTCAAATCATCAGGGATGGGGAACTATTTTTTGTCTACCGAGTCTGACAAAATGGTTGTTCTCGTCCAAGAAGAAGATCTTAACAAGGTCTGGACCTTGCAGTTTGATGGCAGCTGCGCAACCAGTGGATGTGGCGCCAGGGCCGTGCTAATATCTCCCGAAGGGGAGATTATTCCTCTCTCTTTCAAGTTGCAATTTTTTAACACAAATAACACTGCTGAGTATGAATCTCTGTTACTCGGCATGTAGGCGATAAGAGAGAGAGGGATCAAAAATCTGAAAGTGTAAGGTGATGCAGAGCTAGTCGTGAATCAGGTTAAGAGGATATATCAAGTGAAGAATGAGAGGCTCAGGCACTACCGTAATGTGGTGTGGGACAACATCGAGGATTTTGACGCTTTTTCAATAGACTCCATTCCAAGAGCTTAGAATGACATGGCCGATTCATTGGCCGTTTCAACATCCCTCATGCTCCCGCACCCAGGTTTGAAAATAGACAAATACACCATTGAGATGGTTTTCCACCCAAGCGTGCCAGACAATTCTCAGCATTAGCAAGTATTCAATGATGACAATCAACTCATTGCCTTTCTAGAAAAGGCAGAAGATTTCAAGGAATTGCATTTTGAAGGATCCACTTCTATGTGCTGCGAATCAGTCACCGATCAAAAGGATGAATCCGAAGGGAACGACGGCATATGTCAGTTCAAAGGAAATAAAATTCCAAAGGGCCTGGTTTCTTTGGAACGGTTGTTCGACAGGCATGACTGTTTTGTAAAAAAGAAAAGGCGAGATGATGCTGGCACATCCCCAGAAACTGAGCCGGTTAATTTAGGTTCAGTAGAGCATCCGCAATTCGTGAACATTGGAAAATGTTGCACGCCTAAAGAGAAGCGGAAGTTTGTCAAACTGCTGAAGAAATACATGGATGTATTGGCATGGTCCTATGCCGATCTAAAGTCTTTTAAGCCAAAGGACGTCCAGCATGACATCCCTATTGAAAGAAGACGTCAAAGCCTTTCGCCAAAAGCAGAGGTATTATAACCCCAAGATCTCAGGTACTATTCAGGCTGAAATTCAGAAAATGCTGGATGTGAGAATCATTTTTCCTATCCATCACAGTACTTGGGTGGCAAACATTGTGCCAGTGTGCAAGAAAAATGGTGAAATACGCATATGCGTAGATTTTCAAAATTTGAATCAGGCTTCCTTAAAAGACAACTACCCACTTCCCATAATGGATCAAGTTCTACAAGCGGTAACTGGATCAGAAATGCTGTCCATGCTTGATGGTTTTTCAGGCTACAATCAAATTGAAGTCTCGCCTGAAGATCAATTTAAAACAGCATTCACTACTCCCTGGGGCATGTTTTCCTACAGTAGGATGCCTTTTGGTTTGACCAATGCTGGCGCCACTTTTCAGCGGGCCATGGACCTTGCATTCAAAGGTATGATGGGGAAGGTCATTGTCATTTATCTGGATGACCTAACTGTGTTCTCTAAACAACAAAGTGATCATTGTGATCATTTGGAACAAGTATTGGCTAGATGCCAAGAGCATGGGATTTCCCTGAACCCAAAAAAATCTATTTTTGGAGTCACAGAAGGAAAGTTGCTGGGGCATGTTGTTAGCAAAGAAGGAATGAAGATAGATACCGAAAGAGTTAAGGCTATTCAGAGCCTCACCTTGCCTACAAGCAAGACCAACATTCATTCTTTCTTCGGAAAGGTGAACTTTCTCAGGCGTTTTGTTCCCGACTTTGCTAAAAAGACTCGTCATATATTAGACATGATGAAAGGGTCACCAACTTTCCGATGGAATGAGGAAGGGAAAAGGTCGTTTGAAGAAATAAAAGCCTCTATCGCTCATGCACCAATCCTGGTATGTCTTGACTTCTCCAAGGATTTTATCATGTATAGCTATGCGTCTGAGCATACTGTATCTGCCATCTTGATGCAAAAGAATTATGAGGATGTTGAATCCCCAATTACATTCATGAGCTCTCCCCTCAAGCCTCATGAATTAAAAATGTCTCAATTGGAAAAGCATGCCTTCGCCGTTGTCAAAGCGGTCAAAAATTTCAGGTATTACATTTTAAATTCTCATATAGTGGTGCTGGTCCCTGACACGGCAGTCAAATAAATTTTAACGCAACAGGAGTTAGGAAGCTTGTGAGGAAATTGGATTGCAAAGGTCCAGGAGTATGACCTGGATATAAAACCAACCAAGTTGGTAAGAGGCAAAGGCTTGTGTCAACTTATGGCCGAAAACCAAGGGTCAAAAATTTCTAGAGAAAAGGATGATTGTACCAATGAAGCATAAAGCCGGTTGGAGAAACCTGATTCTCTGCCTCTGGTCCTATTTATTACAACCAGAAATGACTGGTATTCCGATATTGCTTTCTTCCTCACCTACGGTGAATGTCCAGCTCACCTAACCGCAAAGGATAAGCGCACTATAAAGCTCAGAGCAGCCAAATATGTCATCTGGGATGATGGTTTATACAAACGCGGGATAGATGGCATCTTCTTGCGATGTGTCAACAAGCCATAGTAGGTGAAGTTACTTGAAATTTTTCATAATTCAGCCTGTGGAGGCCATTTCTCCTCTTCCATAATAGCACACAAGATCATTTGGGCCAGGTACTATTGGCCGACACTCTTCAGAGATGTAGCCACCTGGGTAGCAAAGTGTGAACCTTGCCAGTAGTTCGTCGGCAAGCCCAAGTTGGCTTCTTTTCCCCTCAAGCTGGTCGTTGTCAACGAACCATTCAGGAAGTGGGGAATTGATTTTATTGGCACACTTAATCCCCAATCGAGTGCCGTACATAGTTATGTCCTAATAGTAATGGATTACTTCACCAAGTGGGTGGAAGTCATACCTGTCAAACACGCCACTTCTGAGGTCGTCTGCAGTTTTATCAAAGAAAATATCATTTTCAGGTTTGGCATCCCAAACAAGATTGTTGCTGATAATGCTTCTAAATTATCTTCACGGGAAGTTATTAGTTTTTGCTACGAATACGGGATAACTTTGGCTCATGCCTCAGATTATTACCCTCAAGGAAATGGTCAAGTAGAATCCAGTAACAAAAACTTGGTGACCATCATACAAAATCTGGTGGATGAGAATCAACGAATGTGGCACAAGTCCTTATACGATGCTCTATGGGCAGATCGCATTACTCCCAAGAGATCTCTCGGCATGTCACCTTTTCAAGTGTTATATGACACCGATGTCGAACTCCCCATTTCTGCTGAAATTCTTGCTCTGCACCTGGCACGGGAAATCAAAGATGAAACTTTTCAAAATTCCCCCGAAAGGAGGATCTTGTATCTAGCAGAGCTCGAAGAAAAAAGAGTAAGGGTGGTCGACAAGATCACCGAGCATCAAAATCAAGTCAAAAGATTGTTCGATAAAAAATCCAAGCAAAGAAATTTCCAGGTGGGAGACCTCGTCTTTTTGTGGGACAAACGAAGAGAGCCAAAGGGCATGCACGGAAAGTTTGATTCCCTGTGGAGAGGGCCCTTCAAGATCAAGTAGCTCAACGGTGAGAATAGTTTCTATCTCTCATATCTGAATGGAACCGAACTCCCACTTCCTTATAACGGGCAGCATCTGAATATCTTCAGGAAGTAGAGCTTGCTCTCTCCTTTATACAGTTTTCTTCAGTTGTGTGTTTGTTTTTGTCGTGTGTTTGCTTTTGTTGGTTGTGTGTTTCAATTTCCAGTCTCCCCTGTTTTTGACTCTGTTACCCAATGGATAGGCACATGAGATCTGGGATTCTCTCCCCCCCCCCCCGATTTTGCTCAGGGATAGTCCCCAGAAAGAGCCAGCTGTTATCCCGTAAAATTGGCAAGGGCAATTTTATAGATAACCATACCCAAATTTTGTTCTGGTCCCTCGTCAGGGATCCCTTGCATTCGGAACGTTGCAAAACCCCTTCCCAGGAAATCCAGTTTTCTGAACTTAGTCTTTTCTGGTCTTTTTTGGTTGGGCGCATATAATAACTATGCAACATCAAATTTTGGTGCGCCCCCTTTAAAGCCTTTGGCGCATGTATTCTTGTGTCAACAGGTGTTTTCGTGTGCCTCACTATATTGAGTCTTCCTTGCATGCACCAAGGCACATGCACCTTCATGTCAACAACACTTTTGTTGCGCCGCTTTTTGGTGTGCCAAGGTCACACATATTCCTTTGTCAACACCACTTCCGGTGTGCCAAAGGCACACATAACTTCATGTTGGCAAGTGTTTTGGTGCGCCAAGGGCGCATGTATTCTTGTGTCGACAGCACTTTTGGTGTGCCACTTGAAAAATTTGGTGGCGCATTTATCATCACCTCACCTATAAATAGGTGCATCTACACTTTCATTGTCACCAAACACAAATCACATAATTATTTTTCATTGTCACTTTTGAATCTTTTCGTGGACCCGTTTGCACTTTTCTCCATTATTTATCCTGGTAAGAGGTCCTCTTTCTTTTGTGCACTTTGTGTTTGTGGTTTTTGGCTGCTTGTTGGTAAGAATTGGATTGGAAAGACTATGAAATCATGAACTTCCCCCCCCCTCTTTTGCTATCTTTTTCATTCTTCCACATGTTCTTCCCCCTCTTTCCAGATCTGCTGGTAGAGGAAACTCAGTCCTAAAAAATAGCTTGGAACTCTCATTTTGTAGCTTCTTCATCACCCCAAGGTACCCTGCAGAAGGAGCTAAACCATATGTAAAACCCCTTAGAGAAAGAATCAAATCTTAAAAAGAAACTGTATTTTTCTTCTCCTTTGACGCATTGGCACACCTTGCAACATGAAGAACAGTTGCGTCAATGGCGCATCTGTCACCCCCGTTACACAAAGAGCAGCCGCGTCAATGGCACACTTTCCCTACCTGCTACATAATGAAAAGTTGTGCCCTCAAGGCGCACTTCCTTAGTTTGTTGCAAACACTTTCTTCACACCCCCTCATGGCGCGCCAAACTCATTTGTTGCATCGTTAAAACATACGCCCTTTGGCGCACCCTGCACGTATGTAACATAGAAATTATCCGCGCCAAGTGCAAATTTGTAAAACGGAACAGGCGCATCCCTCACTACAACAACATCATGTCATGCAGACCTTCCATGCACCGTTCCAAGTTCTCTTTGGCACACACAAAGCATATGTTACACAAACCTTAGATGCGCCTTTGGCGCACCGCAGTTCCGTGCAACATGAAAATTATATGCGCCCTTTACAAAATGCATCCACATGGCATAGGTGCACTTTTGTTTACAACAACAAAGAATGCAATCTACAATATCCATGCGCCATGCACCCTTTGGCACTGATTTATCCCCTGTAGCAACCCTTTCCCGTGTGCCTTACTATTTAGCTCTGTAACCTACAGTATTCATGCGCCCTGCGCCCTGAGGCCTTAAAATCACTAACTCTTTCTTCTGTCAACATTTCAATGGAAAATCAAATGGCTGACATGAATTTCTTGCGTTGGGTTTCACTTCTTATTCTTTCAGAAGAACATATGTCAACATCAAGCAAGAAACCTATCAAATCTAAAGGCAAGGCCAAGCTCACAGAAGAAGAAATGAAGTATAAGTATCAGACGGTCAGAATGCCCGAGTCCCAGGCAGAGTGTGACCTAGATATCAGAGACTCAAAACTGGGTCACATTGACATGGAAGATTTTTGGTCCAGAACCCAGAGGATCACAAGAAGTCCATGGATGGACAAATTGATAGGCAGTGCCCTGTATTTTGCTAGAGGAATCCCAGTCAGTGCAGTTAATAATGAATTTATGATGGTGGTAGCCCGTTGCTACAACAAAGACATAAGATGTGTCCACAATGAGAAGGGCGAGGTTATAATCAACCTCACTGCCCACCATTTTGAAATAATGCTCGGCATCCCTCACCACTGGCACTTTGTGGCCGTTATCCAGGAAGACTGCATCAAAGCCTGGGACGACAATGAAGATCAGTGCATGCAACTGATGAATGAGGTATATCTGAAAAATAAAAAGGTGGTGACTCGGTGGCCACAGGTCATTCATCGCAGTGACTTCTCAGAGGAACTCAGCGACACCATTACATTCCTGAGCAGAGTCTTTGGACTTCCTGAGGCCCATTATTTTCACAAATGGATGCTGCGGTATTTGGAAACAATGAACAAAAATGTGCCCAATCAATGCTTTGAGTGGGCAGAAATCATAAGCAGCACGATATCAGAGTAGCTACAACAACTTGCCACAATAGGGAAGTTCTACATGAATTCCTACGTTGTTTACGCTACAACTTCAGAACGAGATTATCCCGCTCTGATGCGGTGTGGGGTTTGGCCCTAGGTTAAAATCAATGAATATTATCCAAAACTAAAGCTGGAAAATAGTATTCCCCAGTTCACAAAGATCAACGATGCCCTCTTCTACGGCATCATCTTCCTCTTGAAGCTGAATATGACTCATGGTCACATGATCAAGAGCATCGTGGTAGCCAAAGAGAAATGGGGGCCCCTGTTCACTCAATTCCCCACATTCACTTATCTAAGGGCGGCTAACTTCTTGGGGGAACCAACTAAACTACCAAGGTATGCTAGTCCCAAGTTAATCCTGTTGGAGCTGTCGAGGTAGCTAATCACCTACCATGAGAAGTGTCTCAAGAGAAAGAAGGGTGGAACTCCTTTCCACCTCACAGTGGGTAGGTATACGTGTCTCACTCACCACAAGGCAAAAGATATGTTTGCAGAACTGGAGCTACTGAATCTGAAACATGACTTCCTAGCAAGGCCCACCTTCGACCCGAGAAATTGTCTGCCTAGGGCTAAGCTTGACCTAATCCACATCCCTCAGATCGAAGATATCTACATTGACATATATCATGAGGTTGAGCTCAAGAGGAAGGATCATTCTCACTTGGCCTTAGCAAAAATCATCCAATACGGGGTAGCCATCGTCCCAAAAGGCTACCAAACTATTGAGCAAGAAGTGGATCAAGTGTATCTTGACACGGGTGGGGATGATTGGTCTTTTGCGTTGATTTATAGAACCAAAGTGCCTCAGACAATTGAGGAGAGAGTCAAGGAAACTCTGCGCAGAACAGAGCATTGGTGCCGAATGAACGGACTCATCTACCTTGGGGTCGATTTGACAACCTCTCCGTTGGGCAACGCACCTATTCGGGAAAAACAGCAGCTAAAAGGCAAGGGTAAAGATAAAGAGGGTGAGTCCAACTCCACCCAAGAGGAAGCTCCTGAAATCCCTCCTTCCGCTTCACAAGAACGGGTTGAAATCCTGAAAATCTCAGAAGAAGAAGTGGCGGAAGATGTTCCTATAGGCATATCCACTCAGGATGTGGCCACGACTATAACAATCAAGGTCCCTTCTCCCTCTCCTCCTTCCCCTCCTCGAGTGACCCAAGCAACCATCCCTTTGGTAGTGTCCTCTCCCCCTTCTTCTACCATTCCTCCTACTTCCTCATCCATCTTCTCTTCTCTCGCGGACTTGTCCCCCTCCATTTCTTCCCTCATCTCTAAGCTCCCCTCCCTTCCTATGTCTTCCTCTCCTACAGTATCTCTTTCTCCCGTGAGCGCTTCCTTGGCCTCCCTCTCGATGCCGCCTCCAAGTGTCTCCATGTTTTTCCCTTCTACTACTGCAGCTGCCCCCTTCTTTATTTCTGGTCCTTCTCCCATAAGTCCATCCTGGATCTCCCAGCACCTTAGTCAGCAGAAAAGGAAAGTTCCCATCGCTTTGATGGACTTCTCCGTAATCCCGTCAAAAGGGGCAAAGAAGTAGAAGCCCGTCACACGCTTCTCTCAGAGTGCTTCGGGAGAGAGGGTAATGGAGATCGCATACCCCAATCCTCTGAAGGATAAAAAGGATCTGTATCCGATAGATTACATAGTGACTCAAGTCACAATGGGGACGTCTTCTGAAATCCTTCAAGGAGAGGCCCTATCTACAGTTGACGCCCTCTGCAAGAAGCTTCAAGGAGTAAAAGAAGAGAAAAGGCTACTGAAAGAGAAAAATAAACATCTGCTCCACGCCTTACAGAAGATGGGCAGTGCACCTCCCACAACTGCCGCCAAAACTTCTGAGCCTCTGAGTCAGGATAAAATTATTGAATAAGCAAAGATCGACGAGGGTATGGCAGTTTCCACCTGGAGGAGCCAAATCCTTAAGGACAGTGAACGAGTAATCGCCAAGTTCACCGATTTGTATTTAAACATCAACAAGGCGAACAATGAACTCCAAGTGTTAGCAAGACCCATATCAGAAGAGTTGGACCATGCTAGGCTGCAGCATGAGACCTTTCAAAGAATGTTCAACTGTTCAGTCGAAGATCTGGTCAAGTTCGGCATTTTCGGTCACCCCAGGGCCCTCAATAAAATCCTTTCCACTCTAGATTACCGGATGGATCAGCTGGAATTCATCCTCGAAAAGATTGATAAGGTAAAGGAAGAAGCCCTGGACGCAATGCATCAGATGGAACAAATTGTTCTAAGGATGTCTCCAGGGTTGCTTACTCCTTCTTTTTCCTTAAGGAAGGTTGACAAAACCATCTAGATCTTCAAGGAGATCGTTTCGCAAGGGCTGGGGCCAGAGGTCACTTTTGACGCAAAATCCATCAATAACCTGCTGGCGTGTCGGGACTTCATCGGGTTCTTAATAGAAGCAGAGAATGAATATTCCAAACTCCCAGAGAAGCTCACAGATGAGCGGGAGACTTGCGAGGCTATCAATGAGTGACACAAGGATCCTTCCCAGGATTAATTAAAGCCCATGATCAACAAGTTTATGGAATACCGTGCCCAATTTCACATCTCGTCACCCGAGCAGCAAAAGTAGGATATCCCCTTTCAGCCGCAAGACGACGACGATGAATAATTTCTCTCTCTTCTTCGACTTTCTTTTTGTAAATGTCTAAAGCATGTTGGCACGAATGATGACATCATCCATGTTGCACCATGGGATGATGTCATCCATCAAGTTGTTAAAAGTCAACATGACTTTGAGATATTTTTGTAGATATTTTGTAAATAGGTGGTTGGTTCCTTTTTGCCTTCCTTCTTCTTCTATAAATACTCAAATACTTGTTGTATTTGTGGGTGGATACTTTTCAGATGAAAAATAGAAGTGAGAAGAAAAGACTTTGAGCTTTTTGTAACAGAAGGAAATATTAATACAATATTTAGACTTTGTGTTGAATACATGTGTTATTTGCATTAGATATTTCTTACGTCAGATCTGTGTGTTTATTCTGTTGGATCTACTTCTATTTTATTGTCATTTATTTATCAGTATTGCTTTGTTCGTTTATGCAAGTATGTTTGGCTTTGTTTACTACCAATCCCAAAACATAAACCCTTTGACCTTTCTGCTTTGGAATTCATTTCTTTTCTCCCTTCGGACCTTATCTTTCTTCATCCTCTCTTTCATTCCTTTCTTTCCACAGTCGGAAATAACCCTACTGGGATGAGATCCCAAACCCCCGAAGGTAGAATATGGTGAGACTTGCACAGATTTCTACTGGTAGAATAGCAATAAACCAGTTTTGCTTTGCTGACTCAAAGAGGGGCTATGCCCTGCACACTGTTGACTCGTCTATCCATAAATCTACCCAAGCGATAGATTTTTGAGCCAACACCTTTCTACCGCTACGTCCACCATCTTTCACCACACCTTTTCCTTCCCCCGTACTTGGTGGGCTTTAGCTAGCCATAAGCTTTTATTCCAAATTCAAGGTTACCATCAAGATCTTGATCACCAGTGGAATACAATGAAAATATGATCCCTTGGTATAACAGGGAAATTGAAACTCGGCTACCTCTAGATAAGAGTAAGTGGAAATTGAGTACTCCACAATATAGCTATCCAAAACACCATGGAACCAAGTATCCACGACACGTCTCTAAATCACATCAGCATCATAGAGGGCCTGAAATTCTTCTTGTGTCTAAATAAGTGTGTGAAACCTCCAATTCCTTTTATATGCATAAGTAACCATCTAGTCATATAGCTCTATGGGGAAGATATCAAAGAATGTTTCATATAATCATTCATACAAATTCTGCTCAACCCACGTGCATGCGTCAAACTCAGATCCAATGCTAAATCTCTGATTCTAATCTTCTTTCATATCTAGTATCCACTCCTCAACATAGCTAAGGTTAACCAATATGTCTTCATCACACAACATCCTGAAAACAGCTGAAAAAGAATTCTCGACAACAGAACCGATGATGTAACCTAGAATTCATTGTGAATAACCTAGGTGCACTAGCACTCACTCAACCTAAGTTGAGTGCTCACCCAAAGCACACAATGGCAATAGGTCCCTCTTTATGGTTGCTTATTTAGAATGTTAGCATGATGGTGCATATAGGTATTCAAATTCATAACCAATAGTAAAAAACATATAGTGCATAAATATGATCTATATCTTAAAATATATGTAAGATGAACTAAACAATGACTATAACAAGATTTACCATGAAAGAACCATATTTATTCATGTTCAACACTATTATCCAGCCAATATGAACCGTTGTATTAAATATTGTAAAACACATAAGCTTCTTACATTACATAAGTATCTCCATGAGTCATGTGCATGACAAAACCAGTAGCATAACTCTACAATGATTTTCACACTTAACCGTGAAAATCAATACATATATATAGGGGTTGGGAATTTCCCTTCACCACCCATGCACTTTCCCCAAAATAGTCCACATGCTAATAATAGGCATGTGATTTACAAAAGGATGCAAAACATGCAAGTATTCTAACAATAGACTTCATATAGATAACTCAGAGTAGAAATCCTATTATTAGACTAAACCATACATGGCACTCGAACTGATGCTTACTCCTAAAATACCCTTGTGTGGACCACAAATCTTCATGTCTTTTTGTGCCTAGCATTCTAACTCCAAAAACAGCCTTCACAATATAAGTGGCTAAATCCTGATCCTAGGAGCTTCAAACTTAATGTAACATCGCACCGCGTGTTCATCCTGCAACCTACATTCCCGCACCCAACACTTAGCCCCTTTTTTTTTCCAACACATATTTTATCCAAAAGATTATTTTCCACTTTCTTCAATTAATTTCATCTTTGACGCAATGGTTGGATATGATTTGTTATCTCTTATGGATGAATTTTCTAGTCATAACCATATAAGGATTTCTGAGGAAGACCAAATGAAAACTACCTTTACGAATCCTTGGGGAACCTTTTGTAATGCATTCATGCATTTTGGCCTAAATAATGTGGGATCCACTTACCAGTGGACAATGACATACATTTTCCATGATCTCATTCATAATATTGTGGAATCGTATGTTGATGACCTACTGGAAAAAGCTAAGAAACGTAGTATGGAGTCAGGCCTAATTGAGTATGGAGTAACACTAAATCCTGAGAAGAGCATGTTTGGTGTTGTATGAGGAAAGTTTCTAGGATACATCATTTTGTCACGAGGCATTGATGTTGATCCAGTGAAGATCCAGACAATTTTGGAAATGCCCCCGCCCATAGATGAGTCAAACATTATTTTTTTCCTAGGTAAACTTGGGGCAATTCAAAGTTTTATCCCTAATGTAACATATGTTATTCACTCTATCAGTGGTTTTCTTAAGAAGTATTGTTTCAAAACTTGGACAACCAAGTGTCATGAAGTGTTTGAGTCAGTAAAGTTCTTTCTTATGTCGTCACCTATGTTCATGCCCCCAAAAGCTAACTTTCCTTTGATTTTTATATTCTCGAGCCACTAACATCTTGATTGTGTGCATGATAGTACAAGAGGATGATCATAGACATGAGTGGGCCATTTATTTCATTAGTTGTACTCTTCTCAACTGTTCTCGCATTTTATTAACTAAGCTATAAATTGAAACTAATATCTACATAGCTTCAAAAGAAAATGCTAATTAAACAATGAACCATCAAGATAAGAGCTTAAAGGAAATGCTTCTTCAATGCATAAATGAAACTACATGCTAAGCTATTTCCTACTCTCTATTATTACTAACTTAAACTATGAACCTATGAAGAACATAAGCAATCAAAGTGAATTATTTCTTGATCTCAAGGATTGAGAATGGAATCTCACTAAGAATGGCTACAAGACCATTTTGGATCTTCCCATATTACTCAATTTTGAGTGAAAGGATGCAAGATGGAGAATCTATTTCCAACAATGGAGAATGGCTCAAGATCAAAATGCTTATAGTATTTCACTATTCAAAGCATGGTGTAAGAAGAAAGGTAAGAAGGAGGGTTCTTTATATAGCTTTCCTAAAGAGGAAAGGCTAGCAAATTGATGAATGTGGGATAAAGGTAAAACAAGATTAGGAATGGATAAGGTTGCTTTATAAAAGGTAATCTTGATTTAGAAGAATTTAATTTGTCATTAGTAAGTCATGGGAGTTGGGGGATGTTTTAATTAATCAAAGGTGATTAATTAATAGGTAGATGTAAGCTTATAGAAGCTAATTAGAGGAAAATTAGTATGATTTGTGGGATGTAAGAGAGGAATTTGATCCAATAAATGGTAATTTATTGATTTAGCGTTGGGAGTGTAATTAATTAATTAATAATAATTAATTAATCCAAGTAGAAGTGGATATTAATTAACGAAAGGTTGTTAATTGACATATTTAATGATAGGAAGGCTAATTAATTAACGAAAGGTCATTAATTAATGAATATGAAGAGGAATGTTAGCTAATTAGCAAAAAAGTGCTAATTATTATGGAAATGACGAGAAAGAGGATAATTAGTGAAATCTTAGCATTAAAGGTTGCATAAGAAGGATTTTAGGTGTCTACATTTGCCTCTCTTTGGGGTGGCATAAGTGATGCCACTTCAAAGATAGTAGACAAGTACAAACAAATATTTTTTTGAAGAAATAGAAGAAAAAATTAATAGAATGAAGGATGCCCCCTCGAGTGTTGATGGGGTGATGAAAGAGGGCGATTGACAATCGAAAAGATGAAAGAACATAATAGAAGTAGAAGAATTGATCCCTATTGCACCAAGTTACTTTTGAAGAAAATTGTTGACATAAGGAGAGTGATATGAAAGAAAAATGAAGATGAAAAGAGATGGATATAGCTAGCATCTTGCCGATGTAAAAACCAACTTTATTTCATCATTTTTCTTATGATCGATGTCATCGGTCCTTATTAAAAAGAATGAATAGAAGTGTAGTATGACATGAAAAGCCATATACAAAATAAATATCCATAGCTAAAAACACCAACTCCATGCAACATACAAAATGCAATGCAATACGAGAAAGTAAAAGATGCCCAAATCCCTGCAACATACATAATGCAATGCAATACGAGAAAGTAAACAAGATAACCTGAAAGAGAAACATAATGCAATGTTTTTGTTATCAATCTTTGATTCTGACCTGTGCGAATTAATGACAATGGTTAAAATATGGTGCCCCAAGCAAGGATACATGGAAGAGGAATAATGGAGGACACTTGGGTCCTATGAAAAGTAGTGCACTATGAAACAGTACTAGGCAACTCATTGTGCCCCAGAGTATAGACATAGTAAGAAAATCAAATTTGTTAATGGAGGTAAATCAAGATGATCTGCGAGTCACACACAAGCTCAGGTGAGAACCAAAGAGTGATGTTTTGTAGGATGATTTATATCATTTTTTATTTTTCTTGAAACATATTTGAATGTTTTTTTGATTTTATATAAGTTTTTTGAAGCTATGTACAAGAAGACAAAGAAGCGTGGATGCCCCCAGTGATAGATGGGATGTATAAGGGCAGAATGTCAAGCATACGGGAAAGTAAAGATGTGATATGCCCCAATGATTAGGGGGGAGTATTCAAAGACAAACTCTTCATAGATAGAAGGGGGATTAAGGCCAATATATAAAATAGGTTCAATCATGAGGGAGCAAGGATGCCCCTAGTGTAAGATGGCCAAGAAACACGTGATATAAAGGAAGTGTGTGATTGATTTATTAAAGGGGTACAAAGGTGTCCAAAAACATAGAAAAAGGCCATTCTATACACATGGATGTTCTAAATGATTTTTGAAGAACAGAAGATGCTATGAAAATATTTAGAAGGCATTCGATGAAAAAGTGATTAGCCTAAGGCACAAATCATGAGACAAGACATATGTTAAAGCAAGAGTTTGAAAAAGGTCCAAAAAGTAACACTTGATAACATATTAATCTTGTTTTACTCATTGAGAGCCCGTGTGTGCACGTGGAAATGAATTACCTCTTGAAGGAAAGAGTTGATAGATAGAAATTAAAGACACTAGTCAATGTGTAGGAATGATTTAGTTTGAAAGGTGATCTATGAATGGATTGTGGAAGGAGAGTCATACATTACTCCGCTACCAGTCAGGCATCCATAGCCCCGATGGAGATGCATTTGGTTCTAATCACAACATTTATCTACTTCCAGTCAGACGTCCATAGCCCCGATAGAGATTATTGGAAATACCCCAAGAGAGAGTTATATATCAATTTGCTTTTGCTTTTTAGCTTTTGATTTTTGATTGATTGATTTTGATTCTTTTGCTTTCTGAAAACTTATTTCAGATCTCTTGTTTGACAAGGGGTTAAGAACCACTGATGGCTTGATGGAAGGATGTGGAAGTGATTGTGATGATGACATTGGATAGTGTCAACAAATACGCCAAAAAATTCTTCCCAACAAGTTTATTATATGTAGATAGTGATAGGATCTCTAAGAGGTCAGTCGTTCTTTAATTTACCAAGGTGATGAAAGACCAAGGTCAAATGGATACCATAGAGATAAATGTCACAAAATGCATGTGAATACGCTAACCAAAATATCATCAAAGGGATGAAAATGGTGGATGACTTGCAGATGAATATGAAAGAAAGGGAAGAAATAACATCCATGTGTATGCAATACTTGATTGCAATGTTTGATCTTTGTACCTTTGATTTTTTGTAGATGTTTAATGTTTTCTCTTTTTCTTTGTATTTCTGAATTATTTTATGATTTTTTGATTTTATTTTTCAAATTTTTTATGATTTTTTTAATTTTTTGATGGTTATCAGAATGAAACATGTCACTCTGTGTGATAGGATCCAAAAATGATGTGTGTGACTTCCTTGATAAGGGAGACTAAGTGTGTTTGTTTATCAAAAGTGATATTATCCCCGATCTTGATGATCATGGTGAGTTCACACTCAATAAATGACTGTGATTTGTTTTGAAACATGGGTTTTGTATGTGGGAGTTTGAGTGCCCTATCCATAGGTTTCTACACTTTGTGCCATACTTGATGGTTAATTTGGTGTGCATTATGGAATCATGTTTGATTTTAGGATTTTATGATCATTGGAGTTGTTGGTAGCTTTGGATCTTTTCGAGATTTTTGATCTTGACTTGATAAAGAACCTGTCTGGGTTTCTTATAAGCTAATGCTTGACTTTTTCTGATCCGAGAAGTGAGAGAAGAACATGGACTTTTATAATTGATGAGAGTAATGGTAGTGGGCTTTCCATAATCTTTGGTAGAATAATAATGTGGTGGATGAAAAGGATATGGTCCAAGGATTGAAGAAGATGGGCTACTGGGAGGTGAGCCATAGATAGAAGACAAAGGGCTGCTAGATGTGGCCTATGAATAGAATAATAAGGGCTACTAGGACGTGACCCATAGATAGAAGATGAAAGGATACTAGGATGTGGCCCAAGAATAGAATATGAAGGGTTACTAGGACGTGACCCATAGATGTAAGATGATGGGCTACTAGGATGTGGCCCAAGAATAGAAGATGATGGACTACCCGAGGGTGATCCATACATAGAAGACAAGGGGCTAGTTGGGTGTGCCCCAAGAATATAAGATATTGGACTACTCAAAAATGTCCCATAAATAGAAGAGGGAGGGCTACTAGAAGGTGACCCACACCTAGATGAAGATGAAGGGCTACTTAACATTGACCCAATAAAAGATTGTGATTGAGGAATTATGATAGACAAATAGTGATTGGGTAATGAGCAGATAGGCCATGGATCAATGTAAGACCTAGGAGTTTCCTCACATAATGAAGAATGTGAAGATGACATAATAGGAGGAGGATCATGTTGCATGATTTGAAGCTCTTCCTCTATTTCTTGATAAAAGGAATCAAGCTTTTCCTCACAAAATGTAGGTGCATTGAAGTCTAAAAATAATCCTTGATCGTAATTTTCTAAAGGAATATCTTCATGTGCCCATATAACTATGCCTTAATTGTTTCTTCATTCTGAAAGATGTCAATTGGTATGAGTTATTGATTGACCACTAGGGATTGATTGGAAGAAAGAGGTTCACTTGGTGTGGGAGACTTAGAATATGTTTGATGATGATTGATAGAAGAAGATGATGTGAGGGACAAAGAAGAGGTGTAGCTATATGTCTCAGGAGTAGAAGAAGGTGGTGTGGACCTACCTATACGATGGTATATCATCTATAAACTAGTAGGATTAAGTCCAAAGTCTACACATTGTGATGCATGAGTTGATTCAGATGTTTGAGTAGAAGGACTTTGAGTCACACGAATCTTCAAAGAAGGAAGACTTCGTGGGTGTGATTGATGATGAAGGTCCTGTGAAGAAGGGGAGGACCATGATTCAAGAATCACATTGGATGAAAAAAATAATTGAGGGTCCTACAAATAAAGAGAGGACCATGATTCAAGAATTGTATTAGATGTTTGATTGGAGGGATTTGGAGTCGTGCGTATCTTCAAAGGAAGAAGACGTCATTGAGGTGACTGATAAAAGGGGTCCTACGAAGAAAGGGAGGACCGCTATTTAGGAATCTTATTAAATGTATAGGAGTAAGGAGGACCATATTAGAATGTATGATGAAGAGGGTCCTGCGAAGATAGGGAGGACCATGACATAGGAGTCTTGTAAATTAGATGACTTAGGAGTCTTATTAAATTAGATGAATCCTGAATAGTAGTTTAGGTGATCTGAATAGTAGTTTGGATCTATAAGAGTCAGAGGAAATATTTGGAGTGGAATCCTCAGAAGAAGAGGAAATGTTTGGATTAGAATTAGAAGAAGACTGGGGGAACTTGAATAATAATTTAGATCAGAAGCATCCAAATCATACCACCGACTATGAGATGAAGGTGGGAAACGAGTTACCCGAATGGGTTCTCTAGCACGAAGAACCAATCGAGGTTTGGTCATGATGGGTGTCTTTTGATGTGAACACTGAAACTTTGATTCCTTATTGTCGTATGTATAAGGGACCTTGTGATAATCAGTCATTTTTGGCGTGTGTTGGGTTCAAAGGTCTAGACCTAAATTATATGATCAAACTTCTTCAAAGTGAAGAAGGTTTCATGTTGATTTGGGCAACATAACGACAACCAACTAGACATTTCGCAAATATGGGGATGCTTGTTTGATTTTCCAAAAGGGGAGCTAAGGAAAACATACATCGTGATGACTCAAGATTGATAATCCAACAAGGGATGAAGGCATAAATACCAAAGGATGGATCGAAATTTTAGTGACATAAAGGATACAAAGGAAATATTTCCAATGTTCAATTGATGCGAAAGTTACTTGAATGGAATTTTTTTTCGCTAAGGTTTGAAAGATATGTTCAAAAATGACCATAGACTTAGGCAAAAACAAGAAGATCAAGAGGATCAAAGACCCAAAGGATTTTCCTATAAATGAGTTTATAAGATGGATAAACAAAAGGAATAATCATGCAAGTTCAAAACACAAAGCCAAATTAATGACCAGAGAATAATGAATGATAAAGAATCAATGGATCAAAGTGATTGTCTGAAATGGATAAGTCAAAAGTGATAAACAAGACACAATCACACAATGTTTAGTTTCTAGGACCAATCAACCAAATGAGAAACTTCTTAAATTTGTTTTTGGAAAGGTAGTTGGTGTCATATGATGATTAACAAAATGTCCCTACTTATGTCAAGTTCAAAGGAATGAACAAGGTGTAAGTAATAACAAGAAGTTAATGCAACCTCCAAACAAAGTATACTTGAAACAAGCCCAAATTCAATCAATACCTATATTCAAAAGGGTGTCAGTTACGATTGTGAGTGACACAAAAATTCCACTAATATATGTTAACCAAAATTTACGAGAAAGTAAGGTATTAATATCAAGATGATATTGATATAACATGCACAAGTGGTAACGCTTAACACTCTTCAGAATTGAGGTAATAATTGAAATCAAACTAAAGCGATAATATACCTAGGAATTGTTAAAGTGTATATAGCATAACCTTATAATATAGATATTTAGGCCAAGTTTACAAGAAACAAGATGTAAATACCAAAATTGTAGTGTCACGATATAAACAAGATAACCGTTCAAAGGAGAATCAAAGTGATGAACCAAGCCTAACTACGATGATGATCTTGACTTGGGTATCAAGATCAAAAAGGCTACCAATGATATAAAAACATCTCCACACACTTTATACATTTAACAACCCAGCCGCAAACATGGATGGGCGTAAACAGACAAAAAAGTGGTGAAACAATCAATTGATAACGCAAAGTCACTCTTATTTTGATTAAAAAAAGTGTCAAAAGAAAGTGAAGGAAGTAGATTAATTGGGGTTAAAAAATGTTGGCCTCACTTTGGCAGAGTTTCGCCTTGCCTTAGGGAAAGTGAAAAACTAATAAAAAGTATTGCTTCACACATTTCATGATGAAAAATGGCTCACAACTCAAAACTGTTTTGAAATGGTCAAAGTGGGCTCCTGGTCAAAGATATCTTCCTAGGTGGTTCTCTCAACTAGGTGTTACAAAGTTTTCTTAAGAGAGCTTGATTTACCCAAAAAATTGTAATGACTAATTTGGGAGTATCTCAGCTTTACTTTACCCCCTTCAAGCATAGTGGGCAACTAGTGCGTCCATGTGTACTATCACTAGGGTCGCCATATGGACAACCAGTAACACTAACTAACAAGGAAAAACTAATCAAGTAGGTTGTGCGGAGCACTTCCCATTTCTTCCAAAAAAATTCCCACTTACGTGGACTACTTTGGGGTTCCTAGGACCACCCCCATTGTTGTACCTTAAGGCTTATGCCAAAGGGGTTATGTCCTAGTTTTAAGTGGACGAGATGTACCCTTATCTGAACCTACAAATACATTGTTTTGAATGTGGTGTTCTTTTTATCTTGTTTAATTTGGTGTGGTTTTCTTGAACACATTTTGGTAAACTACACGAAAAATGTATTAGTAGTTTAATTTTGTTTCGAACTCCTTTCTTTGACAATCATTTTTAGGTCCTGCACTCAAGCATTAGTAGTTCTCCAAGAAAATCACATTATTTAAAAGAGGATTAAGAGTTTCTTTTGATTCTCAATATCATCTAAGGATGTAAGAGAAGATCATACACAACAAATAATCCAACTAAACAGTAAAAAAAATCTTTGCAATTAATAAACCATATAAAAAGTTTGATAAATGTTCATTCCCTTAAACCAAAAGTGAAAGATGAAGTTTTCAATTTACTGAATGTTATAAAATGAAGAATAAAGTTGCTTTCGATTCTCAAGATCACCCTAAAGTTTAAGAGAAGATCATACACAAACTTTATCCCAACTATATAGAAATGGAAAACTTGAAATCAAAGGACCATTGAAAACTGCTTTGTAAAAGGTTCATTCCCTTAAGCAAAATGAATAATCAAATTTCCAAGTTTAATCCCAATGTTAAAAAGATAGAGATCAAAGTTGTTTTTGATTCTCAAGATCACAAAAAGGTGCAAGATAATATCATACACATGCTTTGGTCTAAATCAAGCAAGCATGGAAATACAACATTCATCAAAACATTAGACATGTTAGAAAATGACCAGTTTTAAAATAATAGAAAAACCTATAAATTCTACAAGTATAAATCAAAAAAATATGTTTTCATATCATTTTTAACTTCAATACCTTTCCAACGCAAAAAAAAATTAAGTCATTTCGAGTTTGGGAGAAAACGTTATGGCCTTCGGAAGATGGGTTATAGATATGCTCTTATGCACACTGGTATGCACTCAAAAAATGTCAAAAAAACATCCCATAATCTACAAAATGGTCAAATTTTTCCAACCAAGATTCAATTTTAACATCAAACCATCACATTAATATATTAATAAAAGACTCAATGCTATCAAACATTAACATACATGCTCAAGAATTTAAGATTTTCAAGATATTGGCAAAACTAGCATGTAGAATGATGAAAAAGTAAGCTCTAAAAATGAAAACATGATGAAATCTTGAAATTTTCTCACCAAAATTTAATTTTTACAGCATCCCACCACATTAATATGTAAATATAATACTCATCACTATCAAACACTAACCTACATGATCAAGAATTTAAAATTTTCAAGAAATTGACAAAACTAGCATGTAGAATGTTGAAAAAGTAAGCTCTAAAAATAAAAAACATGGAGAAATCTTGAAATTTTCCCATCAATTCCAATTTTGATAGCACTTCACCTCCTTTATACCTACAAGGAATACTCAACACATGCAAACTCAACAAAACAAGTTAATAAAAACAAGTTAGATCAACATGTGTAAAAGAGGGTTAGTAACCAAAAATGAAACTTAATTACAAAAACTTGAAATTAAGTGTAAATGACAATGGAGTAAGTCACACCGTGCATGCCAAATGTGCTCATGTTTATTAACTAAGCTATAAATTGAAACTAATATCTACATAGCTTCAAAATCAAATGCTAATTAAATAATGAACCATCAAGATAAGAGCTTAAAGGAAATGCTTCTTCAATGCATAAATGAAACTACATGCTAAGCTATTTCCTACTCTCTATGATTGCTAACTTAAACTATGAACCTATGAAGAACATAAGCAATCAAAGTGGATTATTACTTGATCTCAAGGATTGAGAATGGAATCTCACCAAGAATGGCTACAAGGCCCTTTTGGATCTTCCCATATTACTCAATTTTGAGTGAAAGGATGCTAGATGGAGAAGCTATTTCCAATAATGGAGAATGGCTCAAGATCAAAATGCTTATAGTCTTTCACTATTCAAAGCATGGTGTAAGAAGAAAGGTAAGAAGGATGATTCTTTATATAGCTTTCCTAAAGAGGCAAGGCTAGAAAATTGATGAATGTGGGATAAAGGTAAAACAAGATTAGGAATGGATAAGGTTATTTTATAAAAGGTAATCTTGATTTAGAAGAGTTTAATTTGTCATTAGTAAGTCATGGGAGTTGGGGGATGTTTTAATTAATCAAAGGTGATTAATTAATAGGTAGAGGTAAGCTTATAGAAGCTAATTAGAGGAAAATCAATATGATTTGGGGGATGTAAGAGAGGAATTTGATCCCAAAAATGGTAATTTATTTATTTAGAGTTTTGAGTGTAATTAATTAACTCAATTAGAAGTGGATATTAATTAACAAAAGTTCACTAATTGACATATTAAATGATAGGAAGGCTAATTAATTAGTGAAAGGTCGTTAATTAATGAATATGAAGAGGAATGTTAGCTAATTAGCGGAAAAGTGCTAATTATTACAGAAATGATGAGAAAGAGGATAATTAGTGCAATCTTATCATTAAAGGTTGTGTAAGTGGATTTTAGGTGTCTACATCAACTATGAGATGTAGTACATGCAAGAAGAGAAGGAATGCTTGGCTATAGTTTTCGCAACATAGAGGTTAAGGCATTACATATTTAACCAAGAAATGAGAGTGATAGTTAAATCTGATCAATTGCGAATGTTATTAACTCAAGCTACCTTATTTAAGAAGGTTGTTCATTTCATTACACTGATGGGTGAGTTTTAACTCTCCTTTTTTAACCAAAATTTTTGAAGGGATAAATTATCATCGATTGATTAGCAAATAATCCTATAGACTATGGGTAACTATTAGATTTATGTTTTCTTAATGAATGTGTGTTCCTCATAGAGAAAAAGCCTCCTATTGCTTCATGTCCATGGTACACTGATATTGCCAATCATATTTTGGACTAATCATATCCTAAGAGAGAAACCTCGCAGTAAAGACAACAGCTATGTGTCATAGCCACCAAGTACATGATTGTGGAATCAACGGTATGTTGTCGAGATGTGTTGATGAAGAAGAGTTGGAGAAAATCCTATTTGAAGCCCACAACAAAGTCTATGATGGTCACTTTGGAGGACCTGCAACTGCACGTAAGATTTATTTCATGGGCTATTTTTATCCCACTTTAGAACACGATGTTGTATATTATGTACGCAGGTGTCAAAAATGCCAAGATTTTTCACATGAGATACATATATTCTTACACAAACTCTACATCCCATAGTGACACCTTAGCCCTTTTCAACTTGGGGTCTAGAATTGATAGGGAATTTATCTCCCTCATTGTCAAATGGCCATAACTTCATTATCATGGAAACTGAGTATTTTACAAAGTGGGTTGAGGCTATGCCTCTTACTATTGTACCTAGGTCTGTAATTGCCAATTTTATTCTAAACCAGATCATTTGTAGGTATGGAGTCCCACAATTCATCATATCATATAATGGCATGACCTTTAAGAATGACGAGATGTGAGAATTGTGTGCATAATTCAAAATATCCCATCACACGGCCTCTTTGTACTATCCTCAAGCCAATGGATAGACTGAGGCTACAAAAAAACCCCTAAATTTCATTCTCCTTAAGATGGTTAAGGAGAACAAAAGAGATTGGAATCTCAAGTTATTTCTGGCCTTGTGGTCCTATAGGACATCAGTGAGAACTCCCACAAGGGAAACTCTTTATTATTTAGTGTTCGTAACTGAATCATTCTTACTGTTAGAGGTAGAGTTACCTAGTCTTCCAATATATTTACAAGGAATTTTTGGATAAAGACAAATATCGAGAAGCGTGACTAGTTGAACTGGAAACTCTTGATGAAGCTCAACTCAGAGCTGAATAGCATCATCGCATTTATGTTGACATGATGTTTTGTCAGTATAATAAGAAAGTGTATGAATGAGAAATACACGTAGGAGATCTACTCTTGAGACTTTATAGCATAATTGACAAAAAGAATAGATAAGCAAGGTAGTTTAGACCTAAATGGTTAGGCCCATACCAAATTATAGAAGACTTTAAGAATGGTTTGTACTTCCTGTGTACTCTAGAAGGTGAATAATTCAATGAATCAGTTAATTTTCTTCACCTCAAATGCTTTTATATATAGTTCATTTGTATCCCCACTTGTACATTATTGCATCCATGTTGCATATCATCTACATTGTCATATTATAAACCAAGAAACTTACTTTTCAAGAAACTTTTAAATCTTCCAAATTTTGGAAAAATAATTTAAGCATACCTCTTCAAGTATCCTTCATATCATCATCACATTAAACTAATCTATTTATCATTTCAACAATATATATGGAATTTTTACATTGGTCCTACCAAGACTTGCACACTTATTTCTATTCATGGTTTCTTCTGGATCGTGTGTCTTTTCCGATAGTTAGTTCTAGAAGCTTCTTTATGTCGCATCCTTCCCTCAAAATCTCTCTTTTAACATAAACAATCTAAACATTTCACCTAGGTCTCTTGTCTGCCTGTCTCAACCTTTGGTGGTGAGCCCTCGCATCCTACTGGCTGCATGGGTTTGAGGCTAGGGGGAATTCTTCCCCCCTAAAAGCACAAGTATAAATTCAAACAAACAAAAAAATATAAAGCAATAATAAATACAAAAATTCTTTCTTTTGTAAAAAATACTACACTTAGTTTCTCTGCCAATCTTTGGTGATGAGCCCATGCTTCCTACTAGTGGCATGAGATTGGGAAAGGAAGGAAGTGTCCTTACTCACCTATATCTTGTCCTTGGTAATGAGCCCATGCTTCTTACTAGTATCATTGGGCGAGATGTAGGGGGTCCCATCAAACAAGTCAATAAGTTGTAAATAATTCAATGAATAAAAAGTATTTTGAAATCTTTAAAATCCCAAGAAAGTGAGTTATATGTGTATGTTACAAGAGATTCAATCCCTAAAACCATTTTTTTCAATAAAAAGGCCATCTATGGATCTAATTCTAGATAAACTTGTAAGAAAATCACATTTTGAACTAGTTAGTTGATTGTTCTTAGGGTTGAGTTGTAGGTTTATAATTGTATCTTTGTTAAATTCTTGTCTTCTTATCATCATTTTCATTCATCAAAGTCATACGACTCACATCCTTCCTATCTCTCAGTGATGAGCCCTCGCATATTACTATTTGCGTGGAGTTAGGAATGGAATGAGTTCATCTTTTATCATATCACATTCATCACATTTTTCCAATGAAGCAGAAGTGCTAAATATTGCTTGAAAACCAAAGTATTTAATTATAATTCGTTCTCATATGCATCATAAAAATAAAACTTAAAAATCATTTTGTTTATGCATTTGTAACATTATCATCATCTATAGCATGCATCCACAAAAAATATAAAAAGCATAAAAAATTCTAAGCATCTAAGAGTACACGGATAAGACGCATCATGAATGAGTCAACTCTTACACAAACTAGTTGAACCAAAAATAAATGTATATATACAAAAATGATCTCAAAGCAATAAGCTCTTATGGCCTATCCCTCTCTACATGATCCCACTGAAGGTGTAGGATGAGGGCTCCTATTGTGGCTCTGGTGATGATATTTACTTGGTGTGGTATAGTAACCTCCGTGTTGATCGGTGAGAGTGCCCATGTGATGGGGTAGGTGATCTTCCAGTAGTAGCAATATCCTCGCTACGAGAATGGTCTTACTAATGTCTCCTCTCGGTCAGCTCAACTCTCATCTGGATCAAGTCTGCTACAACATGTCGTGCCGACACAAACACATATTTTTGGCATCGATCCATTGTTATTTTCCTAGCATATGCGAGTAACTATTATTATGTCTTCCACATAGGGAGTGTAAAAGTATCTAGGAGAATCTAACAAATAAAATCTCACCGGCCATCTACGGTAGTTACAAAGTACAAATAAAACAAGGAAAAGTTTTAAAAAAATCAATACTTCAAAAGAGAGAAATGGATAGTGCATAGTTTACTAATAATCTAGTCTAAGAGTAAAGTTGAGAGAAGACTAAGTTACTTACTCAGACCTCTTGGCATCCAGGATGGATCAACTAGTGTTGGTGGTGGTGTGGGAGCTGCGACAAAAATCTCATCCACTCTAACCTCCTCTTTTACAGTCTCCTCTACACCCCTCTTCCTTCCATAAAGTGACCCATCATCCCCTCCCTTTCTGGTAGTCAAGGGGTCCTCTGAGTGCAATGTCTCTACCTCAACCTCTGCCTCGGCCCTAGCTTCCATAGAATCATCTTCAATGGCCACTCACTTTGTGTCACTCTCTATCTCCACCTCTGCCTCTATCTTGGCCTCCTCCTCCTCCTCCTCCTCTCCATTGTGTTCAAGCCCTACCTTAATTTATAGAATCTACATCGACCTAGTTGGGTCTCATGTTGGATGTGGAGTTTTGATCAAAACTCTAGGTGTAACAATGGTCCACTCAAGCTTTCCCTTCAAGCTAGCTCTCACCTCTCGGATCCCTTTCTACATTATCAAGATTGTTGGGAGGGCATCAACATAAGGCAATCCAAACAGCTTTGGCACCCTGTGAACTAGAAGGACCTTTGCTTTACTAATATTATCCACTAATTGTGTAGTAGAGTTACATGTAGTTAAGGTAATAGTATCCTCTCCCCATAGGCCATCCATGTCTTGATATGGTTGCGCAACCATGTAATCTATGGTGAGTGTAGAAATTGATTGATGTGAACCCTTGAAGAGAGCCATGTCAATCCAACTCGCTGCTCTAATTTCCCTGGGATCTATTATCCCAATGCCCCTCTGATTGGGGATCACGTGCTCGTACACCCATCTCATGAATAATGAGGGATGACTAAGGCCTTTCCCTTCAGTCAGAAAACTCTGTATAAATTTTGATATGCTGCCCCATGCATATATGTGGCCATGTTGCTCAATGCTCTATATGATGGGTTCCCAACAGTAAAGAATATTTTCCCCACCCTTATCCCCAACCAAGCACAAAGCCAAGATACCAATAATGTCCTTGTGTAAGGTAAGGATAGGATTGGAGAAAACTCATAGCAGTATCATCCCATGTTTGACACCCGTGTCAGGTGCCTATGTGTCTCCCATGTATGTTTCCTAGTTGTGGGCATGTACTATTGTACTCGTACTAGCCAAAACCAACTTATTGACAATGATAAGAACCTCCAAAATATAGTAGATGTCTTCTAAGGTAATTGTCCACTCCCCCTAATTCCAGGAATCTAGAAAGTGTTCTGGTCTACATCCCAATAACTCATTAAATAATGCAATAGGTGCCTGGAAAGTGTAATTATTTGCATCTGTGATATCCTCCATATCTTGGCCCTATGTAATAAATCCCTCTCATTGTGATTCAATACATCCAAGATCAGGGGAAACCAGTCACACTCTCGAGCTCTACTCCATCTAACATATTGTCCCTGTATTCATAAACATCAAAAAGAAAAAGTTAGAATCATAACAATGGATAATAAGCTCACCAAAAACATCATAAAAATAATCAAAAACCAAAAAAAATACCATACTTACTCAATTTTGAGATTTTCCCTGGCAATTACACAACCACTATGTGTAGAACGATGGTTACGCAAATGCCATTCTACACATTCTACATTTTCCTTTGACCATGTAGCGGTTACATAACTTTCCTAGTGGTTACAAAACTACCACTCTATGAAGAGCGGCGGTTGCAAAATTACTGCGGCAGTTATGTCTGTGAAAAGTGGGTTATACCCTAGGGCCCTAAAAACTCTAAAAAAGAAAAAAAATTACCTTTTTGAATAAAACAAAAGCCACATCCCATATGGCGCCTCCTAATGATTATTTTAACTATAACAATATCAAAAAAAAAAACCCTACATTAATTTTTTCACATTTTCTATATTTTAGGGTAGAAATAAACAAATACATATAACTCACCTGTTTGTGACCCATTGTTCCTCCCACTTGTTGGTCTACCATCATGTCGGAACACTCTTCATTTTGACTGCATTCTCATGTGAAACCATCACAAGTAATCCAGATCTCAAATTTCACTAAGTAGGTAAGTGTAAATGATTTCTAGCAATAGTAATTTTGAGATATATAGAGCGTGATTTTGCACTATTTTTAGTGGATGTGCTTTGCAGGGTGGGAGTGTTGGCACAGGTATATTTCTTCTCCCCACAGATATGGTAAGTCCTCTTATCATTTTATTTCAAAAAAAATTATCGATTATATATTTATACATGCACTTGATTCATGTTTTCTCTTGCAGCTAGCGGGAGGCTTAGATTGGTGTAGTATCAACACACGTACATGCCAGGTATAATTTCTAACTTTCCTATTTGGTAGCACCATACTTAGACTTCACATTTTATGCCTCTACATGGCTAAAATGCTTCTCTGAGGGGGTAATATGTACGCACCCAAATTTTTCACGGTGTTGCATTTTCGAAACAGTTCAAATCCCCAATGTCATAAATATCAATTCGAATGATATCTAATTCCAATTTCTCACTTACATCATGTTCTTGTAGCTTTTTGTACCTTTTTTATCTGTTTTCTAGCTTTCCCTACTTCCCTTAGTTGTTTTGCATACTTTTCCTTATCTTTCTAGCCTTAAGTTATGGAACCACGCTGGCGGTTACACAACCACCTTGGCAGTTGTGTAACTTTCGATCTTCCTTGAATGACAGTTGTGTAACCACCAGTTTGCACAGATCGGTGATTCTGTGTCGATTTAACCAAGACTTTCCAACCTATTTTGAATGCATGTTGCCTTCTTATAGCTCATTTATCTCATAACCTTCTTGACCAAATAAGTATTCTTTGAGGTTGTTAAATGCTTACAGATTTATTCTCCTTCACTTACTATTATTAGTAATTTAGCTACCCCTTCCCATGGTGATTTAGCACTTCTTGGTTTCCAACTGTGTTGCACCATTTCCCTGCTAACTTTCTATAAAAACCAAGATTTTTTCGAACCATTGGTTGTATTATTTTGATTTGGAATTGCATCGTTATGCTACCAAAATCCTGGCAAGAAGTACACAAACAATTATAGTTCATTTTTCTTGTTATTCTCTTACTTGCATTACTACTAGACTACCTCCAAACCAGTTAGCTTCAGCACTCATTCATTTCTTCTACACACTACTAGCACAATTCCCTGGACACAATTGGACATTTCATTAGAAAATAAGTGGAGGGGATCAAAAAAAGCACATCCAGTACTAGAATTTTCTCAGTTCTACATTTCCAAGTTAGAGATGTAATTGAATTCTTTGAAGCTTTCCTTGTTTAAATAGATATCAATAAATAGTCTTTAGAATACATTTGTTTAGAGAGGTACAAATACAGTTATTTCTGATTACCTATAAGAAGATTCCATGGAGGATTTATTCTCAGCTCATCCCTGTGGATTTTTCTGTGAAGAATTCAGAGGAAGTTCTTGTGCACAGAGTTTGTCACTTCTTCACAATCAATTTACCTGTAGATTTCATTACATTCATTATTTAGATCCTATTAGCACACGAGTAAAGATTCTAATGAAAATTGTCTCCCTTTCTATCCCTATGAATTTGCATGGGAAGTTAGTTTGAAGAATTTTCTATGTATGTGTGTTAGTTTTCATTTCCTTACCTTTATAAAGCTTTAGTAGAACCTATTGTTTTACTGGGGAAGCTTCAGGGGAAGAAATGGCTTCTAAGAAGCTTTTCAATCTTCCCTTGATTCTAAGGTAAAACAAGAGGAATTAATATTCACAATTACAATTTAGGAAAATATTTTGTGTTAATTAGATTAGATTAAATCCATTATGTAATGGGGAAATAGCCAAATTCGGCTATTTCACTATTTATTTTATTTTATTTTAGAGTAAAAGTAATTTCCATTTTCTTAGAAGAAGTTGTATTATCTGTATAGATCTATTTTATTTAATTCTAAAAAACACAAAATCCCCAAAAACATTAGATTAAATTAGTTAATTGATTTTATTTTTCTTATTTCCTTTCTATTAAAAATCATTGAAAAATAAAAAATAAATAGATTAGATTTACTTCATTGTTTTCAATTAATTAGTCTTCCCTTTGTTAAATTAATTAGTTGGACATAGACTTAATTAGATTCAAGGAGAATAATTGATTTGGTTTGATTAAAATTTGCATGAATTTCTTTGTTAATTTAGGCACATAGATTTAATTAGATATAAATTATCACAACTCCCTATGTTTCCCTAGTTGTCCTAGGTTGCCCAAGCATCGACCTTGCCTCTAGCAAATTCTTTGTGTGTTTGTTTATTTCCGTAGGTTGATTTCATACACGTCCACATGACCATCCAAGGCCCTAGGTAACCCAAACAACGTGTGTGTGATCCAAGAGTTCCACAACCAAATGCATTTACATAACTAACAAATATCAATTAGGGCCTTAGACAACTTATATTCCAAACCACCCCAATTCCACCTAGTAACATGTTACAGTTGAAAGCCTTAAATGATGAAGTGGATAAATTTAATGAGTTTTGGCACAATCGGCCTGCTTGAGACTAGATCCCACAATTAATATATCCATCCTTCTCACACCTCTATGACCTTGTCTAGAGATTTTTACGAGGTAGACGTAGGATAGTTCTCACGTATCCCACAGCCCATTCGAGATATATTTGGTGATTACTATATCGATAGAAACCTTTGTGTGGCTATCCTACTTGACCGTTCTATTTCGCTCGAATAAGTTAGACAAGTGTTCATTTCCTTAGACAAGCAACTTCCCATAGTGCCCGTAGTAGACATTTGATTTCCTTGATCTACCTTTTAGCCATTTTTCACCTATTTTCACATATTCCTCCTATAAATCCTATGTATTCATTCCATAGCCATATTTTCATCTCATATCAGCTATCCTGAAATGACCTCGGGAGGTCAAGTGCATCCTAGAGTCACTTATTGATACTTAGATTTATAGTTACTAATGTTTTTGATTTTATGCAAGTTGGTACTCGGCATCCTCCTTGCTTTATTACACATATGGCTGATCTAACCATAAATATAGTCACCACTCTCCATACTTTTCCTCCTACGGCTACACTTGTTTCTATACCACCACCTATCACTTTTTCAGCTCCTACCACTACTTCCAGCCTATTCTGAACACATGTTTCCTTCTTCCAGCTCATTTATGTCACACATTTCTTAGCCAAATCAGTTGTCTTTAAGCTTGTTAGATGTGTACAGAATTCTTCTCCTTCACTTACTATTATTAGTAAGATAACTACCCCTTCCCATGGTGATATGGCACTTCTTGGTTTCCAAGTGTGTTGCACCATTTCCCTACCAACTTTCTATAAAAACCAATAATTTTCTCAAAGCATTGGCTACAGTCTTTTGATTTGGAATTACACCATTATGCTACCATAATCCATCCAAGAAGTACACAAGCAAACATAGTTCGTTTTCCTTATTATTCTCTTACTTGCATTGCTACTAGACTACCTGCAAACCAGTTAGCTCTAGCACTCCTTCATTTATTTTGCACACTACTAGCACAATTCCCCAGACACATTTAGACTTTTCATTAGAAAAGAAGCTAAGGGAATCAACAAAATCATAACTAGTACTAGAATTGTCTTAGTTATAAATTTCCATGTTAGAGGTGTAAATGAATTTGTTGAAGCTTTCATTGTTTAAATAGATTTCAATTAATAGTCTTTATAATACATTCGTTTAAAGAGGTACAAATACATTGGTTTCCATTTTCTTGTAAGAAGCTTCCATTGAGGATTTCTTCTTAGCTCATCCATGTGGATTTGTATAGAAATAATTCGAAGGAAGTTCTTGTGCACATAGTTTTTCAATTCTTCACAATCAATTTACCTGTAGAGTTCATTGCATTCATTTTTTACATCACGATGGCGCACGAGCAAAGCTTCTGATGAAAATTTCCTCCCTGCCTATCCCTGTGGATTTGCATGGGAATGTAGCTTTAATCTTTAAATGTTACTTTGAAATGAAGATGTTAAAGTTAACTTACAAATTTTATTATGAGAATAAATGCTAAAAGTGTTTAAGAATCAAAATTTTGATTTTGGAGTTTTGAACTCTGAAATTCTAAAAGCCTGAAATTTCAGACCTTCAAACTTTTAGGATTCGAAGGTTTTCTTGTTCAGAGATTAAATGCTAGAATCAAACTTTTGATTTCAGAGTTCCAAACTTCGAAATCCTGAAAGTATGAAATTTCATACTTTCAATTTCTTGGAATTCAAAGCTCTCTTTTGGTAATTTACGATTTTTCAACTTCAAGTTCCAAATTCCGAAACTCTGAATTTCCAAAATTTCAGAACTTCAGAATTCTGGGTTTCATAATTCTATGTTGTCATTTTCATAAATTTATTCCTGAAGTTTCAAATTCTAAAACTCTTAAGTTCAAAAATTTCGGAACTTCAGACTTTCAGGTTTTGGAGTCTTCCGTTACCTTTTCACGATCTTCGTCTCTCGAGTCCCAAATTCCAAAACTCCAAAGTTCCAAAATTTTGGAACTTCATACTTTCGGGGTTTTAGACTTTGGAGTTCTTTGGGCATTTAATTCTCACCAACCCTCGCATGTGTCAAATTCTAAGCATTAATTTCAGGTTTTCCTATATAAACTCAAGTTTTTACCTATCTTTTTCACCTAACTTTTTGCTCTGACAAATCTTATTTTTACTGCATTCTTTTGTACTTTCGAGGTGTCATTTTCAAGGTAATTTTGTTTGGATTATTTCTTTTGTGTTTATGATCTTTTGGGATTTTTTTCCTTGTTTATTTTCGTTTGTTCTTCCTCACTCTACTTAAAAAAGGAATCCATGGCATCCACCATGTTTTCAATAAAAGTGTTTTCTGATCTCCACAGTTGTAAAATCCAACATGTGCAAGCATCTAGCTCAGATTTCATCATAATTTTAAAGATCCTCCCAAGTGTTTTACTTTATTCCCATGCCTTTGGAAAAGTTCAAAGTTTACGACTCTTCCTTTTCAGAGTTCGGAGATTGGCCTTTTCGGAGTTCAGAGGTTAGTATTTTCAGAGTTCAAAGGTTGGACTTTTGGAGTTAGGAGGTTCATCTTTTTGGATTTTAGAGGTTGGCCTTTTTAGAGTTCAGAAGTTTGTTGTTTCAGAGGTTTTACACTTCAGAACTAAAGTCTTTTTGGACTTTCAGATTTCGGTATTTTAGGACTTTTTCAGGGTTTGCTATAAATTTCCAAAGACTTTTCGGATTCTGGAACCCAAACTTATTGTCATCCTCTTCAGCAAAAGGCAAAAAAAAAGATGAAATATACATTCCTAGGAGTTTCTCCTCATTCTCATTTATCTTTAGACTTAGAGAATATATGAGATACCGATCTCGAGCAAGTTGATTTTCTTGATTTCTAGGCAAGGGTAAAGGCTCCCAACAAGAAATCTTGGATGCAAGCTATATATGATAGTGGTATTGTTCTTGTTGTCGGTTTCCCTGCATCAATGCATTTCCCTAAATTCATCTGTGTTGCAGTAGCCCACTTCGATGAAGACTCTAGGATATTAAAGGATGCTGACAGCAAGGTGGTAATTCGATTAGACGTTGATTTCTTTGAATACTTGTTCAAACTCCCACACATTGAAAACTACGCATTGATTTCACCAAAGGTAGCCATTGAACATTGGGATGAAGAAACTAAGTTATGTATAAGGGTCATGATAAGGAGCTACTTGGCCAAGAGTGTCATCAAGTTTCCAAAGACCGCGTATCAATCAAACTTCATCCAGGAAGTGAACAATAGTATCGTGTTATTGAGTAGAGTTTTAGGCCTTGCCTCTTTGAAATAATTTCAGGAATGGATGTTCTTATATATTTCCACCATTAAGAAAAATAAGGAATTCATATGATGTGGGGAGCATATCAGCAGCTCCATCTATTTCTAGTTAGGCAAGATTTTTTCTTCAAAGAAATTTTACATGACCTATTTCTTCGTATATGATGTAGTTTTCATGGGAGACTTCACTGGGTTGAACACTAAAGGTGTTAGGAATGCTTCAAAAATTTATTATTTTTATCCTTAGCTTACCATGGATGAGGGTAGCAAACACTTTTTTAGGATCAATGATGTCTTCTTCCCTATTATCCTTTATCATTTTGATAAGGATTTATATAACCAAAAGATTTCAGACGAAGCTTTCAAGGAATTAAGTGAGTGGGGATCTATTTACTTATAGATTCCTACATTCACATACATCTGGATCCCTGGTTTTGTAGATTCTCCTGGTAAGTTGCCAAGATGCCCTACAGATAAATGGATTTTTTGGGATTTGGTTCGACAATTTATGGACTACCATAAAATCTAGAACAAACAACAAAAGGCGGGATTCCAATTTCTCATTTCAATTGGAAAATATACTTGTGCAAGTATTTACAAGGAAAATAATGTAGATGCAAAAAATGTCAAAAGTGACCTTGCGAACATTTCATCATCAAACCAATTTCAATTATTGGGGAAAATTTAGTGAAACAGGATTATCAAGTTCTCATGTACCTGAGTTAGAAGACATTTGGATTCATTGTTGAGATGAGTTCATTATCTGGCAATGGGAATATGAAAGGTTAACCCTGGATGAGGTTTGACAGTTTGGGATTACAGATATTCCAAAGGAAATGGAGGATGAGGAGGAAGTATTAGATGCATTTTTTACGGATAACAATGTCACCAATCAATTATTGTCATAGATTGATCGGTATGTAGAAGAATTTTGTAATACTAAGGAGAGGGTGGGGCCCATTTTACAGAGGATATATAATTGGATGGCTATTTTGGGAATTTCACCCAATCAACAATTAATCTTCCAACATCTACTAAAGGGAGAATATCTATCCAAAGGGCCCATATAGTCCCCAAGAATATTTCGTTCATTATTGGAAGTTCCTCCCTCTCCAAGGCTCCTTCTTCCAAGATTTTCTCTCCAATAATATCAGCATCAAAAAATTTTGAAGTCATTGATTCCCCAAGCGTACCACAGAATTTTCCATCCTCTCCTTCCTTACCATCATCACTTCCTTCCACTTCTACACTCATTTCTTCTTTTCCATCTCCATCCATGGCCCAGGTCTTCTCATATCTTTCTATTCTTTAAGTAGGGGAGATGATTGGGTCTCCAGTTTTCACTTCACTTCCTCTATAACTTTCATTTCCTCCCATCTCATCTTCTAGACTCTTTGTATCCACCCCTGGGGTTATTCTCACTTCCACTCCTTTTATCATTACCACTTCCATTCTAGTTCCAACTAATGGTACTAGTTCAATTGTACTATCTAGTGATCTAGGTACCAAATCAGTTGCTCCACTTCCATCAGCATCTACTATACCAGAATGGTTGTTTCGCTAGATTCTGAAATAGAAGAAGAAAGTAACTCTTGCGGATGTTAAATATCTAAGTGTGTTAGAAACTAGTCCAAGGAGATAGGCCAAGTGGAAAAATATCGTCTCCATCATATCAGTGAACCAATCAGGAGAAAGGGTTGTAGAAATTGCTAATCCTGTTGAGAGAAAAACCAAAGAAACTATCATAGCAGTTGACTACCAAATTTCCATATTTTAACTATGAAAAGGAACACACGAAGGGGCCAAACAAGATGTATAGATGGCTCTAATAATTTTTTTGGAGAAGTATGAAAAAGAAAAATATTCTAAGGATGAGCTCAAAGAAAAAGTTAAGCAGCTCACTTCCCTATTGAGAAAGGTAACACAGCGTATTCCATCCACTAATATTTCAACTACTGTTGATCTGACGATTTCTTGCACTTTGGATGATATTTCCTATCATGAGATTGAGAAGATAGGATGGAAGGGAAGATCATTAAATGGATGGATAGAGTTCATACTTCAAGAAGCCAATCATTTTATTAAAGAGTTCATTGAGATATATAATGATTTCCAGGTTGAAAGAACCTTTATTCATAAAATGGATGAAGCCTTCTCCGAAGATAATAATAACTTGAATTTGAATTTCACTACATGGAGTGAAACCAGAGAAGAGGATCCATATCTACTTCTTCAAGAAGACATAATCGATGATGTTTCTAATTTTTTCGAATATCAAATGGCTATAGAATTCAGGTCCCAGGTATTACAGGATTTAATAAATAAATTAGACAATAAGCGTGTGGAAATCATGGATGCTTTGAATGACATCTTAGAAGAGTTTTACAACGTTAACTGTAAGTTCTTCAATGAAAACATTGATACTCTTCTAGAAGATGAAATTAAGTCAAATTTCAAGGATTTTGTGAGGAGCGATGATGAGGTAACCAGGAATTTCAATAGTGACTCCATTGACAGGTTGTTTTCATGCCAAATTTTCACAGGTCAACTGAAGAAAGTGGTAAATAAACTTACAAGAATTCCAGCCAAGGTAGCAAGAGAGATCGAGACAACATATGTGGTAAACCATTATGTGAGTGGTCTGGAGGAAGGAGAAGTACAAGGAATTATCAAGTGTTTCATCAAATAAAAGCATCAGATGGTTGCATGGGAGAAAGAACGAGAGAAAATTGAAGGAGTAGGTGTTGTAGGGCCAAGTTGAAGCTAGGCGACCATGGAAGGACAATTCCAAGCCCTGGATTGGTCCAAGTTGCAAGGTTGACTGAGTCAAATCCTTGCAACCACCTTGTTATTTTTATGGAAGCATGTTTCCTAGAACTTAATGATATTCTATTTTTAGTAATTTTTTGGTTAAGGCCCACTGTAATGGATCAGCCTAAAAATGTATAAGTAGTTAAGTGCATGAAGTTTTTTGGGGATATAGATGGATCATTTGGGAAGTTACTCTTCAAGCTTGGAAGATTTGTTTGAATACTTTGAAGCCTTTTAATTACATTCAGATTAATATTTTTCCATGAAGAATCAGATTTATTATGTTAATGGTTAATCAATTCATGTTTTTTGGATGCACAATTCCTTAGTGTAAGTGGTTAACTTGCCTTTATTTTCATAATATCTTATTTCATTTTGTGGGAAAGTGATATAATCATTTTGAATATCATTTTTGGAGAGATTAGTTTCCTTCTGTTATAAAATTTACATATCATTAATTGTCATAAGTGAAAGAGATGCTTGACATGTGCATATTTTATATTGTCATAGTTGTTGATTGTGTTTTCAACTGGATTTTATATATCTTTTATGTATAGTTGGGGTCTTCCAAGTATATTTATGCTATTTTGACAATGGTTTTTTATTTACCCTTTCCAAATAACATTAGGTGAATTAGGTTGTGATGTTTGTTTTATCCTTTGAGTTACTTCCTTTCCAGCATTGATATCATTTGATTATCTAGTTATAATCTTGGTGTATCACCGTATTTTTTTATTTGTTATCTCTAACCCTGAACCTTGTGAAGTGAGTAGATTAGAATCATTTAAAGTGTTTTATCCTTGCACATTGATCTTAAATCAGATGCCCCAAGTCTAAAGGAAGTTGGCCTTCTCCGGAGGTTCGTCCTAAGGCAACAAGGTCCCACACCTTAGGGATGTTCCAACGTTGTATGGGATTTTTTAGCAATTCAACAGGTGCACGATCCGCGTGACAATAGTTTTTGGTACGCTCGTTAGGACAGATTTGGTATTTCTCTTCAAGCTTACACAAATCAAAGTACCTGATGACTCCATTTCTTTTGATTTCAAGTCTAACTGAAATCACTTATGTGAATAATTCAGACATGAGCTTTTTTCAAGCAAGGAAAATATCAGCATACAGAATTATTTGTCTTTGCCAAGGAGAAAAGTAAGTGACGGTTCAACATCATCCCATAAAGGTCATTCAACTCCTCTTAATGGAAGGTTTCCTCCACCAAGGAACAATCAACCCTTGGTCGCCATGATAGCCAATGCCTATCCTCCTTTTAACACTAGTGACCCCTTTCTATTAGCCCAAAGGGATGCTATTCCCATAGCTACCCTGAATTTTTTTCCATTTTTATACTGGAGAAAACAATGTTACTCCTTTAGAGCACATTTTGAATATAGCTAGCATCTATACATAGCATTACAGAGGAAAATGTGGCAGTCAGACTCCTCTCTATTTATTTTAAAGGTAAAGCACTTCAAGGGTTTCAGAGTTTGAGCATTGGTTCTATAACTACTTGGAATGAGTTGGGAAAAAAAATCTGTAAGCAGTTTGCAGACAAAAGTGATCACCTATTACTTATGGAACAACTCACAACCATAAGAAGAGCTCCTCAAGAATACATGAGTGATTTCAATTTCCATTTCGATAAGACTTGGAATAGAATCCCAACTCTCATAAGGTCATCACCAAGTAACACATTCTTGTATTACTTGTGGGCCTTAAATAGTGACATAGCAGTTATGATTCAATCCATGGGGGGAACTATCATTCCTGATGTTTATGAAATTTCTAAAAGAGCTGAAAAATTCCTTAATTTCGGTAGGTTAAATTGCGCCTAGGCCTCCCATGCCTTTGTTTTCTAAAATTTTAGGGAAACAACTAGACATTTATCTTGTTCCAAAAACATCTAATCAATCAATTATGACTGTGTCTATTCCTTCAAATGATCTAGTTGAGGTCAAATCATTACTTCAAACCTTCGAGAATGATCTCGTAGCAATCAAAAGGAAGCAGTCTGAATATGCTCACCCATTTCAATCCCAATACCAAATGGGTTGTCCCCCTTTTCAAGGAAGTAATCAGTCCCAAAAATAATCTATAAACCAAGGTGCAAACATTAAACCTTTGAAATTTCATAATCCTCTTATTGTCAGTTCATCTAAAGCCATTGTAACTGTCCAAAATAATCTTGTCCAAGATTATTAATGGTGTTACCCTTGTTCTTAGCCTCACAACCAAAATATTTTCCCAAATGAAGTTTTGAGTCAAGAACTTATGTTCCAAAGTATATCTACCCCACCTAAGTCATCAGTCAAATCAGCTGCACAAAAAAACCAAGATCATCCTTCTAACGAAACTACGTTACTAAATTGGAAAATGGATTATTTTTGTAGTTTGAATACTGATGTCTCCTCTATAGTGGCACATACACGTTCTCAAAAGAGAGAAATAGAATCTCAACCTTCCACAAATGATCAGGCATCCACTTCGAAACCTCAAACACAAGCAGTAGTTGATAAATCACCGGAAACATCCATTAATCAAGTTATAATGAAAGAAGGGTCTTTAGGTATCACAGTACCCAACAAGCATTTTCCAAAAGAGGACTTTAATGCCCAAAAAGGTATTATAAAATTAGGGGCAATTCCATTTAGCATTGTGGAATAAATGAAGAAGACCAACTTGAGCATCACTATATGGGACGTACTCACAATTACTTCTCAAAGGAATTTACTATGTGAGGATTTGAATAGTTTTGGTACAACTAATGTATCATCTGGTCATGGAGAAGAAATAGCAACAAGTCTATGTCAATTCTTTATCAGCAACAAACCACCACCATTAAATATCTCTCTAATAATTGGTGATCATTTGGTGCATAATTACATGATCAATTTTGTAGCTAGCAGTTTTGTTATGCCTAAGCAGATTGTAGATGTATTGGGAATACCATATACCCCAATCTCAAGGGGAGTTTTCTAGCTAGATGGTACAGAAATTCAGATTTTCATAGTCATTAAAGGACTCTAGATTACCATTCATGCATGTCCCATCTTATCATTCACACAAGACATATCTGTTATTAATCTTCCTCCTCTCTTCATCATTTTCCTATCACGAGATTTCACCACCAAGATGGGTGGTTACTTGTCATCATATTGGTCACATATGATTCTTAAAACTTAGTACGGGACAAAGGTGACTATAAGAGTAGAGCCTATTTTCCATAATCATGTGGAGCCTTACACTGCTAAACCCACAAATGGGAATTATGCCATTTGTGACCTAGATGAGGAAGATGTTGATCATGAACCAACTACTCTCATAGAGGAAGTTCTTGATATAGTGCTTGACGAGGTAAGTACAGGTCATCAATATGATCCCTATGCTGATTTATTAGTGGATGAAGAATTTTGTCGACTATTTTTGGAGGAAATTGGATTGGGTACATATTACATCCATGAAGAAGGTATGATCATACCTAAATTGGTTAAAACATCGAACAGTTTTGAGGCACTATGGAAATTGTTCTTCAATGGTTTGTGTTATCCAAAATTCACCCCCCAGGGTAAATTTTGATAACATGCATCTGAGGTTCGTTGCACCAAGCTTGGGGCCAAAAATCATGAAAATCGGCTAAGTCCTAGTCCAGGCGGTCCTTGGGACAGTTGGGACGTCAGGATGCAAACCAGTTGAAAAGCCGCCAGGCAGTCCGTGCAGCAGTTGGAACATCTGGGACAAAAGTACGCGCTGGACGCAAAAAGCTGATTCGGCCGAAAGAGGGAAAAATTGCCTAAGTCTTTGTTTCGCACAGTTGGGACATCTGGGACAAAAGCACGCGAAGGGCGCGGATCGTCCGGTTTGGCGCAAGTCAGTCCATTTCGGGCGGTTCGGAGAATTTTGTCCCAGGAAGTCTGGGACAGTTGGGACAAAAGTATGCGTGGGACGCGGGGAGCCGAAAGAGCCGAGAGTGAATGGAATCTTGCCACGTGTCTTCGCCGCAAAAAGGGACAAGGAAGCCCGAATCGGGCGGTTCAGAGAAATTTGTCCCAAGCAGTTTGGGACATCTGGGCCAAAAGTACGCGTGGGACCCAGGGAGCCGAAAGAGCCACCAACGAATCAGGTTGTGACATGTGTCACAAGGGGAAGCACAATGTAAATTGGCTAAGTGTTTTTTGGCCAAAAAATTTCAAAGGGCAAGGTTTGAAGGGTCAGCCCGAGCCAATAGACACAGGACACGTGTCTTAAGGAGAAGGGGAGTGCGGAGCTAGAGGAGGACTTAGAGAATTTGGCAAAAGTTTTGGCTGAAAAACTAAAAGGTAAAAGATGCCCCCATGCCCTTGTCCTCCAACCAAATCATGCCACGTGTCCGCAAGTGGCGGGGCGCGGGGGGAAAAAATGAAATTTTTCCCAAAGTATGAAAAGTCAAAATTTTCAAAGGAAAACCCGTGGAAAGGTGGAGGAGAAAGAATTGCTCAGCGAACCAGCAACTGACACATGGCATCCAACTAGCGGAGCAAGGAAATTTTTCAAAAAAATTTCCAAAATGCAAAAAGGTCAAAATTTAAAATTTTTTGCCCGACATCCGTTTTTTGGGCCGTTTTGCCCTAAAACTTCAGACCTTCATATCTTTTGATCCAGAGCTCAGATTTGCATGTTCTTCATATCATTGGAAAGCTTATGAAATTCTATACAGGATTTCATGGTCAATTTTGAATTTTGGTTTAGTTTCAAAAGAGAAAATTCAAAAATGGCTCTGGTACGTGTCCATGGCCAGAAATGACATTTCAACGACTAAATTTAATGTAGAATGGGTCGCATTCTCCTCTCATTTGGTCAAAAATAACAGGGTATGGGTTTGTAAGGTCCCCCATGCCAATTTAATGCATTTGTATTCAATGAGGAATGGGCTCCCATGTTTTGTATGTTTTCTCTCTCCTGGGCTCGACCCATGCAATGTAAAAGCCAGATTTGGCTCATTTCTTCAGGGTGGAACTCTTTTTAGCATTGTAAGACTTCTTATTTCACCTGAAAACAAGTGAATTTTGTAAGTATCATGCCTTTTTCAAGGATTGTAACAGGTTTATACCTCTTTGATGGTGTAATGCAAGGGATTTTACATGGAAATGACAGTGCAAACTCTATGAATGTTTTCAGTCCTCTGTTTGTATTGTTTTTACTTCATTTTCAGATCTCTTATTGCATCTTATCAGCTTGTGTATGCTTTTCGTGTTGCATTTCATGGATTTGTGCCTATTTGTATGAGAAAAAAATGTTCACCACTCCTTTGGTGCATCACCATCATTAGGTTAGTTTCATTTTCTGCATTTCTTATCCCTGTCTCCTGGCAATCTAGGATAGAATTAGGATTATAACCTCTGTAGTTGTGCAAAATATAGATCTAAATCAGAGGAGTTTGAGGAACCATCCTCTAATCTGGAGATTCCTCTCTCAGTTTCACAAGTCCCACACTTGGAGAGAGGTTTCCATGTTGTGCAATCACACTGGATGCTCTGAACATCAACTTAGAAACCTGATCAACATCCAAGGGTGTTGTGATTTTGCACTAACAGTTTGAAAATTAAAAATGAATCCAGTGTGGGAGTTATGTTGATTTCTCCGGAAGGAGATAAATACTTCTCATATTTTCAGTTGCAATTTATTTGCACCAATAATGTCACCAAATATGAGGCCCTCATACAAGGGATACAACTATCTCAAAAGAGATGAATCAAGAATCTAACTTTCTTTGGAGATAGTGAGTTGGTTGTGCATCAAGTGACTGTCTGTAGTGCATCAAAAACTGATCTCTTAAGATCATATAAGAATCAAGTTTGGGACTTGATAGAATATTTTAAAGCTTTTGGAATTCATGCAATTCCTAGAAAATAAAACTAAGATGCTAATAGGCTTGCTACAATTGGCTCGTAGTATGTCATACCTGTAGACATCATGAAGGAAGGACAACAAATGGTCAAAATGGTGGTTTTTCCACAGTTCCAGATAATTTGAGTAGCTAGCAAGTGTTTGATAGTGATAAAAAAAATTGTTCTTTTCTTATAAGAAGAGGAAAAATTCATTGCCAAACACCAAGATAAACTACAAAACTCATATGGTGATAAAATTATATAGTTAAAGGGAAATAATCTACCAAAAGGCTTAGTTACTCTTGAATCCATCTTCAATTCAAATGACCAAGCCAAATGACAAAGCACAAACATGGTGGTCAAGGAAGAGGAATTTGAGGAAGTCGAGGTGGCAAGTGAAAAGATTTTAAATATTGGTAAGGTATGTACTACCGAAAAGAAGAAAAATTTCATTGAATTGTTTCAATAATATCATGACATTTTTGCATGGATCTACAAAGACCTAGGTGGTTTTGATCCAGGTCTAGCACAACATACCATTCAACTAGATCCTAATTCCAAACTAGTTTGTCAGAAACAAAGGCCATTCCCAAAATTGAGCCACTAATGAGAAAAGAGCTAACCAAAATTATCAAGGCGTATATAATTTTTCCCATCAAGCATTCCTCATGGGTATCTAATCTATTTCCCATAAGGAAGAAGAATGGAGAGATTCGGTTGTGTGGATATTTCAGGGATTTGAATCGTGCCTTGTTGAAATATCATTATCCTCTTCCATCAATGGAGAAAATCCTTCAAAAAGTGGCAGGAGCTCAAAGATTTTCTTTGCTCGATGGATATTCAAGTTACAATCAAATTCTAGTCCAAGAGTCTGAACAATTCAAAATGGATTTCACTACCAAGTACGGCACATATGCTTACAACAAAATGTCATTCAGATTGTCAAACGTCGGCCAAAGATCCATGGACATAGCATTTAAGGGACTAATCAATTATATCATCTTGGTTTACCTTAATGATATAATTGTATATTCTAAGCATGCAAAAGATCATATCACGCATCTAAGGAAGGTTTTATGAAGATGTAGAGAATTTAGGGTTTTACTTAACCCCAAGAAATGTATTTTTGCAATGTAAAAGGGAAATTTGTTGGGACATGTTGTTTCAATGGAAGGATTGTCAATCGATCTAGCCAGGATTCATTTGATTATGTCCTTATCTCTCCCAAGTAATAAGAAAGGTCTCCAAAGTTTTCTAGGAACTATAAATTTCATGTGGAGATTCATCCCTCAATTTGCAACATTGGCTAAACCGCCGACAGCCATGCTAAAGAATAATATTCCATTCTCATGGACAAAGGAAGGGAGGGAGAGCTTCAAAGCTATCAAAATGGCCATTTCTCAAGCTCCCACACTGGTGAACCCCAGGTTTGATAAATATTTTATTCTTTATGCTTTTGCAGGGAAAGAGAGCATTTCAGGGATCCTCACCCATCAAAATGATGATTTGATGGAGCAACCAATTTCTTTCTTCAATCAATCCCTCAAAAACTATGAGCTCAAATATTCATTTGTTGAGAAACAAGTCTTTGCAATTATTCGAGCTCTAAAGAAATTTAAGCACATGTTGTTTAACAACAAAATTCACCTCATGGTTTCTCATCCTGGTGTAAAGGAACTTTTTTGAATAAAGAGATGAACAAGAAGCATGCTGGATGGATCACGAAGGTGATGGATTGTGACATACACATCAAAGTTGTTAAACTTGTTAGGGGAAAGGGTTTATGTCAGCAGCTTGCTGCAGACATGGAGATCAAAGAGGATGAAGATGTTACTCTTTTGAATACTGATAAAGCTGATGAACAAGTTGATTGGTTGTCTAAGATGAAAAATTTTCTCCTCTTGGGATTATATCCTTCAAATGTGGATAAAGGTCAAAGATATATGTTCTATCTTCAGTCTATTATATATGTTCTGGTGGATAATATTCTCTTTTGAAAGGATTTGAATGGTGTTCTTCTTTGTTGCATGAAACCGGAACAAGTAAGTAAAACATTAGAATAATTTCATAATGGCCTATCTAGAGGACATTACTCTGGGTGAACAACTGCTACCAAAATTACATAGGTCTTTTACTATTAGCTAGATTTCTTCAAGAGTGCCCATCTCTAGGTGAAGAAATGTAAGGAATGTGCCCTTTTCACTGGCAAGTAGAAGTTGGCAGCTCTTCCACTACACTCAATTCAAGTGGATAAACCTTTCATTCAATGGGGGTTTGGTTTCATTGGGATGATTAATCCTCCATCTAGTGACAGATATAAATTTTTTCTTACTGCAATGGACTACTTTACTCGATGGATAGAGGTAGTAGCATTGAAAGAAAGCAACGATAAGGCATTCCTCAATTTCTTGGAAAATATAATGACAAGGTTTTGTGTTCCATTTACTGTTATTTTTGAAAATGCAATGGTTTTTCTTGGTCTAAAGTTAAGTTAATGGGAGGTTAAGAATGGGGTCTACCTTGAGACTTCATCTAATTATTATCCACAAGGGAACAGGTTAGCTGAGTCTAGTAATAATAACCCCATAAGAATTATCAAACGCATAATGGAGACTAACAGGAGGACATAGCATACATAGCTTAAGACTACCTTATGGATAGATCGAATCACACCTAAAAGGGCCATCATAAATTCACCTTTCATATTTGCAAATGGAAGGGAAGAAAATCTTTCACTCTCCTTGGAATTACCTTCTTTGGAGTTGGCTCATCAGCTTGAGGTTATGGAGAATGACTCCTTAACAATGAGGTTTGCTAAACTCATGGAGTTGGAAGAAGTTTGCAACAAGGCTATGAGAACTTTTGAACAACATCAGGCTCAGGTTAAGAAATCCTTTGACAAGAAAACTTCTTATAGATGTTTTCTAGAGGGAGACTTAGTTCTCAAATGAGATGAAGATAGAGCCAAACGAAGTAGGCATGCCAAGTTTGACACTCTCTAGAGTGGGCCATATATCATCACAAGTTACAAAGAGGCTAACTCCTTTTTCCTATCCAGGCTCAATGGAGAAGAATTTCCCATTCACGTGAATGGGATACATCTTAAAGCTTATTTTTGAGATTGTTCCACCCTATAAAATGCCCTTTTTATGTTTTCCTCTAATTGCTTCACACATTTTTTTATTTTTCTTTTTATTTTCTTTTATTTTGTGTGTGCTCTGAATTTAGTTTGCTTCCAAGAGTCTTTTTCCAATTGTTGTATAAGGATACTGGCCCTAAAGCTTAGTAGGAAAGCATTCCCTGGAGGTCACCAAAAATGTTAATCTTTAAATCTTACTTTGAAATGAATATGTTAAATTCAACTTACAAATTTTCTTATGATATTCAACGCTTGAAAGTGTTTAAGAATCAAAATTTTGATTTCGGAGTTCCGAAATTCTGTCATTTTGGACCTTCAAAATTTCAAGATTCATACGTTTTCCTGTTCGGGGATTTAATGCTAGAATCAAAATTTTGATTTCAGAGCTCTGAACTCTGAAATCCTGAAAGTCTAAAATTTAGACTTTCAGAGTTCAAATGTCTCTTTTGGTAATTTGTGATTTTTCAACTTTGAGTTCTGAAGTCCAAAACTCTGAAGTTCCAAAATTTTAGAACTTTAGACTTTCAGGTTTCAGAATTCTATGTTGTCATCTTTATAAATTTCTTCCAGGATTTCCAAATTTTGAAGTTGTAAAATTTCAGAACTTCAGAATTTTGGGTTTTGGATTCTTATGTCACCTTTTCACAATCTTCATCTCTCAATCCTGAAGTCTGAAACTCCAAAGTTCTAAAATATCAAAACTTCAGACTTTTGGGGTTTCAAACTTTGGAGTTCTTTAGTAATTTACTTCTCACCAACCTTTCCACATGTCAGATTCTGAGCATTAATTTCAGATTTTCCAATATAAACTCAAGTTTTTACCTGTCATTTTCACCTGACTTTTTGCCCTGACAAATCTAACTTTTACTCCATTATTTTGTACTTTTGAGGCGTCATTTTCAAGGTAATTTTGTTTGGATTATTTCTTTTTGGTTTATTATCTTTTAGGATTTTCTTCCTTCTTTATTTTCATTTGTTCTTCCTCACTCTATTTAGAAATAGAATCCATGGCATCCATTGTATTTTCATTAAAAGTGTTTTCTGATATCCACAATTACAAAATCTAATTTTTGCAGGTATCCATCTCAGATTTCATCATAATTTTCAAGATCCTCCCAATTGTTTTACTTTCTTTCTGTGCCTTTAGCGAAGCTCGTCAGTTTACAAATTTTCCTTTTCAGAGTTTTCAGAGGTTGGTCTTTTCAGAGTTAGGGTTTCCTATTATTTGGAGGTTTGTCTGTTTTGGAGTTTGGAGGTTGGCCTTTACGGAGTTTGGAGATTGGTCTTTTTGGAGTTCGAGAGGTTTGCCTTGTCTTGGAGTTCAGAGGTTTTTTGTTTCAGATTTTAGGTTTCTTATTGTTTGGAGGTTTCACACTTTGGAACTAAAGTCTTTTCGAACTTTCAGATTTCGGTATTTCAGGACTTTTGCAGGGTCTACTACAAATTTCCAAAGACTTTTCAGATTCCAAAAACCAAACTTAATGTCAACCTCTTCAACAAAATGCAAAGAAAAGATGAAATATGCATTCCTAGGAGTTTCTCCTCATTCTTGTTTATCTTCATACTTAGGGAATATAGGAGATGCCAATCTCGAACAGGTTAATTTTCCTGATTTCTGGGCAAGGGTAAAGGCTCCCAACAAGAAATATTGGATGCAAGCTATATATGACATTGGGATTATTCTTGTTTTTGGTTTCCCTGCATCAATGCATTGCCATGAATTCATTTTGGCTGTAGTATCCCACTTTGATGAAGACTCTAGGCGGTAAAGGATGTTGATGGCAAGGTGGTAATTTGATTAGATGCTGATTTCTTTGAAGACTTGTTCAAACTCCCAGATGTTCAAAACTATGACATGATTTCACCAAAGGCAATTGTATTTAACATTGGGATAAAGAAACTAAGTTATGTACAAGGGTCATGATGAGGAGCTACTTGGCCAAGAGTGTCACCAAGTTGTCAAAGACCCTGTATCGATTAGATTTCATTCAAGAAGTGAATGATATTATTGTGTTATTGAGTAGAGTTCTAGGTTTTACCTCTGCGATAGAATTTCAGGAATGGATGTTCTTACATATTGTCACCAATAAGAAAAATAAGGAATTCATACAATGTGGTGAGCATATCAGTAGCTCCATCTATTTCTAGTTAGGCAAGGTTTTGTCTTCGAAGAAATTTTACATGACCTCTTTCTTGGTGTATATTGCAGTTGTTATGGGAGACTTCAGTGGGTTGAACACTAAAGGTGTTAAGAGTGCTTCAAAAATTTGTGGTTTTTATCCTCAGCCTACAATGGATGAGGGTAGAAGACACTTTTGCAGGATCAGTGATGCCTTCTTCGTTGTTATCCTTTATCATTTTCATAAGGATTTATATAACTGAAGGATTTCAGACAAAGCTTTCAAGGAAGTACATGAGTGAGGAGCTATTTACCTACTAGTTTCCTAAATTCACATACATCCATGGATCCTTGGTTTTGTAGGTGATCCGAGTAAGCTTCCAAGATGCCCTAGGGGACAAATGGGTTTTGTTGGAGTTGGCTTCGAAAATTATTGGACTACCATAAAATTTAGAACAAACGACACAAGGTGGGAGTCCAATTTCCCATTTCAATTGGCAGATATATTTGTGTAAGTATTTACAAGGAAAATAATTTAGAGGTAGAAATGTCAGAAGTGACCTTGCGAACATTTCATCCTCAAACCAATTTTGATTACTGGGGAAAATTTAGTGAAACGGTTTTATCTAGTTCTCATGTACCCTGAGTTAGACGACATTTACATTCATTGTCAAGATGAGTTCATTATCTGGCAATGGGAATATGAAAGGTTAACCTTATACTGAGGTTTGACGGTTTAGGATTGCATAGATATTCCAAAGGAAATGGAGGACGAAGAGGAAGTATTGAGATGTAATTTTACGAGGAAAACAATGTCTGACTAATCAACCATTGCCATGGATTGATTGGTATGTAGAATAATGTTGTAATACTAAGGAGAGGGTAGGGCCCATTTTGCAAAGGACATATAATTGGTTGGATACCTTAGGAGTTTCACCCAAAGGGTTAGATCAACCTATAAGAACAGAAATCCAATCAACAATGAGTCTTCCAACACCTACTAAAGGGAAAAGGTCTATCCAAAGGGCCCATATAGTCCCCAATAAGATTTCATTCATTGTTGGAAGTTCCTCTCTCTCCAAGGCTCCTAAACTTCCAAGGTTGTGTCTCCAATAATATCAACATCAAGAATAATGTTGAAGTTACTGATTCCCTAAGCTTATCACAAAGAGTCTGCCATCCTCTCCTTCCTTACCATCATCACTTCCTTCCACTTATACACTCATTTCTTCTTTTCCATCTCCGTTCATGGCTAAGGTATTTTCATCTCTTCCTATTATTTCAGTAGGGGAGATGACTGGGTCTCCAATTTCCACTTCACTTCCTCTACAACTTTCATTTTATCCCATCTCATCCTCTAGCCTCTTTGTATCCACCCCTTGGGCTATTATCATTTCCACTCCTTCCATCATTAACACCTCCATTCAAGTGCCAACTAATGTTACTAGTTCCATTGTATTATCTAGTGCTCCAAGTACCGATTCAGTTGTTCCACATCCATCAACATACTGTTATACCAAAATAGTTGTTTCGCCAAACTTTGAAACAAAATAATATAGTACCTCTAGTGGATGTTATAGATCTAAGTGTGTTAGAACCTACTCCAAGGAGACAGGCCAAGTGGCCAAAAATCATCTCTAGCCTATCCGTGAAACCAATCAGGAGGAAGGGTTGTATAAATTGCTACTCCTGTTGATGGGGAAAACCAAAGAAACTATCACATTAGATGACTACTAAATTTCTAGATTTTCACTAGGAAAAGAAACACACGAAGGGTCCAAACAAGATGTATAGACAACTCTCGGAAATGTTTTGGAGAAGTATGACAAATACAAAGCTTCTAAGGATGAGTTCAAAGTAAAATTTGAGTAGCTCGTTGCCCTATTGAGAAAGGTAACACAACCTATTCTCATCCACTGATATTTCAACTACTACTTGCTTCTGACAATTTCTTCCACTCTAGATGATATTTCCTATCATGAGATTGAGAAGATAGGAAAGAAGAGAAGATAAATAAATGGATGGATAGAGTGCATACTTCAAGAAGACAATCTTTTGATTAAAGAGGTTGTTTAGATATATAATGATTTGCAGAGCTGAAAGAGCCTTTATTTGTAAAATGGATGAAGCCTTCTCCAAAGATAATAATATCTTGAATTTGAATTTGACTACATCGAGTGAAATAAGAGAAGAGGATCCAAATCTAATTATTCAAGAAGACATAATCGACGATGTTTCTAAGTTGTTTGGAATATCAAAAGGCTATGGAATTCAGGTCCTAAGTATTACAGGATCTAATAAATAAATTGGACGAAAAGCATGTGGAAATCATGAATACTCTGAACAACATCTCAGATAGAGTTTGATAATGTTAACTACAAGTTCTTCAATGAAAACATTGATGCTCTTCTGGAAGATCAGATCAAGTCAAATTTCAAGGATTTGGTGAAGAGGGACAATGAGGTAACTAGGACTTTTAACAGTTACTTCATTGACAAGTTGGTTTCATGCCAAAATTTCACAGGTCAACTGAAGAAAGTGGTAAATAAACTTACAAGAATTCCAGCCAAGGTAGCAAGAGAGATCGAGACACCAGATGTGGTAAACCATTATGCGATGTGGGCCGGAGGAAGGATAAGTAAAAGGAATTATTAAGTGTTTCATCGAATAAAATCATCGGATGGTTGCATGGGAGAAATAACAAGAGAAAGTTGAAGGAGCAGGTGTTACATGGCAAAGATGAAGCTAGGCGGCCATGGAAGGATAGTTCCAAGCTCTGGATCGGTCCAAGTTTGTAGGGTTGACCAAGTCAAACCCTTGCAACCACCTTGTACTATTTTTATGAGAGCATGTTCCCTGGAACTTAATTATATTCTATTTTTAGTAATTTGTTGGTTAAGGTCCAGTTGTAATGGCTCAACCTAAAAACTGTATAAATAGTTAAGTGCATGAAGGTTTTTGGAGATATAGATAGATCATTTGAGATAGTTACTCTTCAAGCTTGGAAGATTTGCTTTGAATACTTTGAATCCTTTCAATTAAATTCAGAGTAATATTTTTCCTTGAAGAGTTTGATTTATTGTGTTAATGGTTGATCAATGTATGCTTTGTGGATGCACAATTCCCTTAGTGTAAGTGGTTAACTTGACTTCATTTTCAAAATATCTTATTTCATTCTATGGGAAAGTAATATAATTGTTTTGAATATCAGTTTAGGAGAGATTATTTTCCTTTTTTTATAAAATCTACATTATCATTAACTGTCATAAGTGAAAGAGATGCTTGACATGCTGCATATTCTATATTGTCGTAGTTGATGGTTGTGTTTTTCAATCTGGGTTTGATCTATCTGTTATGTATACTTGGGGTCTTACTAAGGAGATGTATACTATTTTGACTGTGGTTTGTTATTTACCCTGTCCAAATAGCATTAGGTGAATTAGATTGTGATGTTTGTTTTATCCTTTCTGAGTTACTTCCTTTCGTGCGTAGAGATCATCTGATTATCTAGTTATACTCTTGGTGTATCACCGTATTTTATTTATTTGTTATCTCTAACCTTGAACCTTGTGAAGTGAGTGGGTTAAAATCATTTAAAGTGTTTTATCCTTGCACATCAATCTTAAATCGGATGCCCCAAGTCTAAAGGAAGTTGGCCTTCTCCAGAGGTTCATCCACAGGAAAAAAGGTCCCACGCCTTGGGGATGTTCCAACATTGCACGAGATTTTTTATAAATTTAACAGGTGCACGATCCATGTGACAATAGTTAGTTTGAATAAGATTTTGTGTCTTTTCATTAGTTTTCATTTCCTTACATTTAGAAAGCTTTAGTAAATCATATTGTTTTACTGGGGAAGCTTTAGGGGAAGAAACTTCTTCTAAGAAGATTTTCAATCTTCCCATGATTTTGAGGTAATACTAGAGGAAGTGATATAAAAAATTACAAATTAGGAAAATCTTCTTTGTTAATTAGATTATATTAAATCTATTCTGCAATGGGGAAATAGCCACATTCGACTATTTCACTATTTAGTTTATTTTATTTTAGAGTAGAAGTAATTTCCATTTTATTAGAAGAAGTTGTATTGTCTATGTAGATTTATTTTATTTTATTCCAGAAAACACAAAAATCCCCAAAAACATTAGATTAAATTATTTAATTACTTTTATTTGTCTTATTTCCTTTATGTAAAAAATCATTGAAAATACAAAAACAAATAGATTAGATTTACTTCATTGTTTTCAATTAATTAGTCTTCCCTTTATTAAATTAATTAGTTGCACATGGACTTAGTTAGATTTAAGGAGAGTAATGATTTTGGTTTAATTAAAATTTTCTTACATTTATTTTTCAATTTAGGCACATAGATTTAATTAGATGGAAATTAACACAACTCCCTACATTTCCTTAGTTGGCCTAGGTTGCCCAAGCATTGACCTTGCCTCTTGCGGATTTTTTATGTGTTTGTTTATTTCCTTGGGTTATTTACATACATGTCCACATGACCATACAAGGCCTCAGGTAACCCAAATAACATGTGTGTGATCCAAGAGTGCCATAACCAAACGTAGTTACACAACTAATAGATATCAATCAGGGCCTCAAACAACTTATATTCCAAACAACCCCAATTCCACCTAGTATCATCTCACAGTTGATAGCCTTGAACGATGAAGTGGATAAAGTTAACGAGTTATGGAACAATTAGCCTAGTCGAGACTAGATCCCATAATCCATAGATATTTCCTTCTCACACTTCTCCTTTCACACATGTATGACCTTGTCTAGAGATTTTTACGAGGCATATGCATGACGGTTCTCACATATCCCACAGCCCATTCAAGGTATATTGTGTGATTCTTATATTGATATAAACCTCTATGTGGCTATCCTCCTTGACTGTTCTATTTCTCTTGAACAAGTTAGACAAGTGTTCATTACCTTAGATGAGAAACTTCCTATAGTGCCCGTAGAAGAAATTTGATTTCCTTGATCTACCTTTTAGTCATTTTTCACCTATTTTCACATATTTCTTCTGTACATCCTATTTATCCATTCCATAGCCATCTTTCCATCTCATATCGGCTATCCCATCGCAACCTCGAGAGGTCAAGTTCGTCCTAGAGTCATGTGTTGATTCTTAGACGTACAGTTACTAATGTTGTTTATTTTATGTAAGTTCATACTTAGCATCCTCCTCATTTTATTACACCTAGGGCTGATCCAACTATAAATGTATTCATGAATCATAGCACTTTTTCTCCTATGGCTATACTTGTTTCTATACGACCATCTATCACTTTTGTACATCCTACCACTACTTTTTAGGGTTATGACTTCATCAAACAACTTAAGAATACACCATATAAAATTTCTATTTACAGCATATTGTGGAATGCACCTAATTGTCATCATACATTAGAGGCCACCCTTCGCTCTATCCATATTGAAAGAAATAATTCTTTGGTGGCCTTCACACATCTCATTTAGTGATGGGTATGCATCATCATATGCAATTGATAATCCATGTGCACCTCTGCTTATCATTGCTATCATTGGTACCATTTGTATCAAGCATGTACTCATTGAAAATGGATATGTCATCAATCTATGTACTCACTCCCTTTTAAGGCAAATCGACATTACTAATAATATAATTACTAAGAATCCCACTCTCATTCATGGCTATGACTCCACTACTCACACATGCCTAGGCATTATCACGTTGCCTATACAAGTCATGTTATTCTGAGTAGACCCTGGATTCACGCAATGCATGTTATTCAATCGACTATTCATCAGTGTGTCAAATTCTTACATGATGTTTATGAACATACAGTTGTTGCTGACCCTGATCCATTCAAGTTTTGTCACAAAGACCCTGTTACTACTATGCCTATTCCTTCATCAAAACCTATTCCATACAACAATATTAGTACATATGATATTGGTCGATCTAGTTCTTGACATCCTTCTTCCATAGCCACAACCATTCCATCCATTTTCACTCATACTACTATTATCATTTCACCCACCGTGTCTGCTCCAATAAACACCACCGCTCCACTCGTTGAGACTCCTCTCGCTCATGCATCTAGCTCACCTCCTACCAATATCCTTGATACTTCTATCCAACATGAAAATGTCAGTACTGATGGTTTCTGATGATGAGGTTGATACCATCAAACTTACTGATGATAAATTGGGAAATCCTAATTTTACTCCTATCGAGATAGATGAATCGTACTTAAATGATACTTTCGTTGCTATTGGCCCTAGTGAATATAAATTAAAGAAACCCCCCTCCTTATAATAATGCTCTGGTACTTTATCAGGGGTATGTCCATACATTGGATTTTGTGCCATCTTCCTCACCCTCTCATGAGCAACCTGCAATGGTGTTTCCACCTTTCACACGCACTCTTTTCATTAGTAATGCTTATTGGGTACACATTCCATTCGATCCCACTTACTCTAAAACTATTTGCACATATGATGGCTTGGCTCAGCTTGGGTTCACACTCAATAATATCCTACCTCCACCTCATTCACCTCATTACTATCATGGATATGTTTGTATTACTCATGTTTATGGTCTCCATTTTTTCCATCTATCAATCTTTGTTGCAAACACTTCTCGCACTTCTCTACTTATTCTTGGGCAATCTTGGCTTAACTACATAGGTGGAACTTTGGATCCTAATCATATTGATATATCATTCCTCATGCCTTTCAACCATTATTTTATTTTCAATGATTCATTTCTCAATTATTCACCAAATAGTTCTCATTGGTATGTGTTGTCTCCAAATCATTGCATCCCCGAATGTCCTGGTAATTAATCATGACATTCAGTGTGATTGAGACACATGGGATCACCTCTCAAGCTATGGGACTTGCAATTGATGTGAACCTCTAGGAAGGTTGGCTTCCTCTTCCTAAACTAAACACAACACTACTTTTGATGCAAGAAAGATGGCTAACTAGACCTATACTAACATTTCATGGGATTAGTGAGAGAGAATGCAAGGAAATAAAATCTATGCTAGAAGTGGTGATGCACCAAGAAAAGGTATGTTCAACTTCTGGAATGGTTAATGTGGTTAGGATGCTCATATCATCAGCCACCTTCACCTATTGCAACTTGGAAAGGGTAAAAAATACCATAGACTACAAGCACACGTTCCTTCGTTAAAATATAAACATACACAATAGAAATATCAGCTTTGATTTGATACACAAATAATTTATCAAGAGGATAATCACAAGCACATGTCAATCATCTACTTAAGTGATAATAATAATGCAACTCTTAATCAACAGAAGGAAAATAGTTTCTCGCAACTGACGAAAGGTAATCACACTATTATTTTCACAATATGAAACAGATAATCTGAAGTAAAGGTTAATTAATCAATAATGCCAAGGAATCACATTCACAAAGCATATAATGACTAATCATTCAACACAATAAAACATATCTTCAAGTGTAAGGTATAACTCTGAATATAATTAAAAGGTTTCAACAAATCTTTGAAAGCACTCTTCCAAGCTTGAAGAGCGACTTCACCAAAAATATCTTAAAATATGTAGCTATAACATAATGGAAGCATTCCACTATTTATAAGTTCCTAGGTTGAGCCATTACAACTGGGCCCTTAACTAACATTTAAATAAAAATACAAATTTCATTAATATTAAGGGAACAGGCTCCCATGAAAATAGCAAACTTGTTGCAAAAAGTTGACGAAGTCAACCCTACAACTTTGAATGATTCCAGAGCTTGAACCTGTCCTTTCATGGCCACTCAGCTTTGGCCTGATTCATCTGCATCTCCTTTCTCTACAATTTTTTGTTTTCCTTCCTCCCATATAGCCATTCAGTGTCTATACTCGAAGAAACATGTGATAACACCCTGATATTCTTCATCTCTAGGCCCACATGCATAGTGACTCACTACGTTTGTTGTCTCGATCTCTTTCGTGATCTTGGCTGGAAACCTTTGAAGTTTATTTGTGAATTTCTTTAGTCTCCCTATGAAATTATGATATAAGACCAGTCGGTCAATGGAGTCACTATTGAAAGTCTTCATGAAATCATCATCATGCTTCTCCAAATCTTTAAAATTTTCCTTAATCTGATCCTCAAGAAGAGCATCAATATTTTCATTGAAGAATTTGCAGTTGGCGTTGTCAAACTCCTCTGATATTTCATTCAGGGAAGTTGTAATCTCCACTCATTTCTCCTCCAATTTCTTAATCAGATCTTGTAATACTTGACACTAGAATTCCATGGCCTTTTGATACTCAAACAATTTAGAGGCATCAACAATCACCTCTTCCTGAAGAAGCAAGTTAGAATCCTCTTCTCTAATGTCACTCCATGTTGCCAAAGTTAAATTTAAATTAGTATTATCCTAAGAGAAGGATTCTTCCATCTTAGAAATGGTGATTTTTGAAATCTGCAAATCATTATATATCTCAATGTCTTCCTTGATCAAAATATTAGCTTCCTGAAGAATTATTTGCATCCATCCACTCACTGATCTCCCTTTCTGGCCTAGCTTCTCGAGCTCGTGATAAGAAATATTATCGATTGTAGATGAAATTTTCATACTCGTAGTATTTGAGATGTCAGTGGATGGAGTGGGATGGGTCACTTTACACAGCAGTGTAGTGAGCTACTCGATCTTGGCCTTGAGCTCGCTGCTCATATTTGGTGGCCTTGTCTTTGTCATATTTCTCCAAAAGGGCCCCAAGAGTAGTGTGTACATATTGTTTGGCTCCTTCATGAGTAGCCTTCCCCAATGAGAACTTTGATATCCAGTGTTGATCAGAGAAAACACTTAGTTGAATTTTCACATAGATTCCACGCGGAAGAATAGCACAGGAGCAAAAGCACAAAGGTATAGGAAGGCGTCACGCGCGGAGGTGTAGAGTCAGACTCTCAAGGAATTAGTTGATTTTGGGGATCAGGCCTATTCTTAGATATTGGCATGTGGAGCACACAAAGTAATTCCAAGACTTACGCGCCACTCTTCATGGAGATTTTTGAAGGAAATTTCAACTCACTCTTGCATGGGCATAAGTTAAGAATAGATCCATCACTTTAGTTAACTATCAACAATCTATAGATAGCATACTTACATGTATGGCTATAATTGTAAGAAGGCGCATGGCTATTATTAGCATGTGACTTATTTATGGTAGAGTTAAGTGGTGAAGGGCTAGTTCCCCACCCTATATATATGTAATGAATTACTTAGAAAATATATAGACACATATAGAGATACGGATGGAAACATATGCTTTGAAGAATAGGAAAACATGAGTACATGTGACTGGATAGTTGTAACAGATCCATGTGTGCATGCCTGGTATTGTATGAAGTTTATGTATTGTTGGTATAATGAATAGATAAAGGAAATTGGATGAAAAAAAGTGTTTGATGTGTTTTATCAATGCATGTTATTATTTTCATGATGATTTACCTTTAAGCACTTATAGATATGGTTAAATATAATGATGAATAGATGGATTAGTTCCTAAAATATGTGTTTACTGCTTTATCATACCACCATTCTACTATTGCAACTCTTAAGAGGGACCCAGTACCTTTGCGTGCTTCGAGTGAGCGCTCAGCCTAGGCTGAGTGATGTGCCAGCATGACTAGGTGTTAACTAACAATTATAGGCTGCATCATTGGTTCCGTTACCGGGACCTCTTTTTTAGTTGTTTCAGAATGGTTTGTGATGAAGACATACTGGATAAATTTGGTGAGCGTTGAAGAATGGATTCATTATCTGGAGGAAGAATACATGTGGAGGTTTGACACTGGATCTGGATTTAGCACATGTACTTGGGTAGAGTAGAATATGTATGATAGTTTATATGAAATATTCTTTACTATATTTCCAGTAGAATTATACAAATGGTTGACTGCATATGCATCTAAGTGGAATTGGAGGTATCACACACTTGTTTGGACACAGGAGAAATTTCAAACACTATACGATGCTGACTTAAGTTAGACTCGTGCGGTAGATACCTGGTTTCACAGTGTCTTAAACAGCTATATTTTGGAGTATTCAATTTTGACTTATTCGTACCTGGAAGTAGCGAAGTTCCAATTTCTACAGTAACCTAGAGGGACGTATTTGCAAGGTATTCCACTGGCAATCAAAATATTAATGGTAACATTGAACTTAGAAGCTAAACCCATGGAAAGCTAAAAGAATCTCCACGCGTGGGGGCAAGAACAGGATTGGTGAAAGATGGCAGACCTAACGGCAGCACGGTAAAGGGAAGAAAGGTGGTTGAAGTATGATGAGGCATGTGAGATGGAATTATGCAAGAAATAAGAAATTATAGAATGGATGGTGTTGTGGAGAGAGATGGCTCGTGAAGGATTTGAGGCTCATGGGGAGGAAAAGCATGACAGAGAACCCTCTTCGGCCTCACATGGAAGTGCACCAGTAGATATGACCTGGGGTGTGGGAGCACATCTAAGCCAACCTATTGACATAGCTCTTGCACTTGGTTTTCCAGTATCTAGTATAACAGGTAAAAATAGTTTTAATTTAGGAAGTGAAAGCACAAAAATAGGTTAGACAGCAAGTACATCAATGGCGGCACAGACAGCTTCGTTATTCTTTGGGGTTATGTTTTCAGGCTTATCATCTGCACAGAATATGACCGCACCTAGTATGGGATTCACCTCTGGAATAGGGACTACTTCCCAGACTATCAGGGTCTAGTATAGTACCACTGTTGGGGCATAGGGGAGTGCATCCACGGGCCCTATTCCAAATTCTATAGGAGGATCAGGTGGTATGGGTAGTTCTAGTTCTGGTGGTTTGGGTGGTATTAAAGGAAGAGGAAACCAAGGAGGTTTTGGGTCGGGGGGTCAAGGCCTGCAGCAACCCTTGAACATTTATATGGATATGTCCCATCGTCTCCTAGAGTATAGAGGTATCGAGGATGCTGCTGAACATGTTCATATGTGTGAAATATCATGGCATACAAAAGGTATTACGACCTCTGAGTGCAAGGCAAGTCAATTGGCTACTACATTGCAGGCGCACGCGTACAGCTGGTATAGGAAGTTTGATCCCAATCAAACTTGTATTGATTATGCAACATTAAAAGAAGCTTTCTTAAAGGAGTTCCACATCCCAGATTTTGAGCAGAAGAGCATAAGCGCACTCAAGGATATAAAGAAAGGCACTACTGAAAGTGTACATGAGTATGATGCACTTTTTAAAACACTTCTATCCAAACTCTCTTATGACATTCATGTAAGTCAGCATGCACAATGGTTTTTTGGGGGATTGATTACCCCATTTTGAAGAGCATTTTTGCATAACACTTATACCAATCCATGCAAAGCATTGGAATCTACTTTATGCGCTAAAGAAGTTGTGATTATTGACACTTGGGTTAGTCCATTTTTGGAAGCTCAAACAGCAGCTATGGCAAAACAGTTAGAGAAATTTTTGGTAAACTCAGCTCATGAGATGCACTCAGGAATCTGGTGTACAGATTGTGAAGTGGAAGGGCACACTAAGGATAGTTTCCCTCGCAGAACTATACATTCATTGTTATTAGACTATGAGAATTGCCATTTGAACCATGATTCTCAATCAATGCAGCGATAATATAATGCGCGATTACTTGTGATAGATTGGGCTCATGGCACTTTAGTAAAACTGGTGGGGCACAAAGTTAAGCATGCGATTACTTGACGAAAATGGATTGATTCACTCTATTCGATGTATAGGTCATTGCAGTACCCTGGGCTCATACTAGATTTGAAGATTTGGCTAGATAATTTTATAGGTCATGGAATGAGCCTCAGGATTAGGGATTGACTAGCTTAAACGACACTATGATATGAATGTCATGATAGGTTTGAAGTGGGACATCCACGAAACTGGATGAGGATACTGAGGCACATATGGATGACAAGGCTCTTAAAATGGAGGAACAATTGGGATTCACCTTGATCAACTAGGTTTTCCAAAAAGTAATGCACCTACAAAAATAATCCCTTATCATGGTGATCAACCTGCTCAACAGACATATTTCCTGTTCATTTTGTGGAAAGAGACATAGCTATGATAGTAGTGACAGGACTTGCATTACCACCCTCACTTTGCAGTCCATCAAGTTTTATTCTGCTCTATAAGGTTGCAGTGAGTGCTTGGTATGAATCTATGCGTGAATTACATCGTGACACTAGCATGGTTGGCAAACTTTAACAGTAGGCATGATCCAAAATTTTGACTTCTTTTCATCTATGCCATCAGATGAACACAACTTTAAGCTTTAGGTCAAGCACTTAACGTATGAGAGATAGTGGGAAAGTAGAAACCAACAATCACTAGTTCAGGAGGTTATTACATGGTGAGATATCCAGATAGGGGCACACTCATGCGGAATGAAGAAGATGATATCAGGATATTACTTGACCGCTGCTTCTCTAGGAAAAAGCCTTCAAGGTGAGATAGATTGTTTACATAATTGAGCTAGTCTCAGGAAGTTGAAGCACTTGGATGTGGATCAATTCACATAGAACATTGATGACAGTGTAAAGATCTAGTGCAGAATGTAGATGCGCAGCAGAATATCACGAACCTATAAAGACAAATTGGTTGAAAGGTCAATACTCCATGTCATGGGAAGCTAAGACCTGAGGAGACAAATAATTGGGGATTACTAGTCTAGAATTAGAGGTAGCATTGACTACGATCATAGAGATTACTTTGAGACTATTGTCGAGGACTGGATGGTTCCCAAGCAGGATACCATGAACTTGACATAGGCGATGGCAGTATATGTACTTAGATTAAATGCAAGATTAAGCTTAAGGAAGGTGCGCACCCCTGTTAGGAAGTCGACCATATCAGATGAATCCCAATTTGCATGAGAAAGTAGAAGGAGGAGCTATTGGGAAAAGATTGTTGAACTCCGGGATGCATATATAACCATACAAGGATGAATGAGTTCACATGGATCACTTCTGATGGTGATAGCACATGCAAAAAGGATGGTAGGATTCGAATTTGCTGTTGATCTATAGGGCACCCTTGAATGCAGCATGTGTTACAGATCCCTGATTCCTGACGCCATTCACAAAGGGTATATCATATTAGGGAGTGGCTAGGTGCAAAGGGTCATAATACCATTTATAGATGGGTTTTTCAAGGTATCATCAGGTTTGGATTGCCCCGGAAGATCAAGAGAAGACCACCTTCACTACTGAATGGGGAAGCTTTGAACTTATATCTGTGATGCCCTTTGGATTCGAAGAATGCACCTGCTGTATTTTCAAGGATAGTGGTACAAGCCTTCATTGGGAATATTCTTATTCAATCAACTGATACTTACTAGGTCTATGCTTGTGATGATTGGACTCATGGCACTTATGGGCTGATTAAGGATCATTGTGACAATCTAAGTGCGTTAATATTTGAAAGATGTCGACAATTGCTATGTATCTCAATGTAAACATCAAGAAGTGCATCTTTGCTACTCCTAGATTTGCACACTTTGGCTAGGACATATTACAGGTCATGCAAGTAAGGGTTGTTGGTTGATCCAGCTTAAATTTACAGATCATCATTGGCTTGAAAGTGCTAGGCGGGATCAGTGCAAGGTGCATAGATTTTTGGTAGTCATACAAGGATAATCTACTTGGAATGGGGATACGAAAGGGTATCGCCTTATCAACCATTTTCTGTGCCCTTGGAAGTAATGCACTCCAGGAAAAATGTGCATTCTACTCAGGGGGAGTCACACCTAGCGCAACGTTTGAGATCCATTCAATGTGAGAAACTCTACTACCGTAGCCTATCTTGAATCATTACCACCTTCACTTTGGGATGCAACGGTTTTCATTGTACTCTATAAGGTGATGCCTCTAGCATAGCCATTGGTGTTGTCTTAGGTCAAATAGGAGAAGGTATCATTGATCATCCCATTTTCTTTGCTAGTAGGAAGTTGACCACTGCAGAATAGAATTATACCACTACAAAGCATGAGGCCTTGTCCATGATCTATGCCTTGCACAAATTTCATCAGTATTTGTTGGATACACCATTTTTGTTTTATACAAATCACATGGCATTAAAATATTTGGTGAACAAGCCCATTTTATAGGGGTGCATATGCCGATGGGTACTCTTATTTCAAGAGTTTGACTTTACGGTTGTGGTAAAACTAGGAAAAAGTAATTCTGGACCAGATCACCTGTCTAGAATTCAATCAGGGGAAGAGGCACAAACAATAGAAGAGACCATGCCTGATGCACAGCTATATAGGTTACAATGCGCACCATCAGAATTAGAGGACATTGTTGTCTTTCTAAAGACTGGTATGGCACCAGACGGCATGAAAGCTTTAGAGAAGAAGCAACTTGCTATTCGCGCGGCACCATTCATGCTAATTAGTGGTGATTTGTACAAGCTAGGAAGAGATGAGGTGTTACACCATTGTGTCTTGGAGCATGAACGAAAGGACATAATGGAAGAAGCACATGGTGGTATTACAGGTGGCCATTATGCAGGTGATGCAACAATGTGTAAGATCCTACTTACTGGGTTGTGGTGGGAAATAATGTACAAGGATTGTAAAGAGTATTGTAAGACATGTGACCATTGTCAACATCTCGGTCGACTAGGAAAAAGGGATGAGATGCCCCTACGACCAATAACAACTGCAAGAACCCTTTGAGAAATGGGAAATTGACTTTGTTGTGCCTATTTCACCAGCTACTCGTAGGACTGGATTGTGCTATATCATCACTTGTATAGATTATCTTACCTGATGGGAAGAAGTAACACCTACAAAGGACTGTACAATGGCTACAACAACATGGTTCTTATGGGAGAATGTTCTTACAAGGTATGGTTGTCCTTTAAGTTTAACAAGTGATAGGGGCACACATTTTTTAAATGAGACAATAAGAATTATTTTAGACGAGTTTATGGTTTCCCACCATAAAACTACACCGTATCACCCTCAGGAAAATGGGAGTGTTGAGGCTGTTAACAAGATTTTGAGCCATGCATTGACCAAGATTTGTAATGTTGGAAGGAAGATTGGGATGATAAAGTATCTGTTGTTCTTTGGGCTTATAGGACAACATATAAAAGATTGAACAAAGCCACACCTTTTCAATTAGTGTTTGGCACAGAAGCTGTTCTTCCTCTAGAATTTATGTTACCTTCTTTGCGCATTATGCATGTTGGAGGTCTAGTTGATGAGAAAGCCTTGGAAGAATGGATTGAGAAGATGGTTCAACTAGATGAGCACTGAGCCATCACACGCTGGAGTCAGAAATAGGAGAAAGTACGCCAAAAGGCATGGCATGATCGACACATCAGGGATAAGAAACTTGCGGTGGGCTAAATGGTACTTTTATATGACTCCAAGTTTCTGTGCCATCCAGGAAATCTCAAGGTACATTGGTTGGGGCCATATGTTATCACTCATATACTTGAGTCAGGTGCTTTCCAGTTGGAAACAATTGATGGCACGAGGTTGCCCAGTTTCTTTAACGGGAGTAGGCTGAAGCCCTACTATAAATAAGTCTTCTTGGTGTTTGTAATAAGGTAGTATTTCCAGATACATTAGGTTTCCCTTTATGCATTTCCTTAATGTATTTCTTTCATCGTCACTATGCTTTGTCAATTTTAGCTCTTGTTTGTGTAATAAGTGCGCTTACACGCATGAAGCTAACTACAATATGAAGCATGTTGATGTGCAGAGGACTGCACATCCTTTTCATGTGGGGTGGATTGTTGGTGACTCTCAGGTATATGCTGTGAAGATGTCATGCTGTGGGTGTTGAGAAAGAAGGTTGCTAAGGGTAACTGACAAAAGATTGCTTCTCAAGATAAGAAAGGATGAAGATGGATGGGGGAAAGTATAACGTGAGGTAAGCGGTGGCCATGGTAATTACCAGGAGATGGTGCAGTGATGAGGTACTCGGGTGCTAGGGTGCACGCTGAAGAGAAGTCTGTGACAAAGGGTAAAGAGGCACGCTAGAAGGTTATAGCTTTGGCACGAAGATATACCATGCGGAAATGATAAAAATGGGTCATAAATGAGGAGAATTTGGTAGGTGGAGGAGCAATTAATGCAGAAAAAAGTAGAAATCTATATAAGGATGGGATGTAATTTCATTTTTACCCTTGCAACTATGAGAATTCGATAGAGAGCCTACATTTGAAGAGCATAAAGCTAACTGATTCAAGGTACGAAGCAAGCGAACCAGGCACAGAGAAGAGAATTGTTTATTAGAAGGGCTTGGATCCCCTAGGAAAAGGGTTTGATGAAGCAGAGTAATAAAACAGAGCTAGGGTGTGCAAGTTCATGATTACAAATTAGGGCATGGAAGAATCAGGTTAGGGTTCAAGGAAAATTACTCAAAACACACAGCAACTGATCTACAAAACAAAACCCTGAAAGAAGAATGGCACCAAAGAAGAAAGCAGCACCGGTAAAAGAAAAGAAGAAGGTGGTGGTGGAAGAAGAGGAGGAGATGGCCCCAGAGAGAAATTTCTCTGAAATGCAGTACCCTGAGGAAGTTATTGTGGGGAAGGAGTGGAATACCCACATAAGACAGAGTAAGATAAGTGAATACAATCATTGAACCAGTGAAAACCAGAAAAAATTAGATGACCTGCTCACTTCTCGAATGAACAGGCACACTGAGGATGGCATGCCGATATATGATGATGCCGGGGAAAAGCTACTCAAGGGAAATGGTTTCTACCAGCTTTATGAGCTTCCATACTTTGGAAAGTATGCACCCTTGTACAGATGGCTGATGAGCCGAGTCCATGAGGACTTCTTCTACTTTGTAGGATGGAGGGTAAGACTGACACCCATCCTTATTGCCACAGTTACTAGATTACGGGCAATGGGTGAAGACATTAAGACCGACTTAGCTGACAAAAGTGCCATTTTGGAGACACAGAAGGCACTGGGATATCAAAAAGGACCACGCGGGATGGACATTGACAAATTGAAAAATTGTCCAGTAGTACAGGCAACAGCACATCTAACCACAAAATTGAATGACCAAGAATGTTGGTCACAAGTTAATTCTATGTGGCTACATGTGGCAAAGTGCATGTCAGAAGGAACCACTTATAACATCACCTGTTTCATTGCAGAGCGGATAGTAGAGGAAGCGCACGAAGGGAGTAAGATAAGTTTTGGCTGTGTCCTACTAAGTTTGGTCTTCATGGAGATTGGGGTACCAGACGGCCCAAAAGAGAACATATGGGAATACCCCATGAATCATAAGTCTCTAGCTGAGTGATTCAGCAAGTATCTTTGCAAGGGTTCGATGACGGAGGAGGTGAAGGAGCACTGAGATGTGGTATGATAGGCTCTGCGTGCGGTGTTTGGAGAAGAATGGCACATACCCAAGGATTTTCCCTTGGTCCTTGGAAAATAGGTATAGTTTGCAGTCTACTAGCACTTCTGCATTGCGTGCTTTCCAATGGTAGATGGGTGGTGGAGCCCCTGGTGCAAATTGCCATATGCATTTCCCATGCAGTACTTCCAAGCTGTAGTTCATCGGTTCACCAACACATGGAGGTTGGTGTTTAATGCAGATAAGGTGGACTGTGAGTATCACACCCTGAGGAAGACTTATGGATATCTAGGGAGGAATGCATACAATGAGAATAACATCTCAGAAATCTTAAGCATTAAGCCAGAGATAGTGGCCATTGCGGATATCGGGGCCATGCTAATATACCTCCAACTGAAGCCTAAAATGGAGAATAACAAGTATGTGGAGAATGAATTCATGCTTCTAGGGCCACCAAAGGGAATACATACTATGGAAAACATTCCAGACACCTAGGCCCTCTACACCCATGCAAGATGATGAGGAAGAGGATGAAGAACACGAAGATAGTGGCAGCCTGGTTCGAAGGAGGAAGCAGCCATCTGTCCAGGAGGGGGAGCACGCAACAACTCCCTAGGGAGAAGGAGTTATGGGGGAGGAGCAAGGCATACAAAGATTTAAAAAGGTGTTTAAGCACACAAGGGTGCAAGGAGGAACCCCATAGGTGAAGGATCCAGAGGAGAAGAAATGAAGAAAACTTGGGATGAGTGAGGAAATAGAAGAATCTGAGGAGAAGGTGCCTTCATCTCCAACTGAGTAAGAGCCTCAACACGAGGAGGATAAGATGGAAGGAGAGAAAGGGGGTCAATCAGAAGCTACACAAGACAAGGGTGGGGATACATCTGGTATTCCCAACCTTGATGCAGCCATTCCAAGAGGACCTCGATCCTGTCGAACAGGGGAGGATGCCAAGGCACATACCATGGGGTATGTTGAAGACCCAAAGCTGATCATTCACGCTCGGTTCCAGAGCACCATCGACCAGAAGGATTTATTCGGATGGGCACTCATGGATGAGGACAAGGTGACTCTACACACAAGGAAGCAACTTTCATGGTCTATGCACATGCACATGGATGAGCCCGACTTTGATGTCGATGAAGAATCGTGTGTGTCATGGTGGTTGAAGAAGGCACCTGAAATGCACCATATGAAAATCAAACCAACAATGATGTCAGATGAGCAGGTGAGCAATGCTCTAGTAAAAGTATCCTCCAAAGTAGCAAGAAGAAACATAGATAAATCTGCTACCATCAAGGCGCTGACAGAGAAATTAAAAGGCCTAGTATAGGAAAAGGACTTAATCAAAAGAAAATATGACACTTTTGTCAGTATGGAAGAGGAAATTGGAGATGATGTTCTAAAGGTATGCCCACATCTGGAATCCTGGGTACCAAAAGAATTTCCTTCTGTAATGCATTATGTAAAGACAATAATAACAGTAGTGTTGGAAGATGAAAAAGCATGCGTATCCTCAGAGCCCAAGGACTCTGGGGAAAAGATAGAAAAGGAACAGGCTGTAGTAGCTAGGAAGATTGCTACTTATGAAGGCCTACTGCAAGCCACCTGTGATGAACTGAAGAAGGATGATCATGCGTTAACAATATGCACAGCCCCAGATGCCTTGATCGCAGTCAAAACATTGGAGGAGGAGAATGAGGTCCACAAGGCGATGAAGGATGCTTCCCTAGGCCGCACTGAATGCTTAGTCCTGGTAAAGAAAAAGTGCAAGGCACAAGCTGCAATGCAAGCACCACATAAGGAGAGGTTGGAGGAGCTAGGAAAGCTCATTGCTCAGAAGATGGATGTACTAGAAGGGGTGCAAACCTCTATGTCAAGCGTAATGCTTGTGATACAAAATGAGCAAGGGAAACTCTCCATGGAAGAGTTGCAGTCCATCATTGCAGATGTGCCTGAAACAACAGGAGCAGCGCTAACGGTGTGGGAGAACCTAGAAGCAGATATCAAAGAAGAATATCCAGAGTTGCTTCTACAGGATGAGATGGAGGGGCCTGAGGCCTAAACAATTTTGTTAGCTGTGTATATCTTCTTCAAAATTCTTATTCAAAATTCTTTATTCAACTATTCTTTATTTATCCATTCTTTGTATAAGTTTTGGGCATCGCCATTATCAGGGTGACAATGAGATTAGTGTGGGGTAATGTTGATCAAAGAAAACACTTAGTTGAACTTACACATAGAGTCCGCGCGGAAGAATGACACAGGAGAAAAATTGCAAAGGTATAGGAAGGCGTCACGCGTGGAGGTGTAGAGTCAGACTCTCAAGGACTTAGCTGATTTTGGGGATCAGGTCTATTCTTAGAGATTGGCATGTGGAGCACACAAAGCAATGCCGAGACTTGTGTGCCACTCTTCGTGGAGATTTTTGAAGGACATGTCAACTCACTCTTGCATGGGCATAAGTTAAGAATAGATCCATCACTTTAGTTAACTATCAGCAATCTATAGATAGCATACTTGCATGTATGGCTATAATTGTAAGAAGGCACGTGGCTGTTATTAGCATGTGACCTATTTCTGGTAGAGTTAAGTGGTGAAGGGCTAGTTCCCCACCCTATATATATATATATATATATGTAATGAATTACTTAGAAAATATATAGACACATATAGAGATACGGATGAAAAGAATGGGAAAACATGAGTACATGTGATTGGATAGTTGTAACAGATCCATGCGCACATGCCTGGTATTGTATGAAGTTTCTGTATTGTTGGTACAATGAATAGATAAAGGAAATTGGCCAAAAAATAGTGTTTGATGTGTTTTATCAATGCATGTTATTATTTTCATGATGATTTACCTTTAAGCGCTTATAGATCTGGTTAAATATAATGATGAATAGATGGATTAGTTCCTAAAATATATGTTTACTGCTTTATCATACCACCATTCTGCTACTGCAACTCTTAAGAGGGACTCAGTACCTTTGTGCGCTTCGGGTGAGTGCTCAGCCTAGGCTGAGTGATGTGCCAGTGCGACTAGGTGTTAACTAACAATTCTAGTGATGGAAGGTGTGGATGTAAGGACAGCCATAGGAATTGACAAAGCAATGTTGGGGGTTATGATTGAAGAAAATGGAATTGTTAAAGGAAGTGAAGAGGAAATGGGTGACCCGATATTTTCCCTAGATGATAGAACTAGAAGTGATGGGAATACTTGGGCCATGGAAGGAGAGGTGAAAGAATAAATGATAGTGGAAGTGAAAAGAACTGATATTGGAAGTGATAACAGAGGAAGGAGAAGATGTGATGGATCCTGGATGACACTAGAAGAGTCATTGACTTCAACTACTTCTATCACTGGAACTACAGGTGATGTAATCTTGGGAGTGGTAGACTTAGAGAGAGATGAGCCACCAACAACAAAGGAAATCTTCTTTGGAATTGTAGGAACCCTTTGAATCGACCTCTTGCCTTTAGTGGGTGTTGGTTGGTTTATTATTGGTGTAGCCCTTGTATTTATCAATTTATTTTCTCCTTTAAGTGATATTCCCAAGGTATTCAACTGACTAAAAGTCCTCTTTAGAATGGGTCCCACCATTTCCTTAGTATTGTTGCATTATTCCACATACCAATCAACCCGTGACAGTGGTTGATTAGAAATATTATTGCTCTTGTATGATGAATCTAGGACCTCATCATTGTCATGTATGTCCTTTGGCACATCAACCAAACTAAATTATCAAACTTCATCAAGGGTTAACCTTTCATAATCCCTTTGTCACACAATGTATTCATCCTGACAATGAATCCATGTCTTCTAATTGGGGTACATGAGCACTAGACCGACCTGTCTCCCCAAACTAACCCCAATAGTCAAAATTAGTTTGCAGATGAAAGTTCTGCAGGGTTACCTCAGCCATTTCTCCATCAACATTTTTGGCCTTGTGAATATTTGGGAAAAGATACCTGCCAATCAAAAAAGGGAAATTAATTCTGACTTTGTGGCTCTTATTTTGGATTCGATGATAATCCAAAAACTGCCGAACTAATTCTAAAAGAATCCATTTGTCATTAGGGCACCTCGGTAATTTTCTTGGGGCACCTATGAAACCTGGAATCTGAATGTAGGTGAATGTAGGAAACTGAAAGTAGATTGCTCCCCATTCTCACACTTCTTGAAAAGCCTCATCAGAAACCCTCCGATTGTATAGTTCTTTGTCAAAATGATAGAGGATGGCAGTAAAGAAAGCATCATTGACTCTTTGGAAATGCTTTCTCCCCTCATCCAGAGTGAGTAAAACTCGTATATTTGACAGTTACTGTGAACACCCCTAGTATTCAAACCCACAAAATCTCCCATAGCAACAGTGCATATACCAGGAAAGATTTCATGTAAAGGTCTTTGTTTCTGACACTTTTCCCAACTGATAGTGAATTTTGCTACTAATATGCTCCCCCCATCGGATAAACTCGTCATGCTTCTTGATAGTTTCTATGTACAAAAACATCCATTCCTGGAATTCCTTTGTAAAAGGAAGACCTGAGACTCTTCTTAATAGTACAATAAGATCATTGACTTCCTGAATAAAATCATATCGATGCATAGTTTTGGGTAATTTGGGGAAATTCTTAGTTAGTTAGGATTTCATCATAACCTTTTAGCATACTTCCTCTTTCTTATCCCAATGTTCCACTGCTATTTCTGGTGAAATTGTGGCATAATCTTGAATGTCTGGAAGTTTAAGGATATCCTCGAAGAAATATGGGTCCAAACGGATTACCACCTTATCATCACTATCCCTAACTGACATGGAGTCCTTTTCGAAGTGGGTTGATGCGGCTAAGACAAATTCTAAGTAATTCACATATGCAGGAAAACTGACGGCAAGGGCAAGACCATTATCGTAGATGGCCTGCATCCATGGCTTCTTTTCTAGAGCCTTTAATGTCTCCTTGAAATCAGGAAGATCAATTTTTCCTAGATCAATGTCCCCAATATTTCCTAAGTCAGAGGACAGGCAGGATTAGGGAGCAACCCTTAGAAATGAGTATTTCATCTTCTCTTTTCCCTTTGAAGTGGAAGCAGACATCAAAACCTGTGTTTCAGGAGTTGAATGTTGTAGATATTCTGAAAACCTGAAAACAAAAAATCTCTGAAATTTTGAATCAAAGAAATCTTAAAGGAATCACCAAATCGAAATCCCTAAAAGAGTTTCCTGAACTGAAATTTCCAAAATCAAAAGTTCTGAAAGAAATATCTAAAACCATTTTTTATGAAAAATAATTTTTGTGAAATATTTTCTCGAAGGTGGAGGTTTCGAAATCAAAAAGAAACAATTCTCCAAAATTTTGAACCGAAAAAATTCTCTAAAATCCCGAAAGCAACAATTCTATGAAATCTTGAAAAGAGAAAGTTATGAAAGAAACTTCCTAAACTAAGATCTCCAAATATTTTCCCAGAAGGAATTCTCCAAATGATTTCCCAAGATTTCTAAGGAATTTGCAAAACTAATGTTAAATCACCAAGCTGGAATATGAGAAACGAAAAGAATCACGAGAGGCCTAAAAAGATCCTTTGAACAACTTTGAATACCTGGAGGAAACTCAAAAAAATGAAACATGGTGAACCAAAAGAATGACATAATAAAAACGCAGAGGGAAACCAAAATAAAACCCAAATGAGGAGGCAACAGAGGAAAAAGACCTAAAACCAAAAGAAAAATAAACAAAAAACATACCTTGAAAAATACGTCACAAAGTACAAGAATGGAATGTCAGAGCAAATGTGTCAGGTAAAAATGACATTTAAAAATCTAAGTTTAAATAGAAATCCTGATATTAATGGTAAAAATCCAATCTGTACAGAGGTAGGTGAAAAGTAATTACACAAAGAATCCCCAAAGGTCCAAAACCTGAAAGCCCGAAATTCCAAAAATTCAGGATTTCAGACTTCAGAAAATGGGAAGCAAAAAGATGAATTAGCGATTGAAAGGTTCGAAACCCAAAAGCCTGAAAGTCCAAAAATTTGGAATTTTGGAAATTCAGACTTTGGAGAACTTTAAGTGAAAATCCTAGAAATGACTCGGAGAACTTTGAAAACTCAAAACCTAAAAACCTAAATTTTTGGAATTTCGAGATTTTAGACTTCGGAAGTCCAAGAGGGATTTAAACAAAAAGAGCCAAAAAGTCCCGAAACCCAAAAACTTGAAAGTCCAAAAATTTAGACTTTTGGGTTTTAGACTTCAGAAAATTTCAAATGAAATTCCAAATCTGAGCTAAAAATTTCTGAAAGAGGAAAAACTTTGAAACCCAAAAATGAAAATTTTTGGATTCTCGGCCTTAGCTAAGATTCACTATGCAAGGATTTCTATAAAAACATTAGTCTGACATATAGCCTTCTTCTGGGTAGGTTAAATGGTTAACAATTTTGGCAATCTCCAGGGAAATCTTGCATGCTAAGCTTTTAGACCAGTAGCCTTAAGCAAAACATTGGGCAAAGGAGTCTAAAAAAACAAAACAAAATAAAACAAAACAAAAACAGAAAACACGCAAGCAAAGGAAAAGAGAAACAAAACCATGTGCAGAGCAATTGGAGGAAAAAATAGAAAATTGTACAGGGTGGAACCTCCTCAAAAGCAAGCTTTGAGGTGTATCCTAATCACATGAATGGGCAATTCTTCTTCATTGAGTTTGGATAGGAAAAATGAATTTTCCTCTTTGCAGCTTGTACTAACATAAGGCCCACTCCAAAGAGCATCAAACTTGGCATGCTTACCGGGTTTGGCGTGATCTTCGTCCCATTTTAGAACTAAATCCCCTTCCCTGAACAACCTATCAGAGGCTTTCCTGTCAAAAGGATTTCTTAATTTGAGCCTAATGTTATGTCAACGTATTCGTGGTGGTGTTTCAAATCTCCTCTAGCCCCATGAGTTCAGAAAACCTCACTGTTAAGGCCTCATCTTCCATAACTTCAAGCTGATAAGCCAAATCTAGGGAAGGCATTTCCAAGGAAAGTGGAATTTTTTATTCCCTTCCATATACGAGCATGAAATGAGAAACCCTGATGGCCTTTTTCGTTGTTATTCGATCAGCCCATAGGGCGGTCTTGAGTTGTGTATGTCAAATTCTTCTATTGGCCTCCATAGTACGCTTAATGACTTGTTGATGTCGAATCACAGCACCCCTGGGACTCTGTAACTCGATGGGTTGCAGATTCTTAGTATGATTGCATAACATGGAGCTTTTCCCAAGTGTGGGACCTTGCGAAATCGGAAAAGCTCTCCGGATGAAGGCCGGTTCCTATTCCTCTGTTCAGATGCACACGAAAAAATGCAGAGGGTCTACTCAAAACCTAATCTAATTTTCCAAGGAGACAGGGGTAAGAAAATGTAGAAAATAAAACCTAAACTAACAGAGGAGATGCACCGAGGAATGAAGAACACCTGTCTTGCCAATAAACATAGACCATAAAAATGTAATGCAAGATCATGCACAGATAACCAGATTTGCAGTGAAAGATCAAGAAGATGCAAATAAACACTGAGAGGGTTGATAATCATCCACAGACATGCATTAATTTTCTCCAAATATTGATACAACACACTACAAAATGCCAAGAGGCAAAGCTGCATTACAGTTTTAAATGGGAGGTTTTAACTCCACAGATTCACCTGCCAAAGAGAAGAAGGGAGGGGCAAAACAAGAATGTCCAACCTTTAGAAAGAATCCCCTCCTTACAATTTATAGGAAGAATGAGAGAGAGAAGAGAGAGAAAGTCCAAATCTACCCCAACCACCTCAGGTTGTATTTAATTCATCTCATTATGGTGGTAGGTGAGGACCATATCAAACCCCAAAAGTGGCGAATTGTATTTTACATTTTTAAGAACTTGTTCTCACCCAATTAAATATATCTAGTCGTAGTTAGGTAGAGGACGCCGTAGGCTTTCCGAAAAGTCCAACCTTGTGTGAATCGGAGCTCCCAGTCAAAAGTTATGGCCATCTGAATATCTGCGCCAGGGTCTGCTTCCTGTCAGCGCTCAGAATGTTGCGCCTCCTGAAGGTGCGCCTTGGCGCATCCATATGCATGTTGACAATCCTTTTCGTGCACCAAAGGCGCAAATATGTTTGTGTCAACAACCCTTTTTGTGCGCCAAGGGCGCATTCATTTGCATGTCAACACTCTTTTCTGTGGGCCAAAGGCGCAAATATGTTTGTGTCGACACATGTTTATGTGTGCCACTTTACCTGCGCCAAGGGCACAAATTTTTCCGTGTCAACATTCCTTTCTGTGCGCCAAGGGTGCGTCTATTTCTATGTCAACATCCCTTTCTGTGCGCCAAGGGCGCGTCTATTTCTATGTCAACATCCTCTTCTGTGTGCCAAGGGCGCATTTACATTTGTGTCGACATCCTCTTATGTGCACCATTTCCGTGCCCCAAGGGCACATTATTTCTTATGTCGACACTCATTTCTGTGCGCCATGGGCGCATCCATTTTTCTGTCGACACTCATTGTTATGCACCATTTCCGTGCGCCAAGGGCGAATTATTTCTTATGTCAACACTCATTTCTGTGTGCCATTCTATGCGCCTTGGGCTGAGGTTTGAATTTCTTTGGTTTCCATATTCTTCCGCTTGTCTATATCTACCCGGGGGGAAGATATATACAACATGACTCTTATAAGATACTTGTTCCTGGATTTGGACAACCCATTTCCCTGTGGGTAATAATTAGATGAAGTCTTGAGGTAAACTCTGTTCTTGGTGGCCCATTCACTTATTTTCATCATCAGGAAAGACATAGCATTGTCTGAGATAACAGTAAAAGGAAAACCAAACCTTGTCGTCAAACTTTCTAGAAAATCCATAACATCCTTTTCATTACTTTCTTTTAGGGCAGCTGCCTCTGCCTAGCGAGTGAAATAATCCATGGCAGTAAGGACCCATTTATGCCCCTCACTGGATGGAGGATTAATCATCCCGATGAAATATAAACCCCATTGAATGAAGGGTTGATCCACCTGAACGGGGTGTAATGGGAGAGCTTCCAGCCTCTGTTTGCCTACGAAAAAGAGCACACTCTTTACATTTCCTCACCCAGATATGAGAGTCTTTGAACAATTCTAGCCAGTAATAACTGGCTCACATGATCTTGGTGGTGGTTTTTCGTGTAGATAAATGTCCTCTGGACAAGCCATTATGGAATTCCTCTAATACCTTGTTCACCTGTTCTAGCCTAATACAGTGTAGAATAACACCATTTAGATTCATTCAGAAGAGAACAGTATCTATCATGACATATGGGATAGACTACAGATGGAAATTTCGTCTCTAGACTTTATTCATGTTTGGAGGATATATCCCTGAGAGAAGAAAATTCTTCATCCTAGTTGACCAATCAATCTGATCATTTCCTTCCTCATCATGCAGAAGCAAGACTTCTTTTGTATCTTTAGTCTCCATGTCCATGGCTAGCTACTGACATAATCCTTTTCCCCTGACAAGCATGTGTACGTCATACTCCATTACTTTTGTAATCCACCCAGCTTGATTCTCATTCATCTCCTTATTCAACAAAAACTCTTTAACGCCGGGATGAGAAACCATTAAATGGATTTTGTTATTAGCCAACAGATGCCTAAAATTCTTTAGGGCTCGAATGACTGTAAAGACCTATTTTTTGATGAAAGAATATTTGAGTTCGTATTCCTTTAGAGATTAACTGAAAAATGCAATGGGTTGCTCCATCAGGTCATCATTTTGTTGAGTGAGAATCCCTAAAATCCTTGTCAAACTGAGGATTCACCAATGTAGGAGCTTGGGAAATAGTTATCTTGATGGCGTCGAAACTCTCTCTTCCCTCCTTCATCCATGAAAATAGAATATTTTTTTTAAGCATGGTTGTCAGTGGTTGTGCCAACGTTGCAAATTGAGGAATAAATCTCGGCACATAATTTATAGTTCCCAAAAAACTCTGGAGACCCTTTTTATGACTTGGGAGGGATAAGGACATAATTGACTGAATCCTAGCTAGGTCGACAGACAAACCTGCTGCTAAAACAATATGTCCCAACAAATTTCATTCATGTACCATGAAAATACACTTTTCTAGATTCAGTGAGACATCAAACTCCCTACACCTTCAAAAAACTTTCCTTAGATGGGTGATATAATCCTCGACATGTTTGGAGTAGACAATGATATCATCAAGGTAAACCAAGATCATATCATTGATGAGTCCCATAAATGCCATTTCCATGGCTCTCTGAAAGGTGGCACCTATATTAGATAATCCAAAAGGCATCTTGTTGTAAGCATACGTGCCCCATTTGGTGGTGAAAGTCATCTTAAATTGATCAGATTCTTGAATCAGAATTTGAGTGTATCCTAAATATCCATCAAGCAAGGAAAATCTTTGAGCCCCTACCACTGTTTGGAGGATTTTTTCCATTGAGGGGAGAGGGTAGTGTTCTTTTAAAGAGGTGTAGTTTAGGTCCCTAAAATCCATGCACAGCCAAATTTCACCATTCTTTTTCCTTATGAGTACCAAATTAGCTACCCACGAAGAATGTTTGATAGGAAAAATTATACAGGCCTCAATAAGCTTAGTTAGCTCTTTCCGCATCAATCGTTTGATTTTGGGATTAATTGGCCTCTACTTTTGATGAACTGGTTAGGATTTTGGATCTAGTTCAATAGTATGTTGAGCCACACAGGGATCAAAACCATGCAAGTACTTGTAGCTCCATGCGAAAATATCGTGGTATTCCTGACATAATCAAACGAAAGCCTCTTTCTCCTAAGTAGTGCATACCTTACCAATTTTCAGGTCTTTCTCACTTGCCACCTCAACCTCTTCAAAATCTTTCTCCTTGACCACTATATTGGTGCTCTATTTGGCTTGATCATCTAGATTAAAAATGGATTCCAATGTAACCAGGCCTTTTGGCAGCTTGTTTCCTTTTAGCTGTATAATTTGATCGTCGTAAGAGTTTTAGAGTTTATCCTGGTGTTTGGCAGAAAATTCTGCTTCTTGCTGTAGGAAGAGAACAATCTGTTGATCGCTATCAAACACCTACGAACTATTCACATTATTTGGTACCATAGGACAAACCACCATTTTGACATTCTGCTGCCCTTCTTTCATGATGTCTGTTGGTACGTCATATTGAGAACCAATGGTAGCCAGCCTTTCATCATCTTGATTTTGTTTCCTGGGGATTGCGTGAATTCCAAAATCTTCTATCAGATCCCAGACCTGATTTTTGTATGACCACAGTAAATCATTTTTTGATGTACTACGGGTGTTAACTTGGTACACAGACAATTCACTATCGCCAAAGACAGTCAAGGTGTGGATTCCTCTTTATTGGGACAGCTAAATTCCTTGTATAAAAGCTTCATATTCAACAACATTATTAGTGCAATTGAACTGCAACTGAAAGGAAGAGAAATATTTGTTTCCTTTTGGAGATACTAACATAACCCCTACACCAGATCCATTTTTACTTCGTGATCCATCAAAGAACATCTGCCACAGTCTGTTTGTATCACTTGATGCCTTAACCAGCTGAGGTATGATGGCATCTTCTTCATGAATGCAATATGTACCTAATCCAGTCTCCTCCAAGAACAATAGACCAAATTCTTCATTTCCAATAAATCAGCATAGGGGTCGTATTGATGGTTTATACTCACTTCATCGAGAATCATATCTGGAACCTCTTCAACAAGAGTAGTTAGCTCACGATATACACCCTCATCTTCGTGATCAAAAATGGCGTAATTACCATCAATGTGTTTAGATGTGTACAGGTTCCACATGATTGTGACAGATTGGTTTTACACTTATAGTTACCTTAGTCCCATATCGGGTCCTCAGGATCATATGTGACCAGTTTGATGATAAATTAACCCTCATTTTTGTAGTGAAATCCTATGATAAGAAAATGGAGAAGAGGGGAGGGAGATCAATGATAGATATGTCCTTGTGTGAATTTAAAAATAAGACATGCATGGATAGTAAGCTAAAGCCCTTTAATGACCCCCATAGTTTGGACTACAATACCATCTAGCTAAACAACCCCTCTCGAAATTGGAGCACATGGAATTTTTAGTACATTCACGACTTGCTTAGGCATCACGGAACTACTGGCTCCAGAATTGATCATACAATTGTGCACCAAATGGTCACCAATAATCAGTGAGATATAAAATGGTGGAGGCTTGTTGGTCTTAGCATGTATTTTTGTCTCGGGTTGGCATAAGCTGGTTGCCACTGCTACTTCTTGACCTGATGGTTTGTTAGTAGTGCCAAAGCTATTCAAAGCATCTCATAGAAATTTCCTTTGAGAAGGAATCAAAAGTGCATCCCACATTGTGATGCTCAAATTGGTCTTCTTCATTTTTTCCACGATGCTGAATGAAATCACTCCCACTTTGCTAATACCTTTTGGGGCATTGGGGTCTTCCTTTGGATAATGCTTATTGATTACCGTGATACTCGACATCCTGTTTTTCTTTGTAGTATGATCCGCGGATACTTCTGATGATTTCCTTCTCAGTGCCTTTATCATCTGGTATCTATGTTGGGACTTGAGAAGTGAACGCCTGATCAGTATTGGAAGACTATGAATCTATTGCCCTTTTCTTGGAATGTGTGTTAGACGCTATGGTGGAGGAGTCAGTATTCACACCACAAAAGTCCTCTGCTTTCCAATTTAGTAATGTGGTTTCATCAGGAGCTTGGTCTTGGATTTTTGAAGTGGATGGTCTAGCAAATGATTCAGGTGGAGTGGTTATGCTTTGAACCATGAGGGCTTGACTCAAAACTCCATTTGGGTAGAGATTCTGATTATGGGGCTGAGAACAAGGGTAGCACCATTCATAGTCTTGGATGAGGTTGTTCTGGACTAGGACTATAGCTTGGGAAGAACTGACGGCAGAAGGGTTCTAAAAATTCAAAGGTTTTATATTCACGGCTTGGCTTGTGGCCTAATTTTGCAACTAACCATTTCCATGGAATGGAGGATGGTTCATCTAATATTGGGGTTGAAGTGGGTGAGCATACTGGGACTGCTTCCTCTTCATTACTATGAGTTCATTCCCAAAAGTTTGTAATAGTGACTTTACCTCAGCCAAATCATTTAAGGGATTAGACACATGCGTAACAACTATACTATAAGCTTCCAGAACTGGGTTAATGATTGGATGTTGGCTTGCAAGCTCTGTAAAGACAGGAATCAAGCATAAAGATGTTGGCTTGCAAGCTCTGTAAATTGCTCCTTGAATAAAGATGAATTTTACCTACTTGAATCAAGCAATTTTCATCTTGTACGGAAAATTCATAAGCATCAGGGATAACAGTCCCCCCATGAACTGAATCATGATGGTGACATCACTATTCAATGCCCATAAGTAATATAGAAAATTTCTTTCTGGGGATGGCCTTACAAGTTCTAGGATCCGTTTCCAAGTCTTGTCAAAATGGAGGTTTAAATCGCTCATATACTCTTGAGTAGACCGCTTGATAGTATGGAATTTTTCTACAAGTGAGATATTATCACTTTTTTCGTCGAACTGTTTAAACAACTTCGTACCTAAATCATTCCAAGTGGTAGTGGATCCAACAACTAAACTCCAAAACCATTGAAATTCTCTGCCTTTGAATGGAGTAGTAAGGAGTCGAACTACCATGTTATCTTCTGTGATACTATGTATTGTGCAAATGCTAGCTACATCCAGTATGTGCTCCTGAGGTGAAACATTAGTCTCCCCAATGTAAAATGGTAAACTTTTCAAGGTTGGTGCCGGTATGGCGTCTCTTTTCACTAATAGCAAAGGACTACTGGCATTGAATGGAGGAAAATTATTGGATGCCATGACGTTTAAAAGTTGGTTATGTCTTGATGGGGAAAAATGTCCTTCAAGAGGAGTTGAATTTCCTCTATGAGGTAAAGTGGAAGCTGATGATACTAAAAGGTTTCTTCCCCTTCTTCTTGGGGGAGACAAAGAAAGCTTTGTATGATTATAATTATCCTACCTTGAAGAATCTCTTGTGTGAATTATTCACATAATTTAATGTACTGGAATTTGAAATCTTACGAGATGGAGTTGCCAGGTACCTTGTGTCAATGGAAAGAGAAGAGAATTACAAACTCTCTGTCCCATTGGGTGTGCCACAAAATTTTGTCTCCAAATCACTACACCCCCCAAATGGCCTAGGAATTAATCATAACATTCAGTGTCATTGGGACACATGGGATCACCTCTCAAGCTGTGGTACTTTCACTCTAGGTGAACCTCCAGAGAAGGTCATCTTCCTCTTCCTAAACTAAACACAACACTACTTCTTATGCATGAAATATGGCTAACTAGACCTATACTAACATTTCATGGGATTAGGGAGAGAGAATGCAAGGAAATAAAATCTATGCTAGAAGTGGTGATGCACCAAGAAAAGGGATGTTCAACTTCCGGAAGGGTTAATGTGGGTAGGATGCTCGCATCATTGGCCACCTTCACCTATTGCAACTTGGAAAGGGTACAAAATACCACAGACTGGAAGCACACGTTCCTTCGTTAAAATTTAAACATACACAATAGAAAGATCAGCTTTGATTTGATACACAAATAATTTATCAAGAGGATAATCACAAGCACATGTCAAGCATCTACTTAAGTGATAATAATAATGCAACTCTTAATCAACAGAAGGAAAATAGTTTCTCACAACTGACGAAAGGTAATCACACTATTCTTTTCACAATATGAAATAGATAATCCGAAGTAAAGGAAAACTAATCAATAATGCCAAGGAATCACATTCACAAAGCATACAATGACTAATCATTCAACACAATAAAATAGATCTTCAAGTGCAAGGTATAACTCTGAATATAATTAAAAGGTTTCAACAAATCTTTGAAAGCACTCTTCCAAGCTTAAAGAGCAACTTCACCAAAAATATCTTAAAATATGTAGCTATAAAATAATGGAAGCATTCCACTATTTATAAGTTCCTAGGCTAAGCCATTACATTTTGGCCCTTAACTAACATTTAACTAAAAATAGAAATTTCATTAATATTAAGGGAACAGGCTCCCATGAAAATAGAAAACTTGTTGCAAAAAGTTGACGAAATCAACCCTACAACTTTGAATGATTCCAGAGCTTGAACCTGTCCTTTCATGGCCACTCAGCTTTGGCCTGATTCATCTGCATCTCCTTTCTCTGCAAGTTTATGTTATCCTTCCTCCCATACAACCATTTGGTGTATGTACTCGAAGAAGCACTTGATAACACCCTGAGTTTCTTCATCTCCATGCCCACATGCATAGTGATTCACTACGTTTGTTGTCTCAATCTCTTTCATGATCTTGGCTGGAAACCTTCAAAGTTTATTTGTGAATTTCTTTAGTCTCCCTATGAAATTATGGCATAAGACAATTCAGTCAATGGAGTCACTATTGAAATTCTTTGTGATGTCATCATCACGCTTCACCAAATCTTTAAAATTTTCCTTAATTTGATCCTCAGGAAGAGCATCGATATCTTCATTGAAGAATTTGTAGTTTACATTGTCAAAATCCTCTGAGATGTCATTCAGGGCATCTGTAATCTCCACTCATTTCTCCTCCAATTTCTTAATCAGATCTTGTAATACTTGACACCAGAATTCCATGGCCTTTTGATACTCAAACAATTTAGAGGCATCATCAATCACCTCTTCCTGAAGAAGCAAGTTAGAATCCTCTTCTCTAATGTCACTCCATGTTGCCAAAGTTAAATTTAAATTATTATTATCCTCAGAGAAAGATTCTTCCATCTTAGAAATGGTGATTTTTACAACCTACAAATCATTATATATCTCAACGGCTTCCTTGATCAAAGGATTAGCTTCCTGCAGAATTCTTTCCATCCATCCACTCATTGATCTCCCTTTCTGGCCTAGCTTCTCAAGCTCATGATAAGAAATATCATTGATTTTAGATGAAATTTTCATAGACCTAGTATTTGAGATGTCAGTGGAAGGAGTGGGCTGGGTCACTTTACGCTGTAGTGTAGTGAGCTGCTTGACCTTGGCCTTGAGCTCATCCTTGGTGGCCTTATCTTTGTCATATTTCTCCAAAAGGGCCCCAAGAGCAGTGTGTACATCTTGCTTGGCTCCTTCATGAGTAGCATTCCCCAATGAGAAATTTGATATTTAGTAATCTGATGCTGTGATTATTTCTTTAGTTTTCCCCTCAACGGGGGTAGCCACTTCTATCACACGCTCTCCAGATCAATTAACTGTCAGACTTGATATGGTTCTCAGTCTCTTGGCATGTCTTTTTGGCATGGACTCCAATATGATGAGATCTATAACATCCCTCAGAGGAACCTTTTTCTTTTTCTTGGGAGTCTGTCTAAACAACCATTCTGGTATGGCTAGAGCTAATGAAGATGGAGTGCCAAATCCAATACCTGAAGCATCTGTTAGAGAAAGATCACTAGAAATACTAGCTGATATTTGAGCAGAGGTAGCAATGACGGAAGGTGTGGATGTAATGAAAACCATATGAATTCACAAATAAATGTTGGGGGTTGTGATTGAAGAAAATGGAAGTGTTAAAGGAAGTGAAGAGGAAATGGGTGACCTAATATTTTACCCAGCTAATAGAACTGGAAGTGATGAGAATACTTAGGCCATAGAAGGGGAGGGGAAAGAAGAAATGATAGTGGAAGTGGAAAGAACTGATATTAGAAGTGATAATGGAGGAAGGAGAAGATGTGATGGATCCTGGATAACACTAGGAGAGTCACTAACTTCAACTACTTCTGTCACTGGCACTATAGGTGATGTAATCTTGGGAGCAGCAAACTTAGAGAGAGATGAGCCACCAACAACAAAGGAAATATTATTTGGAATCATAGGAACCCTTTGAGTCGACCTCTTTCCTTTAGTGGGTGTTGGTTGGTTTATTACTGGTGTATCCCCTGTATTTGTAGGTATATTTTCCCCTTTGGGTGAGATTCCCAATGTAGTCAACCAACTGAAAGTCCTCTTTAGAATGGGTCCCGCCCTTTCCTTAGTATTGCTGCATTATTCTACATACCAATCAACCCATGGCAGCGGTTGATTGGAAATATTATTGCTCTTATATGATGAATCTAGGACCTCATCATTTTCCTGCATGTCCTTTGGCACATCAGCCAAACCAAATTTCTGAACTTCGTCAAGGGTTAACCTTTCATAATCCCTTTGTCTCATGATTTATTTGTCCCAACAATGAATACATATATCTTGTAATTAGGGTACATGAGCACTTGACCAGCCAGTCTCCCCAAACTTACCCCAATAGTCAAAATTAGTCCACAAATGAAAGGTCCACAGGGTTACCTCATCCATTTCTGCATCAACATTTTTTTCCTTGTGAATATTTAGGCAAGAATACCTGTCAATAAAAGTAGGGGAATGCATTCCCAATTTGTGACACTTATTTTGGATTTGATGATAATCCAACAACTGCCAAAATAATTCTAAAAGAATCCATTTTTCAGTGGGGCACCTTGGTAATTGACTTGGGGCACCTATGAAACCCAGAATCTGAATGTAGGTGAATGTAGGAAATTGAAAGTAGATTGCTCCCCATTCTCATACTTCTTGTAAATCCTCATCAGAAACCCTCTGATTGTATAGTTCTTTATCAAAACGATAGAGGATAATAGAGAAGAAAGCATCATTAACTCTTCAGAAATGCTTGATCCCCTCATCCAGAGTGAGTTAGGGATAAAACATGTATATTTGGGAGGTGATGAAAACACCCCTGGTATTCAAACCTGAAAAATATCCCATAGCAGTAGTCGTATATACTAGGAAATATGTCATGTAAAAGGTCTTTGTTTCTGACACTTTTCCCAACTGATAGCGAATGTTGCTACTAATATGCTCCCCCCATCAGATAAACTCATCATTCTTCTTGATAGTTACTATGTACAAAAACACTCATTCCTGGAATTCTTTTGCAGAAGGAAGACCTGAGACTCTGCTTAATAGTACAATAAAATCGTTGACTTTCTGAGTAAATCCAATTGATTTATAGTTTTGGGTAATTTGGAGAAATTCTTAGTTAGATAGGATTTCATCATAACCTTTTAGCATACTTCCTCTTTCTTATCCCAATGTTCCACTACTATTTCTGGTGAAATTGTGGCGTAATCTTGAACATATGGAAGTTTAAGCAGATCCTCAAAGAAATATGGGTCCAAATGGATTACCACCTTATCATCACTATCCCTAACTGACATGGAGTCCTCATCAAAGTGGGTTGCTACAGCTAAGACAAATTCTAAGAAATTCACATATGCGGGAAAACTGGCAGCAAGGATAAGACCATTATCGTAGATGGCCTGCATCCATGGCTTCTTGTTTGGAGCCTTTACTATCTCCTAGAAATCAGGAAGATCAATTTTTCCTAAATCAGTGTCCCCAATATTTCCTAAGCCGGAGGACAGGCAGGATTGGGGAGAAACTCTGAGAAATGAGTATTTCATCTTCTCTTTTCCCTTTGAAGTGGAAGCAGACATCAAAACTTGTGTTTCAGGAGCTGAATGTTATAGAAATTATGAAAACCAAAAAAACAACAAATCTCTGAAATTCCGAACCGGAAAAATCCAAAAGGAATCACCAAATCAAAATCCCCGAAAGAGTTTCCCGAACTGAAATTTCCAAAAGAAATATTTGAAACCAATTTTTCTGAAAATAATTTTTCCAAAATATTTTCTTGAAGCCGAAGGTTTCGAAATTTGAAAGCAATAATTCTCCGAACTTCCAAACTAGAAAAATTCTCTGAAATCCCAAAAGCAACAATTCTTTGAAATCCTGAAATGAGAAATTTTCGAAAGAAACTTCCTAAACTGAGATCTCTGAATATTTTCACCAAAGGAATTCTCTGAATGAGTCTTTCTGAAGATTTCTGAGGAATTTGCAAAACTAATGTTAAATCACCAAGCTAGAATATGAGAAACGAAAAGAGCATGAGAGGCCTAAAAAGATCCTTTGAACAACTTTGAATACCTGGAGGAAACTCAAAAAATGAAACATGGTGAACCAAAAGAATGACATCATAAAAACATAGAGGGAAACCAAAAGAAAAACCCAAATGAGGAGGAAATGGAGGAAAAATACCTAAAACCAAAAGAAAAATAAACAAAAAACATACCTTGAAAAAGACGTCACAAAGTACAAGAATGAAATGTTAGAGCGAATGTGTCAGGTAAAAATGACAAGTAAAAATCTGAGTTTAAATAGAAATCCCAATATTAATGGTAAAAATCTGATCCATACGAAGGTAGGTGAAAATTAATTACACACAAAATCCTCGAAGGTCCAAAACCAGAAAGCCCAAAATTTTGAAAATTCGGGATTTTGGACTTCGAAAAATGGGAAGCAAAAAGATGAATTGGCGATTGAAAGGTCCAAAACCTGAAAGTCTAAAAATTTGGACTTTTGGAAATTTGGACTTCAGAGAACTTCAAGTGAAAATCCTAGAAATGACTCGGAGAACTCCGAAAACCCAAAACCTGAAACCTTGAATTGTACCGAAACTTGAAAACCTGAAAGTCTAAAAATTTGGACTTTCAAGTTTCGGACTTCGGAAAAATTCAAATTAAATTCCGAATCTGAGCTAAAAAAACTCTGAAAGAGGAAAAACTCTTAAACCTGAAAATGAAAATTTTCAGATTCTCGGGCTTAGAAAAAATTCACTGTGCGAGGATTTCTTTAAAAACATTAGTGTAGCATATAGCCTTCTTCCGGGTAGGTTAAATGGTTAACAGTATTCACACGGATGTTCATTACCACCTTTCACTGATGAAGAAAATGCAATGGGAATGTATTATTTGTGCCACAATGGCTCTTTACGTGATCAACCTCATACTATAGCTTACTAGTTCTCTGACACATCTCCATTTGGCTTTGATCATGATAATGATGATCTTTTATATGATGTTACTTGATCCTTCTCGACATCATACACTTGGGGGCATCATGCTTAGTCTTTCCCCTCCTAACATTATTAGGTGTCTCACATTTCTACTTTTCTACTCTATGATTTGTATCTAGTCTTTTGCACACATCTTAATACATTTGTATCGCCATTACCCTATGACACACTCTTGTGTTATGGTTCACACTCAACTATTGAGGGCATATTGCATCAATGAACCTCACACATTATAGATTTCACACTTGGCACATTTATGATACATCTCTGGCATCACATTCTCACACAACACACTACCCTATGATGGAATCTATTTCCATGGTTCATACTTGACTATTGAGGGTCTAAATATGAAATGAACCTCACCACATTCACACTCTTAACGCTCTATGCTTTATTGATCTATCTATCTAATGTAAATTTTCAAACCAGTTCCCGATGACGCCCTCTTGTTCTATGGTTCATTCTTGAATGTTGAGGGGGCATTTATAAATGATCCTCATCTCATACATACTCATACACATCTCCTCAGGGGGAAAATTTCTCCTATCACACTCACTTTGAATTCCATTCCATTTCATTCATTCACAACATACTACATATCTTGGTTGTACTTACTCTTGTTTTCTTATACTCACATGTTACACTTTGTTTGTTATGTTAGTTGGATATCTAGTATGACATTATCTTTATCATATACACATACGCATTCACTTGTTCTTTAGTTGTGAATACAAACTCTTTACAAATCTTTCCATGCAACATGGATATTTGGCACTGTACCTCTTACCAGTCCCACTGAGGATCCTGGGGGCATCCACTTTCATACACACTATAGGTGTTATTGTTTCAATTTATATTACTTCCTATTCTTACTAACACACTAATCTATAGTGGATCATACATGCTTTGACATACTTTTTATCTTTCTAACATGCTAACAGGTGTTTCATGTGCAACATTTTCCTTACAGGGACTATTTTCCACCATGGTTTTTTAATACTTTGTTTTGTAATACCTAGATTGTATGATCAAACTTCTTCAAAGTGGAGAAGGTTTCATGTTGATTTGGGAACCATAATGAAAACCAACTAGACATTTCGTAAATATGGGGATGCTTGTGTGATTTTCCAAAAGGGAAAATAAGGAAAACATACATTGTGATGACTCAAGATTGATAATCCAACAAGGTTTGGAGGCGTAAATGTCAAAGGATTGATCAAAATTTTATAAACATAAAGGATACAAAGGAAATATTTCCAATGTTTGATTGATGCAAAATTTTCTTGATAGGAAATGTTTTTTCCAAGGTTTGAAAAATATGTTCAAAAAGGATCATAAATTTAGGCAAAAGTAAGAAGATCAAGAGGATCAAAGACCCAAAGTATTGTCCTAAAAACTAGTTTATAAGGTGGATAAACACAAGGAACAATCACGCCAGTTCAAAACAAAAAGAAAAATTAATGACCAAAGAATAATGAATGATAAAGAATCAATGGATCAAAGTGATTTTCCTAAATGGATAAGTCAAAATGACGAATAATTACAAGACACAATCATGTAAGGTTTGTTTTAAACTAATTAATCATCGAATTACTTCCTAAGTTTGTTTCCAAATGATAGTTGGTGTTTCAAGATGATTAAAATAATATCACCACTTATGTCAAGTTCAAATAAATTAACAAGGTGTAAGTAATAACAAGAAGTTAATGCGATCCCCAAATAAAGTATACTAAAAGCGAGCTTGAATCTAATCAATACATAAATCCCAAAAAGTGGTAGTTACAATTGTGAACGACACAAAAATACTCCTAAGAAATGTTAACCAAACTTTGCGAAAAAGTAAGGTATTAATATCAAGATGATATTGATATAACACGCACAAGTGGTAATACTCAACACTTTTCAAAATCAAGGTAGTAATTGAAATCAAACTAAAGCTAGAGTATACCTAGGAATTGTTAAAGTGTATATAGCGTAACATCACAAGATAGATATTTAGGTCAAGTTTACAAGAAATAAGACGTAAATACCAAAATTTTAGCGACACGATATAAACAAGATAACAGTTCAAAGGAATTCAAGGTGATAAATCTAGCCTAACTATGATGACAATATTGACTTGGGTATCAAGATCAAAAAGGCTACCAATGATATGAAAATGTCTCCACACATTTTTGGCATTTAACAACTCAGCCACAAACATGGATGAGCATAAACAGACACAAAAGTGGTGAATGAAATTAATTAGCAACACAAGGGTAGTCACTCTTCTTCTAATAAACAAAGTGTCAAAAGACATTGAAGGAATTATATCAATTGGGGGTGAAAAATGTTGGCCTTACTTTAGCAAAGTTTCACCTCACCTTAGGGCGAGTGAAAAAATAAGCAAAAGTAACGCTTCACATGTTTCGTGATGAATAATGGCTCTCAACTCAAATTGGTTTTGAAATGGTCAAAGTTGCCTCCTGGTCAAAGATAGCTTCCTAGGTGGTTCACTCAATTAGGTGTAAAATTAATCAAAGAGTGAGTTCAGTTTTCTAAGGTTTCTTAAGGATTATTTTGGCTTTACTTTACCCCCTTTAAGCACAATGGGCAATAAATGTGTCCATCATGTACTCTCACTTGGGTTGCAATACGGATAACTTTAACGCTAAATATCATCTGTATACTAGTCAAGTAGGTGTGTGAAGAACTTCTTGTTTTGTCCACAAGGTTCCCTCTTGTGTGGACTACTTTGGGGTTCCTAGGACCACCCCCATTGTTGTAGCTTAAGGCTTATGCCAAAGGGGTTAGTCACAGTTTTAAGCAGATGGGGCCTACCCTTATCCGAACCTGCAAATCAAGTGTTTTGAATGTGGTGTGTTTTTTTATCTTTTAGACTTAATGTGGTTTAGTCGTTTGTCATTTGGCAACCTGCAACACACGTGTAGTTAGAAAAGTTTGTTTTGAACTCCTTTCTTTGACAAGCATTTTTAGGTTTTGCACTCAGGGGTTAGTAGTTCTCCAATAAAATCACATTATTTAAAAGAGGATTAAGAGTTGATTTTGATTCTCAAGATCATCCAAAGATGTAAGAGAAGAGCATACACAACAAATAATCCAACTAAAAGGTAAAGTAAATCTTTGCAATTAATGAACTATACAAAAAGCTTGATAAATTTTCATTCCCTTAAACCAAAAATGAAAGATGAAGTTTTTAATTAACCAAATGTTAGAAAATGAAGACTAAAGTTTCTTTTTATTCTCAAGATAACCCTAAGGTGAAAGAGAATAGCATACACAAACTTTATCCCAACTAGATAGAAATGGAAAACTTCAAATCAAAGGACCATAAAAAATGCTTTGTAAAAAGTTCATTCCCTTAAGTAAAATGAATAATCAAATTTCTCAGTTAATCCAAATGTTAAAAAGAAAGAGATCAAAGTTGTTTTTTATTCTCGAGATCACCAAAAGGTGCAAGAAAAGAGCATACACAAGCTTTGATCTAAATCAAGTAAAACATGAAAATATAACATTCATCAAAACATTAGACATGTTAGAAAATGACGATTTTGACAATAAAGGAAAACCCTATAATTTATATAAGTATAAATCCCGAATTTATATTTTTATTGCATAGTTCACTTCAATACATTTTGTTATCCCCATTTTGAGTTCACGACAAAACGATCGGATGACCCCTACGAAATTTTCGAAGTGATTTTGCATTATGGCCTCTTTTAAAGAAAATCGGGTTTTCGGGTGTTACCAATAGCTCGACATACCTAAGTTTAAACCTGCTTTGTGTCGCGTGACCTCCGAAATCTGAAACCCGCCTTGTATTGAAAAAATCCTTTGAAATCGGGTTTTCGGAAATTCAACGCATCGGAACGTACATAAGTTAAAACATGTTTTATGACATATAACTTCCGAAATCCGAAACCCGCCTTGTATTGAGAAGACCCTTTGTATTCGGGTTTTCGGAACCCCAAAGCATCAGAACATCCATGATCCAAAACATGTTTTGTGCTCCATGTTTTCCGATTTCTGAAGTCCGCTCAATCCTTTGTATTCGGGTTTTCGGGGCTATGTAGCACCTAAGCACTTCATATTTTGTGCTCTATGTTTTCCGAAACCCGAAACCCGGAATGCACTAAATCTCTTCGTGTCGGGTTTTCAAACCCCTCCAACATGCTGACATGGCATTCATGCCGAATGGTTGGTGAGTTGGAACGTGCCGAGCTGAAGTGTATTTATTACTAATTTTCTTATAAATACGTGGATTTCCACATCATTCTTACCATTCATATTTTTAATTCGTGGATTTTTCGCATGCTCTTCCGCTTTCAAAACCCGCAAACTCGCATTGCCTGATTGGATCATTTGTTTTCGATCTTACATGTCTCGAATCGAAGGTATTTTTCTTCCCTTCTTTATTCTTGATTTTTATGAATCGATTGCGCGTATTTTCTCCTATTTCTTGCCAGTTGTTGAAGGTTTTCTTCCCTTCTTCTTTCTGTGTTGTTTTGGAAAGGGTTTTGGGTTTTTAGGGTTTATTCTCTTTTTGGGATTATCAATTGGTGTTGTTCCTTCCAAATCTTAATTATATGCATGATGTATGGAATATGAATAACAAAAAAGAAAGGAAGTTGTATATGTGAAAATTCGAGAAAGACTTTGTTTTTGTTTCCCGGATTTTGAAGACTGTTTTGCAGATTCAAAAGTCTGAAATACAAAGGAAGCTTGAAGTATCAGGGTTTCTCAACATTCCAACCTCAACAGTGGGCGCCGGGTTTCCTCCCGTGTCCGCCATTAACAGTGAGTGCCGGGTTTCCGCCTGTTTCCGTCATCAAAGGCAAGTGTCGGGCTTTGCCAAAGTTCTGACAGATCAAACTTGTCGGGTTCTCAGGGTTTTCCGACATCCTCTTCAACATGTCAGGTTCTTCTCTTCTTCTAGCGCATTCAGTCAATCCGGATTTCCAGTTTGAACAGCATCACCTGAGTTCCGAGTCTTTCTCCCTCCACATTCTTCATGTCGGACCCTGGTCCATCTCAGGAGAAGGCCGAGAAGTCTAGCAGGATGAAGTACAAATTTAAGAAACCAGAATCCCCATCATATATTGATTGTAATTATGATATCAGGGATACTGAACTTGGCAACATAGATATGGACGACTTTTGGAATAGGGTGAAGAGTTCCTCTCAAACCCCATGGATGATGGCTTTAGCTAACAGTGGCTTGCCCCTTGCAGCAGTCTTTCCCATGTCTGTCCAATGTCCAGAGTTTGTTTTGGCTTGTGCGTCCAGTTACGACTCGGCTTCTCGTTCAGTAAGGAATCAGGCTGGTGAGGTAGTTATCAAACTAGATGGAGCTTATTTTGATGATCTCCTGAAACTACCTAATTTCGAGGAGTATGGGGACCTAGACATCAAGTTGGCTCAGAAGGCCTAGGACAGTAACCAGGAAAATTGCATTAAGGATGTCAATAAGAAGTTCTTGGTCAAAGCTAAACCGGTAATATCTAGATTTCCAAGAACTATTCCTAGATGTGATTTCATACAAGAAATCAATGACATTATCACCCTGCTGAGCCGGGTTTTTGGCTTGCCGGAATCAGATTTATTTCATGGATGGATGTATCAGTTTATGGTCACCATCAAGAAGAACCAGCAAGGGATTGACTGGGGAACCCTTATCAGTAATGAGATTGACTCTCAGATGACGACGGTCTTATCGACCGGAAAGTTTTATATGTTCTCATATGTGGCCTATGCAGCAGCTGGGATGAGGAGCTATCCCGGACTGGATACTAAAGGAAGCATAATGACAAACCCAGTCTATAAGTATTATCCTCAAATAACAAAGAAGGGGTCCAAGGATCATTTTAGGAGGGTGAATGACGCCTTTTTCTACGAGAACATCTGCCGGCTGAACCCAGGGCTAGGAAAGACAAGAGTCTCAGACGAGGCTTGGACTGAAGTATCTAAATGGGGGTGTATCTTCTTACAATTCAAGAAGTTTACATATCTTCGAACAGTCATGTACTCAAGAGAGCCTTTCCGTCTGCCTCGCTATCCAGGGGATAGATTGATATTGCTAGAATTGGCCAGACAGCTATTGGATTTTCACAAATTCCAACAGAGCAAGCATAAGGCAGTAGTATCCTTCCCAATTTCTATTGGGAGATATACTTGCTCGACAGTGGCAAAGGCTAAAAATGTTGAATGTGAACTCCAGGAGAAATTAAAGAAGCATATGAAGTCTTGGGATGGTTTTGACATCCGAGGAGTACTTAGAACCTATGGAGCCCAACATCTGCACAGGCCTGACATTGAGGATATCTGGGTGGATCTGCGTAACGAAGTTGCGGTTCGCAGAAAAGATAATAGTAGGTTGACTATTAATGAGATTCAGACGCTGGAGCTTTCTAATTTGCCAGATGGCACGATTGACAATGAAAGTGTGTTGGATATGTCCTATGATGGGCTTAATGAAGATCGATACATTTTTCCACCTATTGATTGGTCGGTCAGCAAAAAAGCCTCTATCACAGATAGGTCGGCTCTCATTCTTGCTCGCACCAAAAAATGGCTCTCCTCTTGGGGCATGAATTTCAAAGATGACAAGTTTCCAAAGTTGGCTGAAACTGAGGTGGGGCCCTCCCAAAAGAAAAAGGACAAAGAATCTCCTGGGGGGCCTATAAAAATCAAGATTCCCAAGAAGAGGAAAGAAAGACAAATCTCTTCAATTGTCTCTCCAGCTCAAACGGTGGTTGTGCCAGAATCACCAACACCACCAGAAATAGGAGAAATTAATTTGGAAGAAGGAGGAAACCAGCTTTTGTCTTCACCATTTGCTGATTGCTCAACGGGAGAGACCTTATCTCTTGCATTCAAGGCTTTAGAAACTGAATCTGTGCCTCCCCCTCAACAACCACTTCAGCCTCCTCATTCCCCATCCACTTCTGCAACCATGGCCAGTATTTTCTCTGGGCTTTCACCCCTCTCTGCTGGAACCCAAGTGATCACCAGCACACCCCCTCCTGTGCCTCTTTTTGTTGCATCTACTACCACGTTGGCTGTTGTTCCCCCTTCAATAGTAGAATCTTCTCCCTTTGAGAGTAGAATACCAGTTACTTCAACATTGGCAGTTTCCTCTGATACTCCACAATGGTTACTCGAGCAAACTCCGAGGAAGAGGAAAGTAATTATACCCCTACCAGCCTTTGATTTCAGCTCACTCAAGGCTTCTACTACGAGATCAGCCAAGAAACCCAAAACAGTTTCAAGGGTTTTGGTGGATGCTTCAGGAGATAAGTTCGCAGAGATTGCCACTCCCTCAGCTGACAAAACTAGAGATGATGTAACAGCTGCTGATTACCAGGTAACCAGGGTGGCTCTAGGGAAAGTAACAGCAAAAGGGGCATAGCAAGATGTAAAGGATTCCATAGACGTGCTGTGCCAAAAGTTGAAAGAAACAAAGGACAGCAGAAATGAGCTTAAGGAAAAAGTGGAGCAGTTGACAGAGGTTTTGATTAAACTCTCAACACCCCTAGAATCCATACCATCGTCTTCTGTATCTGCCGGATTTGATTTCTCATCAGTGCCTACGATTGAGAAGATTGCTAAAAAAGGAAGGGTGGTTGATGAATGGATCCAAAAGTTGCTCCAACAGGGGAAAGAAGTAATTCAAGACGTGGTGAAAGTTCATCAGTATTTGGGGGAGATTCAGAAGGAAGGAGAGAAGATGGATGAGGAATTCACTGAAGAAATTGGACAGCTTGATTTGACTTGTAAAGCTCTCCATGTATTAAAGCAAATACTAGCACATCTCTTGGTAGAGGAAGGCGTTCTTCCACATATAGATAAACACTTCCAGCTGACCAAGGCCATCAAGTTCAGAGTAAAGATCCTCAACGAAGCCTGCAGCAAGTTGAGAGAATCAAGGGATAAATTGATTGATGGGAAAAGTGATCTGGAAGAAGAATTGCTGAAGATTTGTCCAAAGGTGTCAGTTGGGAACGCAGGTATCCTATCACCAGATGATCTCTTCAAACAAGTTCAGGAATCTATTCAGCATGAACCTGTACACGGATTTGACCTTGAAGTCATTAGTCAGTTTGTAAGGATAGAGCATACTTTGGAGGCCTTAAAAAAGCTCAGCAAAGGATTGAAAAAGCTTCCCGGCACTGCCAGTGATGTTCATGAGACCTGCAAAATGTGGAATGATCATTCCATTGCGCCTGATGAGAATGAAATGCAAGGCATTATTCAGAAGTTCCAGGAGTTTCGTAACAAACAGTCTCAGCTGGAGGAGAGAAAGAAGAAGAAGCAAAAGATGATGATTCGGATTAATTCCCAACGTCCCATGTCATTTCTATTTTTAGATTGACATGTCTTTGTTATTTCCATTTTATCATATTTTTAATTCATGTTTTGACTTGATCTCCTGCGTGAGAGTCATGCAAAACTGAAACTCCAGTTAACATGCTACTCTTTTGGATCTGTCCTGTTTTATCTCTAGCTTCTTTTGTTATAAATAAGGGATGCCTGTGCATTCAAAAGGGTCGAGAATTTTTGAAGCATTAAGAGGCTATTGGAAAGGAGAAAAACTTTGTGTTTTCTTTCAATCATTTTGAAGAATAGAAGTTGATATTGTTTTTCAGACTTTGTGTTGTGAAATATATCTTATTTAAGACAGTGTTCTTATGTTCATGATCTTAAAGCTATTCTTTGCATAGAATCTCAGTGTTTCTAATTATCTCGGACACTATATCTATGATCTAAAACTCGTATGATTATTTCGTGCTCTGTGTTTACTCGAAAGAAAATACGTTTCTCCCATTTCTTTTCTACCGTGCTTTTTTCACTGTAACAATTTCTAACCTATTTCACTTACGAAAGCAATATCCTTGAATCGTGTGAATGTGGATTTCGGGATTTCATCCCAACCCCCAATGGTTAGATTAGTGTGAATATTGTATATATTATTTACTGTGTTTTAGATTAGCAATAAACAGGCAGCCTCACCTGTCTTTGAGGAGGGATTTAATCCCATGTACTGTGGTTGAACCTCATATTTTGGTTTGACAAAATATCCAACCAACACCTTTTCAGCGCAAAAATAAATGGAGTCATTTCAATCTTAGGAGAAAAATTTATGGCCTTTAGAAGATGGGTTACGCATATGCTCTTATGCTCATGGGTATCCACTTAAAATGCACTCAAAAAATGCCAAAAAAAACGTCCCTTAATTTGCAAAATGGTCAAATTTTTCCAACCAAGATTCAATTTTAACATCAACACATCACATTAATATATGAATATAAGATTCAATGATATCAAACATTAACATTCATGCTTAAGAATTTAAAATTTTTAAGAAATTGACAAACTAGCATGTAGAATGTTGAAAAAGTAAGCTCTAAAAATGAAAACATGGAGAAATCTTGAAATTTTCTCACCAAGATTCAATTTTAAGAGTAACCCACCACATTAATATGTAAATAGAAGACTTGGCACTATCAAACACTAACCTACATGCTCAAGAATTTAAGATTTTCAAGAAATTGACAAAACTAGCATGTAGAATGTTGAAAAAGTAAGCTCTAAAAATGAAAATATGGATAAATCTTGAAATTTTCGTACCAAGATTCAATTTTAAGAGTAACCCACCACATTAATATGTAAATATAATACTCATCACTATTAAACACTAACCTACATGCTCAAGAAATTAAGATTTTCAAGAAATTGACAAAACTAACATGTTGAATGTTGAAAAAGTAAGCTCTAAAAATGAAAACGTGGAGAAATCTTAAAATTTTCCCATCAAGATCCAATTTTGACAATGATTCACCTTATTTATACCTATAAATAAGTCTCAACACATGCAAACTCAACAAAACAAGTAAAGTAAAACAAGTTATGTCAATATATGTAAAAATAGGGTTAGTAACCAAAACTGAAACTTAACTACAAAAACTTGAAATTAAGTGCAAAGGACAATGGAGTAGGTCCCACCGGACATGCCAAATATGTGCAAGAATTAGTTAGATATGCAAAAATAATTAGAACTAACACCTAGTAGTCCTAAAACAAAGCTGAACTAAAATCTATGCACCATCATGCTTAGAGCTTAAACAAGACTAATCTACCAACATCTTTGCATTAGAACATGAATAAACAGTCAAACTAACATGCTAATCCAATAATATCTATCTATATTGAATGATAATAAATTGAAATGAACCTATTTATATCCTTAGCAATCAAAGGGTTGATTATATGTTTGAATCCCAAGGTTTTCAAGAATGGAGTCTTGTCAATCCATGGCTACAAGACCATTTGACATATATCCATATGACTTCAAAACTTGGATGGATGAATGCAAGAAATGAAGATAGCTAGCTCTTCCAATTAAGAATACTCTAAGATGATGAAAATGGTTATAGCTTAGGCTATATTGTTCATTTAGGTGTAAGAAGAAAGATAGGAGGAGGAATCTTTATATAGCTCAATGGATAAAAGAATCTCTACATCCCTTTACATGTGGGATAATAGAGAGGTTGGGTTGGTTATGGATAAACAAGGTTTAGAAGTGGTTGTGTTTACTTTAGGAGAGTTTAGTTTGTCCTCTAGTGACTCATGGGGATTGAGGGGTTTATTAATTAACCAAAGTGATTAATTAATAGGTGTGCAAGCTTATATAAGATTTTTAGAGGAATAGTTAGTATGATTTATGTTATAAGAGGATTTTAATCAAATAAATGATGATTTATTGATTAAATAGAAGATAGAATTAATTAATTAAGAATAATTCATTAATCTAGCTAGAAAAGGGTATTAATTAATTAGAAATAATTAATTAATCTAGATAGAAGCGGGAGCTTACTTAATTAGAAATAATTAATTAATCTAGATAGAAAGGGGAGCTTAATTAAATATAAATAATTAATTAATCTAGATAGAAAGGGGAGCTGATTAATGGAAGGTTGTTAATTGGCATCATTTTTGGATAGAAGAGTTAATTAAATAACGTAATGTAATTAATTAACAACGATAGCATAGAAAATGTGTGATATTAATGATATATTGTCAATTTGCAAGAAAGGGTATAATTAGAACAATTTAAGTATTTAAATTGCTATGTTTAGAGAATGAAGGAGAGTGCACAACTCGTCCAAGGAATGGTTGTCATTCTGAATAATTCAGGGATGGTTTTCTTTCTCTAAACATGCGTATTCTCTTATGGGAAAATGTATATGTCATAAAAGTATGATTTCCTAGTTTTTCCTTCAATCTTTTTATGAAAGTAAAACATGGGATTCAAATGCATGAAACAAAATACCCATGTGGGTTAAATGTGTTTTTTCCCATCTCTTTCTTTAATATGAGTATTTTTTTATAGGTTTATGTATATATACATTTATAATCTTGTTTGGATAGGAAATAGATGTATATACACATATACATGTGTATTCTACTAATCTATGAATTATTTTCTTCTGGTTTCATATATATGGAATGAAATGAAATAAATATGAAAAGATACTCCCTATGTCTTGAATGCATTTATGGGAAATGAATAAGGTTGTCTGTTGTGTTGAATGATATATTATGGTATTTTCCGTTGCTTATGGATGTGGTTCTCTCTCTCTCTACTTTCTTAAATTTTTTGGCCATGAAGGCACTTGAATGAAATGAAATGAATATGAAAAATATACTCTCTACTTCTTGTATTTGTTTGGCCACGATGAAATTGGAATGAAATGAAGTGAACGTGAAAAGATGCACTCTCTCTCTCCTTTATTCTTGTAGATGCTTTGCATATAAGAGATTATGCATGTTTACGGTAATGGAAATCATGTCAGTTCTTTAAACTAAGCCACCATATTTTATAGGTACATGTTAAGAAATGATGAATGTTGTTTAAAATTGAAGCATTTTGTTTGTTGTTTGAAAAGAAGAACATATCCTTTCTGCAGTGAAAAAAGGATAAAGGGAAATTTTATGATCCTAAAAAGGAATTCCTCTTACTCAATATGAATGTTATTTTTAGAAGAAAAAAAATCAAGTTTTTCTTGTTGAAAATTGTGCGATGTTGTAACTTGTTAGAGATTCTTTAAAAAAAATTAAAATTTCTTGTAGTAGATCCATTTGGGAAATTATTTAAAAATATAGTTCTTGGATGCTTGCATGTATATAATGTGTTGTATTAGGGGCTTCTTATATACCCCGAGTTCATTGTATGAAGGCGTTTCTCCCATTATGGGTTGGCTAGAAAACTATAACATTGTCTTATTATTAATAGATACCTATTGTTGGATCAATCATTATTTTTTATATGTTATGATTGAAACTAATAATTACAAGTAAAATCTATCATGGTCTAAACCATTAAACTCATTAAACCAATTTGGGATCCTTAGTTCATATCTTGTCACTTCAATATGGACCTAACGTTAGTACATTATAATCATGCCAATTTTTTATTTTGTTATTATATGTAATGTTGATTTTGCATATGAGTCTATATACTTGATTGGATAAGTAAGTAAGACCTTGTTCAGCTTACAAACAACCATTACAAGGTTGTTAAAGAGTTTGATACTGATAACTACATCATTGATAAGTCTCATTATCGGCATCTAGTTATAGAACAAAAAGAGGTTGCTTGTAAGATTCTCATAGTTTTCAGTAGTATGTTTGTACGACCTATCCTAAGGCATGTAACCTAGCTTTTCTAACATACTAAATCTAGACATAGTTATAGTACTTGTTACTCTAGTTGATTAATTAAAATTGAATAAAATGTGGAGTAATGATAGGTAATCTAAGCTATGAATAGCTATAAATGTAGTGAATAAATATACAAAATGACCTAACCAACTAAACTAATGAAAATGTAAAACCCTAAGTAAGGTTGGAAGGAGCTTAGCTGATTCAGAAGCATATCTGAATTGTGTCGCAGAAATGACTAGAAAAATAAGAAACGGGAACAACTGTGCCGAGGTCCCAAAAAGGATGGATCTAGGTTGATTAGCTGGACTGGAGGACCTAGAGAGGGACTGAGGCATGTACATGTGCTCTAGTCTATAGAATGGGCACCTTGGTCTATGCACTAGGTCCATAATTGAGTTTCACAAGTTCATAAGGTAGTTTGAAACCCTCATTGTGTGTTACATCAGATTCATTATGTTGCGCTAGGTGTAGTTGATAACCCAAGATGTATAGAAGACCTACAAAAGACCAAAGAGGAGTATCAAAACCCTAAAAAAATGAAGAATGAAAATGAATGGGTTGGATTGACCTCAGCTGCCACAACAATGGGCTTACTAACTGAGTGTTGCACCACATTTAGGACCCAAATGTAGTACTAGTGTGTGTGTGTGTGTGTGTGTGTGTGTGTGTGTGTGTGTGTGTGTGCACGCGCGCGCATAATGTGCTTTTGTGGTAGTCACACTTTGTGAAGTAGCGATCAATAACTAGATGTAGAAAATTTAATAGAATATATGCATGGAATAGAATAGAATCCTTCCCCCTGTGCTTGTGTGATGCAGATGAACCATCCTTGTCCTTATGATGGAGCTAATGGATGTAAATGATCTCCAAATGGATTCAACTCTAGGTGGATGATAGTAGTGACTAGTGCTTGGTCCCTCATTATGGTCTCATAACTTTATATTTATAGGGTTCTCTTGATCTAATTTTTTAATTAACCCTAAAATGGCCGACCACCAAAAAGATAAAGACCTTAAATGGATAGAAAGAGCCCAAAAAGTGGCAGGAAATTTCAAAAAGGATCAGGGCACCCCTGGTGGGACCAAGGCACCCACGAGTACCCTAATACTATCCCGGGCACCCCATTCGAAGCTAAAATAATGAAAAGTGACAAAATTTGACTGGTCATGTGGGTGTAAAAGGTCAGGAATGATGAAATAAAATAAGAAAAAATGGCCAAAAGACAGGGGTTAATTAGTACTTTCTTCACTCAAAAACCTTCTAAATAGTAGTATGAGACTGAGACTAAATAATATCTAAAGTGCATGATTTTGTGTTGACACTCGTCTTAAGGAGCACTAAGTTAGTATTGAGCTCTATAATTAAAATGATATACTAGCAACCAACAAGAAGATTTTGTTGTCAAGAATTATAACATGTTATGGGTATATGTTGGTATGTTATGATCAATGGAAAAGGGAATGTGAATATAGTCCTCTGTTATACTTTGTGCATGAGTTGATGTTATGTTACATGATAACACAAAAGGGTTAATATCATCAAGTTGTTATATTGCATCTGAACTATTATGTGTTATATTTATATTGTGCTCTAACTGAAGTATTAAAGAGTTAAGGCTTCTCTTTGTAAACTTTAAGTAAAAATTGAGATATAAATAGTTGGAATTCGAGGTTAAATTTCTATCATTGTGGATGGCTTATCTAGAATCTTGTATTACTTAAGTAGTAATTATTGAAACCTTTTAAGAGGTTTTCCCCACATTTGGTTTTAGACTGTCTCAAATTTCTAAATGGAAAATTTGGGAATTCATAAAGTAATACTCTGGTAATGATATGGAATAAGCATTAGAAGATAAATGTCAGTTAGATATTGAAATCTAGTATATAAATGGCTATGGGACTACCTAGAATAACTACAAGGAAATATATTACCCTCATCTCATTAAGAAAACATTCGTGGTTATTATGCTAAATAATCATTAAAGGATATTACTTAGAAATATCGTAGTCCTAGTTTTGAATCTTAAATGAAATGGTAAATGACAATTATAGCAATATACGACATGATGTTAAGTTGAGAACTCATTAGATGGAATGGTGTTGATCACATCGTTATAACTTAAAAGGATAGATGAAATGAATTTATTGTTTTACAATATCAAAAGAGGTTGTAACAATCTTATAAGAAAGATTAGTTAGTCAAGTACTCGCAAGGAAAGACCATAAAACTTTTAGGAATATGAAATGTAAGATTAAGCCTCCCTAGCATATTCATGAAGGAATGTTTAATGAAATGATAATCATATTAATGAAGATTGTATCTTATTTCTACAACAACTATGGTTAATCCTTAACAATAGTTGTGAAGCTAAGGGAATTAATTAAGTAAAACTGACAAAGGAAAAGACTTCTCTTGCAGTATATAGTATTCTCCTAATAAATCCATATTCCATAAGTTAATTAAGTGAAAAATAGGATTACAAGTAGTTATGGCTAGTATAACTATTTACGAACTTGAGTTCAATAAAACGAAAGAAAACAAGTGGTTTATGATATTGGTTATGCAGTTTCTGCATAGTGACAACCTTATATATAAATTGATTCATTTTTTATCAATATGAATGTATCTTTATGAAAGAAATACTTATAATGTTTAAGTCTATACACTTGAATGCTACGTTTTGGTATCAGTAAATCAACTTGACATAGTTATTATTTTAATTGTAATTGGGTATCACCTTGTAAATCGTCATATCATGATTACGGATATTAGTAGGTTTTTTACCTTAGTAGAATAACTTGTAAATTGTAGTTTTTATGACACCTAATATGTGGATGAAGGGTACAACTTTTATAGAAGAATTGAAGCATAAATATCATTATAAAATACTTGATATGGAACTCGCTGGAGAAATAAATGAAAAGAACAAATAAAATGAATTAGTACTGGATTAATATAAAAATATTATCATTGTTAAATTATTATGTCGATAAAAGAAAAAGATAATATCTAGTGCTTATATACGTGGATTGTAAATTAACAATTTAGTGAGAAGTTAATGATGCATTTACAACAAACCCATAATAAGGTTATGAGGTGGAATCAATTGCGGGCATGAACGGATAAGTAGTATTTGTCTTCTGGTAGGGATTATATTAAAAAATATTGTCATATTTTTTGGGAACTGGAGGACAAGTCGCTACATACTTTCAGTATCGGTGTTACGGACTTTATTTTTCTATTTACCACCCCATGTTTTGCTATTACGACATGTGATAATCAACGACTAGGGCTATATACCTATTTTTTCACTTTTCATCTTTCATACATGTTAGTAGAAATTTCCGTTATGTAGATAAGGGTCACTAATGCATCTATTTCTAAAGTGGGTGCCTTAAGGGTCCTGTCACGAATGGGGAATGGTTATTCACGTAACCATTTTGGGTTACAGAAAATACATGAAAAGAGTGTCGTTATTTGGTTTTAGCCTTAGTTTTCCTTGTACTAGTTATTCTTGTCCTTCTAGGTCTCATACACATCACATTCACAATTTATTTCTTGCATCTCATCACTTAGCATCTTATTTATCCATATCCATGATCTATGAAACACTATTTTTACTTTTCACAACACATTACCTCTTTCCAGCACCTTTGGTTGACACCATCACCTATAGGTGATGGTTTCATGTTATATTTCCTCATGGTCGATGCCATCACCTGTGTCGATGCCATCACCTGTGGGCGATGGCATCCTCTATATACCCTTACCTCATTTGACACTCATAAATAAAAAGGAAGCCAGATCATTCTAACTGCTATTAGCTCTACTCTTTTGCACCATCTTCTCACCTAGCTCTTGGTTCATCCTACATCTTGCTTAGATTGGATTGGATACTCTTCTTATTTAATGGTTGTTTGCGTTATTAGATCACCTATAGTGATTTTAGCATAGGAATAGTGTTCCCCTTCTCCACCTAATAATGACTCTCTCTCTCTCTCTCTCTCTCTCTCTCTCTCTCTCTCTCTCTCTCTCTCTCTCTCTCTCTCTCTCTCTCTCTCTCTCTCTCTCTCTCTTGATGTGTTGCTTCTTTAGAGAGATAGATGCACCAGTGACCACCCTACAGGTACAAGGTGAGTACTCTATCCATTTCTTATCATTTTTCATAGATAAGTTAATTTCCTTATTCCTTGTGCTCGGTTAGCTTAATATTGTACATGTTTGGATGCTAGTTATCATAGTAATCTTACCCATATCAGCTCCTTAGCTATCATGACTTTAATTTCAGTTATATCATGCATGTTTGTTGATCCATACCTCTCCACACCCAACTACTGATATCTCAGTAGGGTTCCTTCCTCTATCTTGACCACAGGGCTTGACCCTTCAATCAATTAACGTAATATATATAATTAATCTTGACACCATCACCCCATTATTAATTATTCATCTTCACATCATTAATTAATTTAATTATTTTAATTAAATTAATTTTACCCTCACACCTCCACCTCACCTAGACACCTCACTGTGGACCCATTCCATGGGCATTTAACTCACAATGATTGAGTCATCACTCCTAGTGCTGAGTCACCACTTGACCTAACTAACTAAGACTTCTTCCTAAACCTAACTGGACCTTTTCTAAGTTCTTCCTTCCTTCTCTCACGTGAACTCCACTTTCCTAAGCAGACTCAATGAGAAAGCATGCCAAATCTGGGAAGATCTACCTATTTTTGGTAAACCTATACTTTCCCACCTTAACCAATGTCAGTTATTCCTCGACCGACGCCGGTCACCTAACCGTCATTGGTTACTTTATATACAACTTTGCAACCTTTTACCCGGGTTGGTCATTTTTCAATTTTGGGAGAACTATTGCATTCAAGCATGAATCCAAGCCTCTCAACATCCAGACGACACAAAATACTCAACCACGGCCCAAGAAAGCATATGAATCTCATCCCAAGGTATTAGAATATTCATGGGGACACTCTAGGAGTATTGCCACAACACTTAACACAAGGTTCTTCACGGATCAACTACTATCCTCCTTCACCTATCAGATCTGCAAATGTAAGTAAGTATACATGATTTCAATCATTTGTGCTTGCTTAAAGGTTAGATCCATTACTTCCTTCATTATATTTTACTTCTCTCTGTATTCCTTTATCTCCACCTTCTCACCAATCCATCATTCCAACCACCTAAGCACTTTTGGCTCTCTATACCTGCTCTCTACACATTCTTGAGTCTTCCTAGTAATATTACGAACCCAACCACTCTCCCTTCATTCTCTATGCAATCACAGAGAAGTTCAAAAAATACTTTTATTTAATTACTACCAAATTTCCCCTACCGACGTCGGTCACCTTAACCATCGTCAGTCTCACCTTAACTGTCATCGGTCCTACATCTGTACTAACATCGGTCACTAGACTAACATCAATCACTATGTATTTTTCTAAACCTCCACCAAACAACCCATAACTCCACCCAATTCCATCCAAACCTTACCAGATATCCCAGTGACCTTACCTAACACCTCTATGACCTTCCCCAACAAGAAACATACCTTGCCTAATGCTAGATTAGTTTGTATTTCAATATTCTATTTAATCTAGTGTGTTGATAATGTTTTTAGATACCTAAATCAAAGTGTTAGCAATAGTACATTTATTTCTTGTATTTACTTTCATTAATTTAAAATAGTGGATTGACAACCATCTAGGAAGTATCACACTTCCCAGAACTAGAAATTGCTAGGTAGTCCACTGTCATTTACTATTTAATATCATTTGGTGGTCTTGTTTTGTTTCTTATATAGGTTGTTCCTCCTAGCCAAAGGGAAGCTCTCACATTCAGTCTGATCAAATTCTACAGCACGTGCATACCATCTACATAATCACAGGTATTCCTCCTTGATTGTTACCTTATCTGTTTTATCACATACTTTGAGGTGAAACATTTTTGGCACGCCCAGTGGGTCCCATGAGGGGTTCTTTTGCATTGTTCATTCCTAGGTGAATCATTGTGTGTCTATTTCCTTTTGAAACAGTTCACATTAAATTTTCTCCCTTGGAACATTATTTTTCTTCTATTGGTCTCAGTGACACTCGTATTTTGGACTAAAAAGAACACTTCTTTCTATTTTGTATTGCATTAGTGAAAGACATACTCTTACCTCTTCATCATTGCTCTCATCGAATTTCATTGTGGATTTGGGTTAAAATATTTGCATATCATTTTTGTGTTTAGCATCTATAGATCATTTAAAAATTGTGGGCAACCTATATGTTGGAAGTCATGACCAGCTGATGGTTGACGAATTGAACCATAGCTCACACTTTGCACCCTTCTTTCTCTATACCAAACCACTGAAAATAAATTACTCATTTTCTTAAACAACATCTTTCCTGGAAGAAGTTATCAATGATCACATAATCAGAGGATTGAAAGTGGGCTCCAAACTGGTTTCTCTGTCCATTCATCATCTCAGAGAAGGATCCCCCACACCAAAACATACCTGAAACTATCCATAGTTGTCGGCTTTTGTAGGGTGCCATTTTTTCAAACCAAAAACTCTACTATATTCACAAGTCAGTCCAAAATGGCATAAGCCAGAACATAAAATCTACCACATAGGATTTCGTGTTTGCTAGCTTTCTGCTTGATCTGTGTTTTGAGGTGTGAGTTTTTTCTCCATTCTTCTTTCCCTTCACACTCCATAATCATAGTTGGTGTATTCTGACTCTTTCTGAGTGTGTTAGGGTCAATCATTTCCATACTCAGTTTCTGGGTTGGTCTTTTACTTGATCTAAATCACCAAAATCATTTTTTCCATCTTTTCACAAATTTCATAGTAACCGACATTAGGTCCATGACCATCATCGGTTACCTCATCTGACTGTCATCGGTTTACTGATTGTTGTTGGTTTCCTGTTGTTTTGGTCATTTTAACCAAAGTAGCATTCACCACATTGTTGTTCTTTCTGGGATTTCCTCAATTACCTCACCATATCTCTGTGTCTCTGAAATCACTGTCAAAGTCCAGATCTACTCCATTTTCATCATTTGTTGCCAAATTTGCAAGTCCTTTTATTTTCCACAGTGACCGGTATCGGTCCTCTGACCGGCATCGGTTACCCTCTGTCACTGACACCGGTTACTCAACCATTGTTGGTCTTTGTGTTTTAATTTTTCAATTAAAACAACGATCAGTTGTCACCTTCTGGAACCATTTTCTCCATTCCTTCTGTACTCTTGTGCCATCTACGGAGCTCAAATTACCAGGTCTACTATTAGTCACATGGTTTTGACTCGTAGCCAAGCCAACACCCTCATGTTCCACACTAGCCTTCAGCTACTCCCGCCTAGCCCATCGCCGCCTTCCATTCTATCACCTATGGATCCCAATCAACCTATTACCATCAGTACCAGTGATGAGGAGTTCACAAGACTCCTTGATCAAAACCCCGCTACTTTACAATATTATTTAGCCCATTCATCCACTCGGGATTCATCAGGGAATCTTGTATACTACATGCATGTGTCCATTCCTCCTACCCTCGCACCCACTTTTGCATCAGCTACTACTAGCTCGACCTTACCCTCTTCCACCTTACCACCTGTGGTGTCCCAGCTTGACCCTACATCATCGATATCTACTGCACCTATGGCATCTGTCACACCTTTGATGTCAATCGCTCCTATGATGTCAACCATGCCTTTATCAACCACCTTGAGTGTAGGTCTATCTGCACCCGCCACCTCTCATATACCTATTGCATCTCAGCCACCCATGGTGTCGGCAACCCATACTCCCTTCCAAAACATTGTCCTCTCCATCCTGCAGTCTCTTCCTCTGATTACTATGAGAGTCGTTACATCCACTCCACCTACCTACACTTATCACCAACAACCCCCTATTTCATCTATCACTTATTCAGGATACTTTCCACCTACATCTATTTCGTCCTACATCCCTCCCTCACAATTTTTGTACTCGGCACCACCACATACTGGGATGCCGCCCATGTCATACCCACCTCATCTACCCCCTTATACTGCAAGGGGTGCCCAATCATCACAACCTACCAATGATCTTATCAAAATGATGATGGACAAGATGCAGACATTGGAAGCATCTGTCTCTGGCTCATGTAACTCTCTGACATACGACGAGATTTGCAATGAGCCTATTCACCCATCCATTCTGATTCGTCCATACCCTACGCATTGGGAAATGCCTAAATTCAACCGATTTAACAGCAAAGAAGACCTGCAACAACACTTGCGGTCTTTTAAACATGGGTGTTATCTGATCGCTCATGATGACGCTTTGCTCTTGTGAACATTCCCAATGTCCTTGACATGACCTGCTTTGGATTGGTATAGTGCTCTACCTAGGCACTCCATTTTCTCATTCAATCAAGTAGCTCAAGCTTTCCTAGACCATTTTTCTATCAATATTGTCAAGAAGGTCACCATGATCAACTAGAACACAACACTCCAATACAAAGATGAATCTATCGCAAACTTTGTCACTCGTTGGCGGAGCCTGATCAACCAGCTCACATTCCAACTGCCTCAAACCGAGTTAATAGAGTTGTTCACCAAGGCTTGTTCTAGACACATCTCTCCAACTCTCCAACTTCAAACCTTCTACACGTTTGACGAGGCATTCACCATGGCCCAAAAACTTGAAATTCATGCCATTGAAGAGAAGAAGATACAATTACGTAACAAAAATGTTGCATTTAAATCAAATAATACATCTTCTTCTTGCAAACCGCAAAATAATTACTCTAAAGAAAAAGGATCTATCAACGCAGTAGTTTTGAAAGCCGGCCCATCTCACCCATCCAACCAATCAAAGCCTTCTTCCAATCTTTCTCCTATTCAGGATTTTCAGTTTAAGTGGGAGCAACGAAAATACACTCCCATAGGAGAACCCTACTCTTCAGTTTTAGAAAAACTTCTAAAAGCCGGAGCAGTCACTCTTCCACCCATCAAACCACATACTGGTTTTGACCCCTCTCGTCTTATGCCTGCATGGTACAAAGAAAATGATTATTGCAACTATCATCGCGTTAAAGGTCATAGCGATGGTAATTGTATAACTTTCAAAAATATCATCCAAGAAATGTTAGATAATGGAGATCTTGTCTTGGATAATCCTAATGCACTGGCTAATCAGAACCTTCACATATTCAAGAAGTCATTCCCAAATCACACCTCGTTGTCTAACCAAACCAGTGAAACCTCAACCAATGACAGTAACGTTCGTGAGGTTCATGTTGTTTTTGACATCATACCAGCTCTTCCTCAATTTCCTCCTACTCCATCTATCGAGGAGATTCTTGCACGAGCTCCTTCATCCACAGAGGGACTTGTTTCATCTACTCCTTTACCCACAGAGGAGTCTCCCTTATCTCCTCCTTCACCCATGGAGGAGTCTGCATATATCCGCCGATGCAGTTTCCCCACTCACCTCTCAACCAGACAAACAACCCACAGTACTTACTCTTATACCCACAGGACATTCATGTTTACCTTCCTCTTCACCAAAAGATGAACCTACCTCATCCAACTTGTCATCTCCCCTACCCATAGGGGATCCATTAGCAGCATCCCTTCCTATTGGTGACAATTCTCCATTGGCTTTCAAGGATCCTGTTGATTTTCTCTCGGCTCTTTTACCCATAGAGTCTGAATCCAACCAATTCCCTATCTCACAGACATTCTTTACAGGGATTACTACCAAATCAACATCATCCCCCCCTACAGTGGTGTCATTTTCACGTTTAGCTGACCACTTGGATTATGTTGACAATTCCATGCTTTGGGGATGCCTTCGGTTGCCTTTCTCAACTCAGATGCAAATGTTGTCTACTGATACTTCCATGATCTATCCAAAAGTATTTCAGACAACCAAACCCACCATGCCCATGCCAGTTGTAGCGACCTCTTCTTCATCACCCTCGCCTACACCTAAACCTTTACCATCAAATGGATTTTTTCCAATGCCTAAAATCTTACATACACCTATATCTTCCTTCACGTTTAGACCCATTGCCACATTGGGTGTCATGCCTACATCAAGTCTAGTCCATCCTCCTATCAAACTAGATTTAGCCACGTCCTCACAAGCCATCACAAAGACTATTCCCCCACCTAAGAGGAAGACCCAACCTCTTAGGCCGCACATACACCGGTTTCACCCACTACCCATCTATCACCTTCACCACTTCCATCTATCCTAGGTCCCCACCCATCAACCTTGATCAAGCAGCCTCCTACCTAAGGTAAACCAAAAACATAATATCCCACCCCCTTGTCACGATCCTCTGTTTCACCCAAATTACCTACACAACTTACGCCTTCGCCATCACCTACATCCTTTTTACCTCTTATACCTACACCAATTCCAGTATCCTCATCATTACCTATGTTATTCCCTTCTCTTCAACCAGTACCTTCCACATTGCCTCCTACTAAAAACTTCACCACACCTCCATTATCACCTTGGCTAACCCATCCCCTTCCGCCATCTGCCTTCCCTTCTACATCACGCCCTTCTTCTTCACCTTTACCTAAGAAGATGCAACCAAAGCCCAAGAACCCACTACCCTCCAAAGAGGTAGTTAAACCTACACCACCTTCAACAACTAGTTCACCTGCTACATCTTTACCCAAGAAGGTACAATCCAAACCTAAAACCACACTATCTACCAAACAGGTGGTCAAACTTACTCAACCTCTGATTCCACCTCCGGTGGCACCTCTCCCACCAAAGTCACCTATACCTCCATCCAAACCCACACTTACTTCACATTGTGATCCATTGGCAGGGTCTTATGCCAACATCCTAGCTAACCTTTTGGAAACCTCTGTCATCACATTGCCACCACTTAGACCTTACGACCCACTCAAACCTAAACTAGAAGGGTTTGACGATACCAAAATTTGTGCTTACCATTGTGTGTCAGGGCATGATGTGGAAAATTGTAAGGCTCTTAAGACTATTCTTCTCCAACTATGTCCTCCCGAAGAAAGCTTTGATGATGATGATCTTTTAGATGAGGACCCTATTCCACCTACACCTATCACTACACATCCATGTCTCGTACCTATGCATCGACCTTCATCTCCCTCTCCACAACCCTTTTATCCTCCTCCAACATTTGAGATCAATATGGTCCGCATAAGAGAGCTAGCCAAACCTCCACCAAAATGCCAATGTGCTGCATTGTTTTCACAAAACCAGTATATGCCCTCACCATATTTTTTCCCATCCTGTCGCTACACCTATCACGACTCACTTGCTCCTTCACCACAAATTAATATGGTTCAAATTGTCACTCAAGCCCAAAAGGAAAAAGGAAAGGAGAAAACAACCAGCTCATCTGCCACTCTTTTACCCAATATTCCATCTACACCTGCACCAAAAATCACCATCTGTGGACCCACATACCCTATTTCTGACGAGGTTTCCCATCGTACAATGCTTAAATAGTTACACCAGTCTCCTCTCAAAATGTCTTTGTATGACCTTGTCCAAACCTCTGAGTCTCATCGACAGGCCCTCATTGAGGTTCTACAATCTATTGAGGTTTTACCTAATGACCCTACTCCTATTACATCCATTATCACTCCTCACCATGTGGCCTCTCTCACCACTTCATCCCCTTCCTCTACACCCACTACCACTCATCAAGTAGCCACTCTCAGTTTTTCTGACGACGAGATTGTACCTCTCCAATCAGATGATCCTGATCCCACCCTATTTATTTTCATCTACATTGATAATATACATTCAATGTGTTATGATCGATGGCGGTTCTAGTATTAACATCATTTTCTCTCTTTCATACAACCAAATACGCATCCGTACTAATTGTATGCATAATAAACCAGTTATGTTGCGTTCATTCAAATGATGCCATGACTTCCACCCTTGGCACCATCATTCTCCACATTCGTGTAGGCCCCCGTACCATTCCTGAATTATTCTATGTCTTAGAGGGGGAATTCCAGTACAACATGTTGTTTGGCCAACCTTGGATCCATGCCATGGGTTGTGTTCCTTCAACCTTACACCGTTGTTTAAAATTTAAACATGAAGGACACAACTATACCATTCCAGCTGACCCTTCACCATTCAAGACCTGTAACATGTTGTATCGACCCAATGATGTCCTTATACCAGTTAAGGCATCTACCACCGCTACCACTTCTTCTTCAGCCACTACCTCATCCACCAATGCTACCACTACCTCTTCCACAACTAACTCCTCTATTCCCACTGCTGCCACAACTTCTGCAGCTGACCCATCAGCCAACCCATCTACTTCTCAACCAACCAATGCTTCTTCTTCCCAACTGTCTAGTGATTCATCCATTCCCGCTACCCACATATCAACTACTGATCCCTTAGAAGGTGTTTTTCAATGCCTCACTCTGGGGGAGTACCACCTTTATAATATTGACACATTCCTTACTCCTCAAGAGTATGGTAAACTTCACCAACATCCCTCCTATGATCACCGCATAGGTGAGGTTTTCCCCTATGGTCCTCCCCACCTTCGCACCAACTTAACGTATGGGGGACTTGATGCTTCTACCTACTCACCTGAGCCACCTTCCCAAACTCAACCATTTTCATCTGACCTTCAATCTCTCACCAACCGCCACTTTTCCCACACCTTCCTCCATCGTTGTGCTTGGAAAGGCTTTGGCTTTGGTTTCTATGAACAAGGCCACCATACTATCATTCCTTGCACCACTCGTAAGCATAAAGACCACAGTGGTATTGGATTTTCTGAACCATCTCCTAAGAACACCTTCCCAAAAAGGCCTGAGTCAAACTCATTGAGGATGATAAACATTCCCCACCCCATTCACCAACTTCACCACCTTCACCTACAGGGTCTATGGATCCATAATCCATTCCTCCTAACTTCTTTTTTTCATAAACATCATTTCCCTGGGACCTCTGACTTATCAACGAGATGGTGAGGCTCCCTCTTCTCTTCCCTTCATGTATCCTAACATGATCAATGATGATACGCCTTCTATTAACGATCATTCAATGTCAGTATGATGAGTCTATTCTCACCTACCTTGGTGCAGAAGATTCTTATATTCACTGGTCATTACCTTCTGAGATGCAAACCATGTTGAATGAATCGACCATTGAAATCAACATTCACACTCAAGATGACCCACACATTCTAAAAATAGGCCAATATTTAGATGTTGCTGAACGTGAAGCTTTTACTTCTTTCCTCTAGGATCATAGCAACACTTTTTCTTGGTCCTATGCTGATATGCCTGGTATTGACCCAAACATTGTGGTCCACAATATCGTAACCATTCCTGATGCCAAACCCATGAAACAAAAGCTGTGAAAAATGCATCCTCACATTGCCCTTCTTGTCAAAGAAGAACTCTAGTGCCTTCTTTTGGTTTCCTTCATCCTACCCATTGATTATCCCCAATGGATCTCTAACATTGTTCCTGTCACAAAAGTGACAGGGGGACTCTGTATTTAGGATTTCTACGACCTTAACTTAGCTTGCCCCAAAGATGACTTTCCTCTACCTAGTATTGACCAACTAGTTGATCTCACCACCAGCCATGAGATGCTATCACTCATGGATGGTTTCTCGGGTTATAACCAAATATTACTCACCCCGGAAGATCAACACAAAACCACCTTCATCACTCCTTGGGGGACCTTCTATCTATCGTGTCATGCCCTTTGGCCTTAAAAATGTTGGTGCTACATATCAACGGGCTATGACTTATATATTTCATGACATTATGCATTGCATATTGGAAGATTATGTTGACGATCTTCTTGCCAAATCCAAACATCGGGCCGAACACCTTACAATCCTTAAGGTTATCTTTGACTGTCTCATCAAATATTGTGTTCGCCTTCAACCTAAGAAGTTTGTCTTTGTTGTTCTCTCTGGAAAGCTCCTTGGTTTTATCATTTCTTTGCATGGCATTGAAGTTGATCCCACTAAAATCAAGGCTATTCTCAAAATGCCTCCACCTACTAACCTTCATCAACTTCATAGTTTGCAAGGCAAGTTGCAATCTATTTGTTGCTTTATTTCTCATCTTTCTGACCACTGCCATCCATTTCATCATCTTCTCAAAAAGGATGTCTCCTTCAAATGGGATGATGAATGCCAAAAAGCCTTTGACGCCTTAAAACAATACCTCCTCCAACCACCTGTGCTCATTCCCCCTAAGGATGACCAACCATTTTACCTTTACATTTATGCTACTGATCATTCCCTAGGTGCCATGCTCGCTCATCGTGACAAGCAACACATGGAGCAAGCAGTTTATTATATAATCCATACACTTTTAGACTACGAAACTAGATATACTCACGCAAAAAAACTTTGCTTAGCCTTAGTTTTTGTCACCACTAAACTTTTCCATTACCTACTCAACCACAAAACCTTTGTTATCACCAATACTAACCCCTTACATTACATGTACGCTAAGCCCTACCAACATCAATGTGTTGCACGTTGGCTCATGCTTCTTGCAGACCTAGATCTCAAATTCATCCATCAAAAATATGTCAAAGGACAAACCATTGTTGACCAACTCGCAGATGCACCTCTCTAGAAACCAATCTTCTAACTTTGATTTCCTTGATGAATCCATCACTACCCTCTCCCTGGACGATACCATTTACCAGATGACCTTATTCTTTGATGGTTCCAAATGTCAGCGTGGGGGTGGTGCCAGAGTTATCCTCATTCCTCTTGATGGTGAGCCTATGCCATTATCTTTCAAACTAGATTTTGATTGTACTAACAATATCGCTGAATATGAAGCACTCGTGTTAGGTCTTCAAACCACCATAGCCTTAGACGTTAAATCAATTAATATCTTTGTTGAATCTCCATTGGTTGTGAACCAAGTTAATGGTATAAATCATTTCATAACGAGATACTTCAAAAGTATAAGCATCATGTTGACATACTTTTGACTACCTTTAATCGTTATGAACTTTAAACCACCCCGCATTCCACTAATAAATTTATGGATAACATGACATGTCTTGCTTCTCAAATCCTCGCTTCACCCTCTAACTCAAAAATATTTGTCACAATAAAAAGGTTGCAATCACCCTCTTATCTATTTCGAGATGTCAACCTTGTAGGAAACATTGAAACTGACCCACGTGACCTTTGGTATAAGTAGTTTGCTGACTATCTTTCCCTTTCAATTCTACCTCCAAATCTTACTCGCAATGGACAATGAGCCTTTCTCAAAAGTGTCTCTCGCTATGTCATCATGGGTGGTCTTCTCTATAAATTCAGTTTTGATGTTATCCTCTTACGATGCCTTACGAGTTCTGAAATTCTATACACCATCAAGGAAGTTCACGATGGGATTTGTGGGGGTCACTTCAGTGGCTTAGTTGTCGCTAAGCATATCCTTCGCTTGGGCTATTACTAGCCAACCCTAAACCATGATTGTTGTGACTATGTCAAGTGTTGTGTGAAGTGTCAGCAACATGTTAATCTTCATCACACCCTAGTCATGCCTTACAGGTTGCACGAGACCTTTGGCCTTTCTCTCAATGGGGTTTGGATCTTGTCGGAGAGATCAACCCTCATTCTTCCCAATGTCATCAATGGATTATTACCGCTACCAAATATTACACTAAATGGGTGGAAGCCATACCTCTTATTTCTACAAAACCCTGAGATTTTTTTGAATTCATTAATCATCACATCATTTTTTCACTTTGGTGTTCCTCACTGCCTCATCACTGATAACAAAAAAAATTCAAAAACAAAACCCTATGGAAACCTGTGATGCCTTTGGCATTCAACTCAGTTTTTCTTCACCTTATTATCCTCAAACAAATGGCCAAGCAAAAATCAACCAAAAAAACCTTAAACAAAATTCTGATGAAAGTGGTTGATGATATTGGTAAGGATTGGCACATGCACATTCCTTTTGCCTTATGGGCTTATCATACTAGTATTCATACCTCAACTGTTGCCACACCTTTTTCTTTGGTCTATGGTACAGAAGTTGTCTTGCCTCTCGAAGTCCAAATTCCATCGCTTCGTATCTCACTTAAAGATATGCTCAATGATGATGATTTTTTCCAGGACCATTTGGAAAAACTCGAGTTATTAGACAAACACCATCTAAATGCTCTCAATCACCTCCAAATCTACCAAAAATGTATCAAATGTGCCTATGATAAACATGTCCAAGAACGAACCTTTTAGGTCAGTGATCTCATCCTAAAGGAAAATCAACATGTAAGAAAAGTGGAGAAAAGTAAACGGGGCAAGTTTGCTCCTAATTGGCTTGGACCCTATATCATTACTCATGCCTATGGATCAGGTGCTTATCATTTATCTTCACTCAAAGGTAAACCTGAACCTGAGCCCCTCAATGCCTTGCATATTTGACCATTATATTGTTGGATCAAGTCCTATATCACCTTCTGTCTATTAAATGTTTGTCCCTTGAGCAACATTCACCTTCCACTTACCTATTTTAAGGATCAATGACTAAACAAGAATCATGTGATTACCCGTCACCTTTCAACCTTATCTTCAATATGAGTACCACGAATCTACTCATGATTCTCATGATCCTCATGGATAATTTTCATCATTTTTCAAGATGGAATCCCATGTTTGTTCATCACTTCAAACCTCTCTTTCATAGCTAACCTCTGTGTTCTATGGTTTTTTCTTCATAAAAGAATCCTATACTTCTCTATAGTCTTATCCATGACCTAAAAGTCCAAAAAACAATTCAAAAGTAATATATGGAATTTTTCAAATTCAAACTCCTTGAGTCAAACTTCTAGCAAAAAGATGACTCCTGTTATCACCAAATCATATCACCCTTATGTTTACACAAGTGCATATACTTGAAATCACAATGTGATTGGATAACATGGGTACTATCTCCAAGTTGTGGGACTTGCAACTTGAGATAGACCTCCAGAGAAAGTTGGTTCTTGCTCCTAAACTACATGCCACAATCTACTCTAATGCAGGGTAAACTAACTATTCTAATCTAAATTTCCAAGGGACCAAGGAGAGAGAATGCATAAAATGAAAGCCTACACTAAAATGGTGATACACCAGAAAAGGAGGGTGTGAGAACAGTCTTCCAATGTGTGAAAACTAGAAGCAAAGAGCATATTAGAAGGGGTGATAACAGTTCTCCACAATCTGAAAATGCATTCACAACAATGTTTCATAAATACACAATAATAATGAATCCTTGCAAGAGCATAAAGATAGACACAATATACTTGTAATCAAGGTTGAAGGGGCAAGAAAAATGTAAGAAAACACAGCAGGGGAAGATGCATCCAAAAACTTATATTTTATTGCTTCATGATATGCATAGTTCAATCTGTTACAAGATAAGGGCCTAGATCACCATGAAAGGAGTCCACTACAAGGGCCTACAGCACATTGGCTTCACAGAGAAATTTTGATAGAATTTTTCTACCAGAAAACTCTCCCCTTTTACAATGAACCCAACACTCCAATTTATAGGAAAAATAGAAGAGAGGGAGAAGGGGAAAATAGAAATCCCAATTTTTTTCCTTCAACCACTTGTAAGAGGCACTAAATGGAGTGAAATGATTGTATGTTACTTGCAAAAGGCTCCTCATACTGTCCCAGGTGCTGTAGCAAAGAAGGAATGATGACCATGCCTCTTAATTGCACTCCCAACTACCAAATAAAACACTGTTATGAACCCGGCCACGTTTTATGAAAAATCTCCATTGATTTCTCATCAAATCATGAATTTATTGATTGCTATGTGTTAGGCTTGGAGCCACAATTCCAATGGTACCAATTTTGTGTGATGTTGTTGAGAAATGTAAAAATTATGGCCTTCTGAGTGCGAGCAACTATTTTGGGTCTAGCAGGTGTTTTCTATCATTTGACGGAAATGAGCATTAACTGACTAGGGCCGAATATGTTTCTTTTATTTAAATATATCTACCCTTGTTAAAATTAATAAATCTAGTTTTTTTTATGTAAAGGATGTCGTGCTCATTCTAGAAAGTCCAATTTTGTGAAAATCGAAGCTCGGAGTCAAAAGTTATGGCCGTTAGAAGTTTCTGGAGTCAAACGTTGACTTTTCCTTTGAATTGCGGGTATTGCAGAAAAATCGGGTCCACATGTCCCAGATGTCCCGGACACATTCTTCCGCATCGGCTGATTCAGGATTCCTTGTCCCCTTTTGTGCCCTTTTTGCCCTTTCACGTCCCATGCGTCCCACGCATACTTTCATCCCAGCTGTCCCAAACCACGCAGAACAAAAACTTCCACTTTTGCCAATTTTCACTACCTGCGGCTATTTCGGCTTTACGTGTCCCACGCGTCCCAACATCCCAACTATCCCATGGACCGCTTAGGACAAAAAATTCTGAATTTTTCGATTCCTTTGTATTTTGACCGCAAACTTGGTACGACGAACCTTGGTACGATCTGCACTGGTACGACCCACAGCCTTCAAACCCACAATGCTTTAAAACAAGCTTGTGACTTTGTTTTTTGGATTTTTCTGATTTTTTCCAACTCGTTGGGATTTTTCCGTGGATAGGAGAGTTAGAGAGAATCCAAAGGGGCCCCAAAAACATGATTTTGGGCATTGAATCAATCTACTTGCTCGAGACTGCAGAATCTGATGCTTGCTATCAAAATTTACCTCGAGGGGTGAACTTTGGATAACAACTCCCTCAAAAAGGACATCTATCTTTCCATCTTGCTATTATAAATAGATTACTCCCTCAAAGGACAACTATACAAAGCTATCCATACTATACATAGTCTATCACAAAAAGAAGACAATTCTTGCAAAAATAAAATAAAAATATTTTGAAGCTTCCCGCATTGACCCACTTCACGAAGACCTTAAGGAGATATTCTACTCATCTCACCTAGACTTCCCACATCGATCGGTCTATAAAAAAAATCCAAAAAGAAAAATATAACTCTTTTTCGTCATGGAATCACCTATTTTAATCTAGGGTATCTTGCAGAAGAGGCATGTTGTCTCACACCAGTTTACGTTAAAGTAACCTCTTTCACCTCACCATATTTCCCTTTTAAATTTTATACCTACTTAAGGGATGTGCCGTAAATGTGACATTTCGTGATCATGTGACCTTCTTCACCCAATCATCTAATGCCTTTAGGGTTTTATGTTCATAATCCAATCTTTAGTATGATAGACTCGTAATGGTTCTTACCAATTAGATGGATTTTTGTCTCCTCTTACCATTCCCCTCTTTTCTTACTTATTGATCCTCCTTCACATGACCAGACCTTCGACACCTACATTAGGGGAATTCCTCTTCCACCAAAATCACCCGTATCTATTCACCATAACCAACAACCATGCTTATTCGACCTAAATTCAACCATGCCTATTTGGCCTGATTTCAACCATGCCTAAATGACCTAAACTCAACCATGCCTAAATGACCTAAACTCACCCATGCCTAAATGACCTAGACTCAATCATGCCTAAAACCTATTGACCCATTCATCTATCCTCATCCTATTCTTCCCTAGCGTATGGGAGAACTACATTGGCCTGAGGCCCCTTTTCGTCGGGCCTATATAGGCAGCACTTCGAGGGCATGGGGCCCTTGGAGATTAGATCGGAAACTCTTTCCCCTAACCAATTTTTCCCCTTTTATATTCACATTCTACTTAGTCCATTTGACCTACCATATGCCCATTTAGCCTGAAACAATGTTGCTCATACAACTATTACCCTTACCAACACCACTTACACCTTGCCCACATGCCTAAATTACTTGTAAATTTCCTTAATTACATTTAGGGGCATGTTATTTACCTATACCTTGACCCTGCATGCACCCTGACCCACATACCCTGACCTGAACCACCTTTTGTGACATTTGAATTTGTGTACTTGTTATACCTTGCGATGTTGTTACCAATGTTGTTTAGCCTAATGACCTTACCCTGCCTAATGACATGATGTTTATCCTGACCATACCTCTGATGCCATGGAGCAAAACCTATTACCCATTCTTACACCTGACCTCATTGTGCTTCATGACCATATCATATACCTTGGATACATGAATCACTTCAACCTCGTTTGGATAAACCTATCGACCTTTGACAGCGTAGAGTTTGTAAGCTCTTCCACCTGGTACCGTATTATAATCTAAACATGTGTGTTCATTCGATTGCCATTACCCATTACCCTACCCAACCTTTACCCATTACCCGCAATGACCATACCCTTACCTGTCGGCCCTCACTTTCCTCAATAACCTATTTATCAAACCACTCCCCAACTACATTGCCTACCTCATCGGTTCATGGCTTCAGGGGGAGCACCTTCAGCCCTATTTGGGGAAACCCCACTCTCACTTATATTTGGGACAACCACTTCTGTTTTTGTCACCATCACTTACCAAATACAAGCTATGTGACAAAAAAGGGAGAAATGTAGACACCAAATTTGGGTCACACTCCCCTTGGTCCCCTTCAATCAATTAACATAATATGTTTAATTAATCATGACACCATTGCCCCATTATTAATTATTCATCTTCACATTATTAATTAATTTAATTATTTTGATTAAATTAATTTCACCCTCACACCTAGACACCTCACCTAGACACCTCACCCTGGACCCATTCCATGGGCATTTAACTCACAATGAGTCATCACTCCTAGTGTTGAGTCACCACTTGACCTAACTAACTAAGACTTCTTCCTAAACCTAACTGGACCTTTTCTAAGTTCTTCCTTCCTTCTCTCACGTGAACTCTGTTTTCCTAAGTGGACTCAATGAGAAAAAACACCAAATATGGGAAGATCTTCCTATTTTTGGTAAACCTAGACTTTCCTGCCTTAACCGACGCCAATTATTCCTCAACCGATGTCAGTCACCTAATGGTCATCCGTTACTTTATATAAAACTTTGCAACCTTTTACCCGGGTTGGTCATTTTTCAATTTTGGGAGAACTATTACATTCAAGTGCGAATCCAAGCCTCTCAGCATCCAGACAACGCAAAATGCTCAACCACAAGCCCAAGCAAGCATTAGACTCTCATCCCAAGGTATTAGAATATTCATGGGGACACTCTTGGAGTATTGGCATGGCACTAAACACAGAGGTTCTTCACGGATCAACTACCATCCTCCTTTACCTATCGAATTTGCAAATACAAGTAAGTATACGTGATTTCAATCATTTGTGCTTTCTTAAAGGTTAGATATATTACTTCCTTCATTATATTTTACTTCTCTTTATATTCCTTTATCTCCACCTTCTCATCAATCCATCAATCCAACCAACTAGGCACTTTTGGCTATCCATACCTGCCCTCTACACATTCCTAAGTCTTCCTAGTAATATTACGAACCCAACCACTCTCCCTCCATTCTTTGTGCAATCACAAAGAAGTTCAAAAAATAATTTTATTTAATTACTACCAAATTGCCCCTACCAACGTCAGTCACCTTAACTGTCATCGTTCTTACATCTGTATCAACATCAGTCACCAAACCGACATCGGTCACTGTGTATTTTTCTTAACCTCTACCAAACAACCCATAACTCCACCTAATTACATCCAGACCTTACCAGATATCCCAGTGACCTTACCGAATACCTCAGTGACCTTCCCCAATAAGAAACATACCTTGCCTAATTTTAGATTAGTTTGTATTTCAATACTCTATTTAATCTAGTGTGTTGATAAAGTTTTGAGATACCTAAATCAAAGGGTTAGCAATAGGACCTTTGTTTCTTGTATTTACTTTCACTAATTTAAAATAGTGGATTGATAACCATCTAGGAAGTATCACACTTCCCAGAACTAGAAATTGCTAGGCAGTCCACTGTCATTTACTATTTAATATCATTTGGTGGTCTTGTTTTGTTTCTTATATAGGTTGTTCCTCCTAGCTAAAGAAAAGCACTCGCATTTAGTCTGATCAAATTCTATAGCACACAAATACCATCTACATAATAACAAGTATTCCTCCTTGATCGTTACCTTATCTATTTTATCTTATTACTTTGAGGTGAAACACTAGGTTGACCTAGTGTAGGGATTATTGCCCTCTAGATATGTGACCCTAGCGCTCACTGTAGCCCCTTTAAGTCTAGACCTCTTGTAAGTCGGTACATGTGTGTTTCCTAGTCATTGCCTCGATAAATACCCTTTTCAAACAAATGATTTAGGAGTGCAAGATATTGAGACATATTCTTGGACCACATACATAATCTCTTCTCAAACTACTGTGGGGGATGCATATCCTAGGGGTAGGGGAAATTTCTTTTCCTTCGCAAGTATTCTACTTCTTCAATTTCTTTGTATTCCTCGGTGCTTAATATCTTCCCCTTTCACGGACACTATCCTTATGTCTTGTTCTTTGGTTACTCGGCTCCTCTCTCTCTTTATTTTCTTTGACCACTACTAGAGATTTTTTCCTTCCTTCCTCATGTTCTCTTCCTAACCTACTATAATACTCTTATGTGTTCCTCTAAGGGAACTTGTTCCCCATCTTCTATGTTGCATAAACTCTCTTTGAGTTTAAGCTAGCATCATTTTCTCTTCTTTTTAACTCTTTTAAATCCTCTTTTGGCGCATAATTATAGCAGGTTATTTATCCTTCATCTCCTCTTCCATAGTACTACCTCCCATACCACCTAATCAACCACTCCATGTTAGAAGGAATCAACACCATGGCATTTTCTATTACTAACATTTGTAACAAAATGGATGATTATCCAATGAACTTTCCCCTTATTCCTATAATAAACTTATCTTGTATAGTATCAAAAGAGTAATAATTTTGAACAACAAATTCAGTTATGTACCCATGTTAAGAATAAAACTTAGCTTAATTCATCATTAGTAGATATTTGAATAAATGTAATAAGTTAAAGTATTTAATTTAAATACTTTAAACTTGTGTCAATAAGTATTAGTTATCCTTAGTTGTTAGTTAACTAAGTGATAGCGTTCTCATCCCAATGTTTGTGGGATCATGTTCTATCTCACATATTTTGTTCCCGGATGATTTCCATGAGGGGCAATAGGGGCAGTTAGAGGCAATATTTTATTTATGCATATTTGCTCAGATTAGATGATTTGTTTCCATATATTGTGGATGAGATATAAGTTGTCCAATATCTATAAATATTGCAGCTCTCTTATTTGTTTATAATGCTTGACTTTGATATTAATAAAATACACAAGCATCGTTTTCTTTATGTGCAAAGCTTCAGTGTTAAATATTGTTTTCAAGTATTCATTATCAAGATTTGGGATCATAACAGTATTGTAATCTAGATAGGAGTGTAGGAAGTTTTAGGGAAGTTTAGGGAGATTTGGAGAAATTATAGAGCTAGGAGCAGCCATAGATTCCCCTAGCCATTTCACATCCCCTACTCGAATCCACACCTCGGTTCATGGTTGATTTGTAGTTGAAGAACACCTGGAGTGCAATAACAGGCACTTGCAGACCTGGATGCAAATCTATTGCCAAAGGTGGCATTGTTTCATTCTCTATTTTTTTTAAAATTACATTTACCTGCATTTTTAAAATATATATACAATATTTTTGTATTGTGGGGACCCAAGCTTTTCAATCTCCCCACATAACTTCTACTTCCTCTTCTCTGTGCTCTATCTTTTCATATATTTGGCAAGAGAATTATACGTTCCTGTGAGAAGATATATGTCCAAAGCATCATCCCGAAGCCTCCAATCAACCTGAAGATTGCATTCACAGATCAAGAGCATTGAAGAGAAGAAAAATACGTGCCTGCAAAATATTTAGCATTGAAAACTACTTTGAAAGGAGGAAGAAGAAGTTGCCTCGAAGGAAAAAAAATATCTGCGTACAAAGAGAAACTATAAAAAAAAAGTTGTGGCCAAGGGTTATAATAATGCTTAGGCAAAGCAGTTGAACTACAGTTACGCCCTAAAATGCACTACGCATCCATGTAAGTCATTATCTGTGTTCGGTTTTAAAAAATGAACTTTTAAAAAAATTCCATTTTTGGACGTCGTTATAAAAAAAACTTTCCATTTTTGGAAAGGGGCCCAAAAAGATTTTGATTTCGTAGCTCAAAAGAGCCATAACTTTCAACTGGTACCTCAAATTAAGGTGTCATTTTTTTTTTAAAGTGTGTATTTTTACAAGCTCTATGTCTTGGTCCAGTTTTTAATAAGATTTTTTTTGTAATAAATGAAAAAAAATATAGATTGCTTGTATTTGAAAAGAGGCCAAAGAGAGTCCAAAAATTTTTTTTTTTCAAATTGGCCAAAGAGAGACATTTTATTTTTGCAAATCAGACATAGAGCCGAATTTGTAACAGGGCCAATAGTGCAAAAAAATTCATTGTCACACGACTGAAAAGGAGCCCAAAATAAATAAAATACTATTTTTTTGGGGGGTGTGCATGCTTTAAAGGGGGAAAAGTGTTCAATTTTTTCTTCTAATGTTTATCACTTTTCACAATGGCCACAGTTACAACACCAAAATTTTTTTTACCAGATTCTCAAATTTTACGTTCTGATAATTATCCAATGCATGGAAAACAAAAATTTGTGCACAACTTGATTTTGAAAATCTATGATCCATTGTTTCTGGTTACATTAACAAGATCTACAACAAATTTTACTCAACAAACTAAATTCAATCATGCAAATCAAGAATCAAATTTAATAATATTGTTTAGTATTTCATATGAGGTACAACCTCATATTCATGAGACCACAACATCAAAATAATCTTGGGACATGCTGAAAATAGTATATGAGTCCAAAAAATAAGAACACAATTCTTCATTTCCAAGAGTCAACTAATGAACTTGAAAATCCAACCAACTGAGAAATTTGAAATGTTTTTGAGAAGATTAGAAAATTTGTGTGCACCACTTTAAGATTTGAAAGAAGGAGTAACTAACACATCACTTGCGCTTATAGTATTGAAAGCTATTCCTCCTTCTTATAGGATTTTTCTGACCACGTTAAACATAGTTCATCAAACAAAAAACTTTTGAACAAGTTAGTGAATATGATACAACAAGAGGAAGTTATTCACTTAAATACTAAAACTGAAGATCAGGTACTTGATTCTAATCAAAAAAGGGAAAAAATAAGCTAAGTCTAGTAAATAGGCTCAAAAGCAAGGTAATAGTCAACAATGCCAAAAGGAGCAAAAAAAAATGTCTTACTTATGGTCAAAAAGGGCATGAGTTAAAAAATTGTTGGTACAACACATTCCAACAAGGATCATCAAGTGGTAAAAAGATTAATTACTAACAAACAAAATCCGGTCGATAATAGAGTAAATAGGGGACAAAATAATCACTAGTGGAAGAAGAAACCAACTCAAAAAGGAAATGTATCCGAACAGGAAGATCAATTTGATGACGATGACTTTCTTATATTCCGCATTTTCAAATGAAGTATCCAATTCTACAAATCAAATTTGGTGTGTCAACTTGGGTGCAACTCAACACATGACAAGAAATAAATATTGGTTCTTCACAATGAGTAAAACACCCACCAAAAATCATGTCTCTTTGGGTGATGATACATCATATAGTGTTGAAGGCATTGGTTCCATTTCACTACCACTTGGGAAACATAATTGTAAAATTATAGATGTTCTTTATGTCCCTGGTTTAACAAAAAAACTGTTATCCGTGAGTCAATTATTAGATCATAATCTCAAAATTGACTTTGATTGTAAAGGCGGTAAAAAGATGTGCCTAATTTGAGATAAGTCACGAAGCTCCAAAAATTGTTGCAAAAGCTTTGAATGTGGGAAGAATGTTTTAGTTGGATTTTGTTCAATGAAATGATCAAGCACTTGTAGCCAAGGATACATCATCAGCTCAACTATGGCATCAAAGACTTGGACATGTGAGTTTTGGCTATCTTGACACACTTCGTCAATATGATATGGTTAGGGGTTTACCACCTCTAAAAAGGGTACAGATAAATGTCAGCATTGTTTAGTAGGAAAACAAAATAGAGCACCATTCAAACATAGTACATTTCGGGCTAAGGAAAAACTTGGCTTGGTGCATACCGATTTGTGCGGACCAATGAGACCTAGGCACTTTGGGTTTCAATATTTCATGCTCTTTGTTGATGATTTTTCAAGAAAAATGTGGATATACTATCTTTCTACAAAAGACCAAGATTTTGAAACTTTCAAGAAGTTCAAATCCTTTGTTGAAACAAATTCTGGTAGGAAAATAAAAACACTCCGCTCAGATCAATGGGGAGAATACAACAACAATGAGTTTAATGATTTTTTGAAAACACATGGCATTCGTCGTCAAATGGCTCCTCCTCACACACTGCAAAAAAATGGTGTTGTTGAAAGGAGAAATTGTACTATCATGGATATGGTGCAATGTATGATTGATGATGTAGGTTTATCAAAAACATTTTGGGCCGAAGCAGCTAAAACGATAGTCTATTTATTAAATAGAGTTCCCACTGTAGCTCTTGATGGAATAACACCATAGGAAGCATGGTCAGGGCATAAGCCATCTATTTCAAACCTTAGAGTTTTTAGATGTAAATCAAGTATGCACATTCCTAAGAAACAATGAACTAAGCTTGATATGAAATCAGAAAAACTTATCTTCTTGGGATACAATGATGAAGCACTTGGCTACAAAATTATGAATCCAAAAACAAGGAGGGTATACACTAGTCGGGATGTTGAGTTCTTTGAGAAGAAAGAAGCAGACGCTCCTTCCATATATTCACATGATGAAAAAATCATCCCTACAGTGAAAAAAGAGGATGGTAATCACTTTGATGACGACAGTGATGATGGGGAAGATAATGGAATTCAACCTCCCATAGGAACCACAAAAAGTATGCCTACATGGTATACAAGTATGATTAGAGATGCAAAATTGGATAGTGTCCCCGACACATCTACCAATGGAATGAGGACTCGTAGTATGGCTCAAAATGAGGTCAATTTGGCCTTAATGGGTAAAGTTGTTGAAACTATTGAGCCTTCCTCAGTTTCAGAAGCCCTACAGTCTAAACCTTGGAAATATGTTATGGATGTAGAATATAAGTCACTTATGAAAAATAATACATGGCAACTTACAAATCTTCCACCAAGGAAAATTCTGATTAGATGTAGATGGATCTTCAAAACGAAGTACAAAGCAGATGGAAAAATTGATAAACATAAGGCTAGATTAGTTGCTAAGGGATATGCTAAAAAAGAAGGCATTGATTATGAGGAGACTTTTTCTCCCATAGCTAAGATAAAAAATTTCAGGTTAATATTTTCTCTAGCTGCACAATTTGGTTGGAAAATACACTAAATGGATGTGAAAAGTGCCTTTCTTAATGGTGATTTATAGGAAGAATTTTACATGACTCAACCAGAAGGTTTTGTCATACCAGGTAAAGAGGAAAAGGTATGTAAACTCATAAAATCACTATATGGTCTAAAGCAGTCTCACAACGCATGGTACATAAAAAGCAATGAGCATCTCATTCAACATGGATTCAACAAGAGTCCATATGATCCTAATCCCTATCTCAAAAAGAAAGGGAGGGAGATAGTGATCGTTGTAGTATATGTCGATAAACTAGTCATCACTGGAGTATCAGTGAGGATGATTGAGTCAATAAAGAAAGATCTAACATGATCATTTGACATGACCGATCTCAGGCTTCTGCATTATTGTCTTGGACTTGAAGTTTGGCAAAGAGAAAATCATATCTTTGTGTCACAATTGAAATATACCAAGACAACACTCGAGATATTCAATATGATGGATAGTAAGCCATTTTCCACACCTATGGAGAAAAGACTTCAACTATCTCGAATAGATCCATCACCACAAGTAAATGCAACTCTCTATTGGCAGTTGATCGGGAGTCTCATCTACTTGACTTACACTAGGCCAGATATCAGCTATACAGTCAGCTATTTTTCACAGTTCATGCAAGAACCAAGGATTTCTCACTGGAAAGTAGCGAAGTGGATACTGAGGTACATCAAAGGAACTATGGACTATGGCCTATAATAGAAGAAGAATAATAACTTCTTCTTGACATGATATTCAGATTGAGATCATGTAGGAAACATATATGATAGGAAATCCACTTCAAGATTTGTATTCTTTTTGGGATCTAGACCGATATCATGGGGGAGTAAGAAGCAAATTTGTGTTTCAAGATCCTCCATAGAATCAGAATATTGTGCAGCAGGTGGAGCTGTCTGTGAAGTGATATGGCTCTGACGTATACTTGAAGGATTGGGAATACCATAAAAAGATCCAACTATCCTACATGTTGATAATGAAGGAGTAGTAAAACTTGTTCGGAATCTAATTTTTCATGAGCGCACCAAACACATTGAGGTGTAGGTACATTTCATCCGTGAACATGTTCAAAACAACAACATCTAGCTCCAATATTGCCCAACAAATATGTAACTTGCAGATGTCTTCACAAAGTCACTTGCTCGAGGTAAATTTGAGGGTTTTAGAGAATTTATCTCCTGTTCACTTGAGACCATGTTGAATTAAGGGGGGAAATGTTAGGAATCAAACTAAGCTTAATTCATCATTAGTAGATATTTGAAAAAATGTAATAAGTTAAAGTATTTAATTTAAATACTTTAAAATTGTGTCAATAGGTATCAACTATCCTTAGTTGTTAGTTAACTAAGTGATAGTCTCATCCCAATGTTTGTGAGATCATGTTCTATCTTGCATATTTTGTTCCTAGATGATTTCCATGAGGGGCAATAGGGGCAGTTAGGGGCAATATGCTATTTCTACATATTTTCTCAGATTAGATGATTTGTTTCCATATATTGTGGATGAGATAGAAGCTGTCCAATATCTATAAATATTACAGCTCTCTCATTTGTTTGTAATGCTTGATTTTGATATTAATAAAATACACAAGCATCGTCTTGTTTCTATGTAAAGCTTCTATGTCAAATATTGTTTTCAAGTATTCATTATCAAGAACCCATTTACTGTCATTAGTAGACAATAATCTATTGCTCAAGTTCACTCGGTGTCTAGCTTGTGCTACTTTTCAAGATTCGCCTCAATCCAATTGAATCATTTGTTTTCTTAGATGTTGAAGTAAGTGTTGTAACCTTGTTAACCATGTTGCTAATGATTTTGAGAAGTCATACGAGATGATCTCATAGACATCCCCATATGTATGTTCCTCCACTATATTTTTTAGTATAGATTCTTGTCCTAATTGTTATTTCTTAGACACAAAATGGTCTATCTTCTACTCTAACCATCTCTTTGTCTTGGCAGCCTCAACATTTTGACATCTTGATAAACAAAACCATTATTACCAATGGTCGTTACATTTCCTTGTTTGGACATTTTTGTCCTCTCAATTTTCCCCACCCTTTTGAATCTAATTTCGTGAAAATTGGAGCCCTGCCATGGAAGAAATTCGTGTTTTAAACTCCTCAAATGTTTGTTTTCATTTCCCACGACGTTTTTAATCAAAATTTCCTCAGTCTGCTGTCGTTAAAATGTTTTACCTATTTTTTAATGGATGGGAAATGATTTTAGTTCTTCTTTTATGCATTTGGAATGTGTGGGACATTGCATCTTTCGTTTTTAACCTTTTGCAGAGAAATGAATTCTTCATCAGGAGCAAAAATGGCGTTTTCCCCATTTCCTGCAACTTACTACGTTCTTCTCCCTGTCAAATTATTTTTCAGAAGGTGAAGCTACGTGCTTGCTTCTCATTGGATGCGGTCGGACGGGTTCCTGTTTGAACTTATCACTTTTGGTGATTTTGGAACAAATGTCAGATTTGCCATGCATCCCTGCTGATCCCTGATTTCTAGAGCAGTTTTGACAGAAGTTCAGGGCGACGAATCCATTTTATTCTCTAAGGCATTACAGTGAAAGGGTGAAAAGTCCTAAAATGACCCGAGGCCCCGCAACAAATAAAAAAGGGACATGTGGCCATTTTTCAGTTCATATGCATTATGGCAGACCGGTGGAGGACTTTGGGAATTTTAGCCTTGTTTCCACAAAGGGCGAAAAGTTCTAAAATGGCCCGCGGCCCCGCTCATGCGAAGGGAATATTTCTAAGTTGAGGTCCGCAGCAAATTAGAAAGGGACACGTGGCCTATGTTGAAAAGCCAACGGCGTGGGCATGGACTTTCGGGGGAAAAGTTAGAATTTTTCCCCTTTTTGAAAGTAGATAAAGTCTAAAATTGAAGTGCATTCATGCACCCAGTCAGGTCACACCACGTGTTGAAGAATGAAATCGAAACAGCAGGCCCGCAAAGGAAATTGAGAATTTGAGCCTTTTTCACCAAAGGGTTAAAATGTTGCAAATTGAACCGCGACCCCATTTCTAATCGTGGTGTGCCACGTGTTCATGTTGAAAAGTCAAAGTGGGCCGACAGAGGTTTTTGAGAATTTGAGCTTTTTGTTAAAAAGAGTTTAAATGGCAGATTTGAACCGCATTTCCTCAGCCACTCAGATGGCGCCACGTGTCTGACCTTTGGTGGAGCTGCGGAGGGGCAGAGCAAAATGAGAAATAGCGCTTTTTCTCCCAAATGTCAGGAAATGTAGATTTCTCCCCCAGGGCCGTCGTTGCTTGGATCTTGCCACGTGTAGGGTCCAAATTTGAAGGTAAAAGGGGGAAAAGATAGCCAAATGCACTCATCTGGTTTTTAACGCCATTAACGAACCAGAGTTCTGCAAGACGTAAAAATGTATCATTCTTCATTCTTTTTCTTTGTATTCTTATCGTTTCTCCATGAGATGCATTTTTGGTTTATTATGGAGCCAAATCAATAAGTTCAAAGGGATGTAAAGTTTGGTTATCAGAAAACGAAGTTTATTGAGCATACGCGATAAAAAGGGAGAAAACGTACCAGTAAGCACTTGAGTGCTATGAAAGTGGTTAAAAGGTGGAAATGGTAGGACCACGTGAAGAAGAAAATCATGAGATGCCCCTTGCTAAAATAATCATGCTCGAACTGACGAAATATTCACCTTTTTGAACCTCCGATTTTCATGAGTGTGTTTGTTTCATGTCACTTTCCAAAAGCAGATCTGCAACAAACATTATTCCTTTCGGATATTCTTTTCTTGGGGACAAAGTATGGATGTATATGAATTGTTATAAATATATGGTTTTGGCCACGGGAAAAGGGATTTTGGTTTTCTGGGAAGGTTGTAAATTTTGAAGTGATTCAATGCAAAAGTTCTTTCTTTCTTATTTTCCTCTGTTATATCTTTCTCTCTCCTTGCTCGGTTCAATGGATCATTTGTCTTTGCATTCAGAAGAAACTTTGTGTTCTAGTTTATGTAATCTTTAGAACTTTGTGTCTATAGATTTACATCAATGGTGAAGTAATTGACCTTTTTTTTATATTTTCTTGGTTCAATGTGAGTAGGGAGATACTCTGCTATCTATATTTCCCAAAAGCATTGTTGTTTTCTTCCTTCTCCCATCTCTTTATTCTTCCATTCCTTCCGATTGATAATCTTTTATGTATAAAAACACTCTAGGATATCAGGATCCAAACATTGAGAGTTGTATATCTGTACATTTGTTTTACCTGCTTTCAATAAGGGAACCTCTCCCATTAAAGAGGAGGGACTTGTTGTCCCTTGACTGTGGTTTCAACCCATGTTCAATTTTGAAACCCAACAGACATGCTACAATTGTAGGCTAATCATTAACCTTGATTACACAAAATTTCTTTATTGATTAATTACATTATACCCTTTACTTTAATCAAAAGTACAATATAGAAAAGGCTAGGGGATAAGATTTCTATCATATGATAAAATACATTGTAATCCACCAAATCCTTTTCTTTTCTTTCCTTTGTCTCCCTTGTACAAAAATGTTTACATTGTGAAAGCTTTATCATTTGACAAGATGTGGTTAGCCCTAGTCTTGAATGGCCTTAGAAGAGACTTTCCTCAACAAATACTCCAATGATTATTTGATCACTAAGTATGCGTGAAAATACCAACTTTTAATTTGCAAAGAATTGAAAAAGAAAAAAGAAAAGTGTGGTTACACTTAGAAGAAGCGTTGCAGAGGAAGGTGCACGCAACCTCATTAAGTTAGAGACAAAAAAAGGCGGCCCTTCAATTCAATGCACACATTTCATTTCTTTTCAAAAACGTCTTTCACAATTAGAATTCTGTCTCAACGTCAACTAGAGGGCCCCACACGCCGCTTATCCTATGAAATCGGAAGTTTTGCCCACCTACCTCACATCACATACATACATACATAGATACACATAACATGGACGCGTGGGCAGCTGGACACCGTCCAATGTTTGCCGACCTAAATTAAAATAAAGATTAACCACACAATTTGACATTTTAAAAGAGAAGAGAGTTAATAATATCTGCATCTCCGCTTCGTCTTCTTTCAAATAATTGTAACTGGAAATTTCCATTGTCAAACACCAATCTGCCCTTTTAAAATTACATTTCTCCTTTCCGTGTTTATTTCTTGCAGGTTGGTCGTCGTGCGATCGATCTGTGGAATTAGGTGAAGAATTCAGTTTTTATTTATCATCGAGGAGGATCAAATATGACGCGGAAATGTTCGCACTGCGGCCACTATGGGCACAACTCGAGGACATGCCCTAACCGCGGCGGGGTTAAACTGTTCGGCGTGAGGCTCACGGATGGCCCGATCAGGAAGAGTGCGAGCATGGGGAATCTGTTAATGATGAATAATAATAATAACCCTGCATCTTCCTCTGCATCCGCCTCTGCCTCTGCCTCTGTTTCTGTTGCTGCGGACTCTGCTTCTGGTTATCTCTCCGACGGACTACTCCATCCTTCCACCTCTTCTATTTCTCGTGAAAGAAAGAAAGGTAAGCCTTCCGCCAAATCCATTTTATCTTCCCCACACTGTGTTATTATTATCATTATTTATGCATGTTGGATCGCAATGAGTTAAGTTCAGGAAATGTGCAACATGTTTTTTCTATTATCTACCCGATTTCGATATAAACAAAAGAGCCAGTTACGTGTAGTGGGACCAAATTTACAATTTTAGGCCCGCACAGGATTTACCCGCGTTGGCAAGTCACAATTCCCCTGCTTTGTCAAGTTGTGCATCATTTAAGAGAGCACTCAGAGACTTAACCCTCAAGAAATCGAACGATTTACTTAGTGGGAAAGGCCTGGCCTATAACGGAAGATATGAGAGCCATTTTCTCTCAACCATCCCCGAAGGTGCTAAAAAGATAATATTTCTCCTCTACTAATTTTATTTACGTATCGTCGAACTACCCGAACGCGGCCTATCAAATGGTAAAATGGAATTTTTAGATGGGGTTTATTTTCTTCGAAAAACACCAGCAAAATTAACGTTTTCAGATCAAAATATGTTTTGTCTTGATGAGATAAGAAAAATGCTTGATTCAATATGAAATTGATAAATGAAAATGGACAGAAATTATGTTATTTATTTTTTAGGCACTGTTGGATAGCTAATTCTGTGTTTTTTCTTGCTCTGTGATGGTTTTATGGATAACTAAAAATTTCCATTCCTCTTTTAAATAACCGCTTCTTTTCTAGACGAAATATCCAAAAGAGGCATGATTATGAAGGCGGTTTATGGTCATCATGTTGATTTTTGATCCTTACCCCTTGTCTGTTAGTCTAACTATGAAATTTATCCCAAGGAATAGGCTGTTGCAATTGTTGTTGCTCAGGTATAATTTTTTTAACACATCAGACGCCCCTGCCTTAAATCAGAATCTTGCTAGGGTGTTAACAATTGAGGTTGCTAATGATATGTGTGCTTTGTGTGTCAAAATGAAATGTGAATCACATATCAAATCTTATATTTTTATGCAGTCTTCTGAAATCTGCCTTGGATATTTCACTCTAAAGATTTCCTTGTGCTTATGTGTGAACAGTTCTTAAGTTCTCCTAATAATCGTTCCGCTTTACAAAGAGGAGATACCTTGGCATTTTAAATTCACCGTAAATGTCTGCGGGAACTAGGCCGGAGAACATTTAGAGGACTTGCACATTAAATGGCAATTGTTTTTGCCTTTAAAGTGAAACATTGTTGGGTTTTAGAATGGAGCATGGGTTGAAACCACAGTCAGGGGACAACAAGTCCCTCCTCTTTAATGGGAGAGGTTCCCTTATTGAAAGCAGGAAAAACAAATGTACAGATATACAATTCTCAATGTTTGGATCCTGGTATCCTAGAGTGTTCTCATACCCAAAAGATTATCAATTAGAAAGAATGGAAGAATAAAGAGATGGGAGAAGGAAGAAAACAACAATGCTTTTGGGAAATATAGATACCAGAGTATCTCCCTACTCACATTGAACCAAGAAAATATAGAAAATGATCAATTGCTTCATCACCGATGCAAATTTGCAGACACAAAGTTCTAAAGATTACACAGACCAAAACACAGTTTCTATTGAATGCAAAACAAATGATCCATTGAATCGAGCAAGGAGAGAGAGATATAACAAAGGAAAATAAGAAAGAAAGATCTTTTGTATTGAATTATTTCAGAATTTACAACCTTCCTAGAAAATCTGAATCCCCTTTTCCCGTGGCCAAAACCATATATTTATAACAATCCGCATACATCCATACTTTGTCCCTAAGAAAAGAATATCTGAAAGGAACAATGTTTGTTGCAAATTCGCTTTTGGAAAGTGACATGAAACAAACACACTCATTAAAATCAGAGGTTTAAAAAGACGAACATTTCGAGCATGATTACTTTAGTAGGGGGGAACTTATGATTTTCTTTTTCATGTGGTCCTGCCATTTCTACCTTTTAACAACTTTCATAGCACTCAAGTGCTTATTGGTAAGTTTTATCCATTTTTATCGCGTATGCCCGATAAACTCCATTTTCTGCTGATCAAACTTTACATCCCTTTAAACTTATCGATTTGGCTCCATAATAAACCAGAAATGCATCTCATGGAGAAACAACAAGAATACAGAGAAAAGAATGAAGAATGAGCCATTTTTGCGTTTTGCAGAGCTCTGGTTCGTTAATGGCGTTAAAAACGAGATGAGTACATCCGGCTATCTTTTCCCCTTTTTACCTTCAAATTTGGATCCTACACGTGGCAAGATCCAAGCAACGACGACCCTAGGGGAGAGATCTGCATTTCCTGACATCTGGGAGAAAAAGCGCAATTTCTCATTTTGCTTCGCCCCTCCGCTGCTCCGCCAAAGGCCGGACACGTGGCGCCAATTGAGTGGCTGAGGAAATGCGGTTCAAATCTGCCATTTAATCTCTTTTTAACAAAAAGCTCAAATTCTCAAAAACCTCCGCCGACCGCTTTGACTTTTCAACGTGGACGCGTGGCACACCTTGATTGGAAAAGGGGTCACGGCTCAATTTGCAACATTTTAACCCTTTGGTGAAAAAGACTCAAATTCTCAATTTCCTCCGCGGGCCCGCTATTTCGATTTCATTCTTCGACACGCGGCATCACTTGATTGGTTCTGGGGGTGTGTTTCGCTTTTATACTTTATCTATTTTGGAAAGGGGAAAAATTCCAATCTTTCCCCCGAAAGTCCATGCCCCCGCCGTTGACTTTTCAATGTAGGCCACATGTCCCTTCCTGATTGACTGCGGGCCTTAACTTAGAAATTTTCCCCTTCGCATGAGCGGGGCCGCGGGCCATTTTAGAACTTTTCACCCTTTGTGGAAACAAGGCTGAAATTCCCAAAGTCCTCCGCCAGTCCGCCAAAGTGCCTGTGAACTGAAAAACCGCCACGTGTCCCTTTCTGATTTGCTGCGGCTTCAACTCGGAATTTATCCTTTCTCTGCAAAAAGGTTAAAAACGAAAGATGCAAGGTCCCACGCATTCCAAACGCATAAAAGAAGAACTAAAATTATTTCCCATCCATTGAAAATAGGTAAAACGTTTTATCGGCAGCGGACTGAGGAAATTTTGATTAAAAACGTCGTGGGAAAAGAAAACGAGCATCTGAGGAGTTTGAAACACGAATTTCTTCTATGGCAGGGCTCCAATTTTCTCGAAATTAGATTCGAAAGGGTCGGAAAATTGAGAGGACAACAAACATGAAGCACATTTCTCATCTTAGGTGTTTTGTGTCTTTTCTGGAATCTGTTATGCATCATGTTTGTTTTGTTCTGAGTTTTTCTGGATGTATTTACAGTTCCCTTGTACTGGTATGCCTATGAACATTACATGTTTCACTTGATGATTTCCTGATTTAGAGTTGCTTTTGAATTTCTGTAGGTGTGCCATGGACAGAGGAGGAACACAGGATGTTTTTGTTAGGTTTGCGAAAACTAGGGAAAGGTGATTGGAGAGGGATATCACGGAACTTCGTGATCACAAGAACCCCTACACAGGTAGCAAGTCATGCACAGAAGTATTTTATTCGACAGAGCAATATGACCAGAAGGAAGAGACGATCTAGCCTCTTTGACATGATAGCAGAAGCAGTGAGTTTTTATTGTATTCATTTACTTGTTTTACTTGCCAAAAACTTCAGGAGGCTTTTCGGACACAACTCATAAGTGGACTATGAAACAAAGCAAACTTCGATTTGAAATTGTTGCTTAATTATGAATACTTTTTTCTTGCTTAAAAATTATCTGCGGAGCAGGAAGTACTTTTCTGCTCTCTTTTTGCTCTAGTGCAATTGTCTTTCATCTGATAAATCAACAAAAAATAAAAAATAAAAATTAAAAATCACGCATTTATGAATTGATTTGTCTATTCCCATTTTGGAGGTGAGATTCACTTGCTGATTATTGTTTCATTCACACTTTACAGGACCACATTAATGCATCAGAAGATTATTCAATGGTTGCTCCTGTTGATCCTACTTATGATGGTAGTGCACAGAACCAGATACTACCTACTGACCTGAATTCTATGCTTAAGCAGGACCCCACTTTTGAACCTAACAATGTGGGCATATTATCATCGCGATCAGCTTCAGATCAAGAATATGAAACAGTTGACTCGGCAAATTCTACAGAAGTACAAAATCAGTTCCCCCAAGATTCCCTACAAATGGCTTGTGGTATGCCACCGACATTTCCAGCATTTGTTGGACAATCCCTTCCTGTTCCAGTTCCATTTTGGCCTGTTTTTAGACCTAATCCAAATGATTTGCCACCGAATTCCAACATTTTCAAACCAAGGGCTGAGATTCCCCAGGCTCCTGTGAATATTGACGAGCTTACAGGCATTTCAAAGTTAAGTATTGGTGAATCAGCAGGTTCGATTGAACCTTCTGCCTTATCATTGAAGCTTCTGGATAGGCCTTCTAGACAGTCTGCATTTCATACAAATCCATCACTCAACAACAGTCGTTTGAACTCTTCCGTTAATCCCATTCATGTAGTTTGAGTCATTGAGCAGTGGAAGACAATGGGATTGGATTCATTTTGGGAATGCAGATGTTCATTCCATGTATAAATCAATTCATTCTGTAGCAGACAGGGTCCCTGGTATTGCTTACCAGGTTGTAAACGGAGGTTGGTTTGAGGCTGATGTAGAAAGGATCTTGAATCGGGAAAGGCTCGGGCATGGGATCCTGTTTTTGGTAGGAATGAGGTTGGTATTCTGGGTGAATATGAGGTTTGCATTTTACTTAGCATTTTAAACGCAAATTCTATGTTTAGTAGTTGATCAACAATGGATGACATGATACAAGATTCCTGAGACTTGATTCATTTATAGTATGCCTTTCTTTAGCATTTATTGGGTTCAGCTGTGTGAGGAGCCTCTCATATGGTAGTTGTGGTTAACGGCAGTTACAAGTATAAGGATATAATCGACTGACTATTCTTTAATTTATAAGCTCCTATTCTTGAATTGTGTGTTCTTATCTTCTTGTTTATGCTAACATCTTGGACTGCAAGCTTCTCTTCAGTTTTGCAGAAGGTTCAATCATAGATATGGTAGATTTTTCATGTGCTTCAGTTTAGAATTAAAAGAGATTGTATGCCTATGAACTAATTTTATGCTAAATAATTAATGTGGTATTATTCTTTCCTAGTCTGTTATGTCTGGTATCTACATTGGCTGGGACGGAGAAGGATTATTTATGGTGGTAATAGGATAGTAACATTGTTATGATGGTCTCAACTCTTGATACAATCCACAATGGTAACTTTCATGTCTATTTCTCTCTGATAAGCATGTACTGTTGTACAAGAGCTCACTGTATGTGCAATGTACAATATTGCTACTAGATTAAGAAAATCAACATTAGGATATGCAGTCAAAAGTCAAAACCCAAGAAATGTCCTTCTCAAAGTAGATTGTGATGGCTAACTAAACCCAATGTAATAATATGCTGTTAGCAGATTGAAGCTACAGAGTCCAAGCTGAAGTTTGTAACATTGTTTTGAGGGTCTTGTTACAATCCATAATGGTAACTTTCTCTATTTTTTTCTGTGGCAAGTACATGAGCTTACAGTATGTGCACTGTACAACATTGCTACTAGATTAAGAAAATCAGCACAAAGTTATCCGGTTACACCCAAGAAATGTTCTTGACAAAATATACTGTGAAGGCTATCTAAACCCAACATAATGTGCTGTTAGCAAATTGAAACTACAGAGTCTAAGCTGAAGTTAATAACATTGTTGTGAGGGTCTTGTTACAATCCATTACGGTAATTTTCATGTCTATTTTTTTTCTGATAAGAAAGAGCACAAGTCACAACTAGATAAAGAAAATCAGCATAAAATTATCAAGTCAAACCCAGGAAATATCCTCGACAAAGTAGACTGTGATGGCCATCTAAACCGAATGTAGTATGCTGTTAGCAGGTTAAGATAAAACCTTATATCGTTAAAGTAACAATTCTTATATATCGAAATGGAATTATGTTTCATATTGAAACATATATAGGGCTGCCAATAAAAACCAGACTTAATCAGAGATGTCAAATCTTGAGCCACAAAGCATCTCGATTGCAAAGGCATCATCACCGAAAGTGAAAACAAATTATTCTCAAAACAATCTGTGAATATTCGCCTTCGTCAAATTTGAGTTTTATTACTGTTTCTTCAGCAAAGCATCCCATGTGCTCAGAATGAAGCTTCTGTGAACCATCCAAAGCATGAGTTTCTACACAACTTTGCCAACAAAGGACAATACAGTTTCATTCTGCGCCACCACCGACAGTATCTGCTGTCAGAACGTAAGTTGTAAGCAGCTTGTCTGATTCCTGTATGGTGCAGGATCTTGCAATGGGTATTTGCTTGAATCAGGTATTATTTAATCAACTTTTTTCTGCAAGGTTTTGCCTTTCGGCTTTGGTGCACTATCTGTGAGAATGAGATTTTTATTTTAATTTTAAAATATTTTTCAAACGGACAAAAACCATCAGCCATGGCAGCAGCAGACTCTTTTTTCTTCCTGCATCCCCCTACCATCTATTCCTCACCGCTTCAAAATTTCTTTTCACTGACCTAAATTTTTCTCAGTGGCCCGGTTGTGGGATTTTTCGCTGATTCCATACTTCTGGGTTGAATATCCCTAGGTTTAATTTGTTTCCTTTTTGAAAAACACACTCCTGAGCCAGGTTGATTCGGCAAACCTGCAAGTCGGAACAATGTGAGAATATGTTGTTGTGGTTGGCCTTTGGGAGATTGTCTTGGTCTTTGATTTTAGACTCTCACAACGTCGGAACAATGTGAAAATATGCTAGTGTGGCTGGCTTTTGGGAGATTGTTTTATGCAACTGTTGATACTTTTGAGATTAGGCATGAAAAACAAATACAGCTTAAAACTCTTGTTGATCAGAATGCAATACGTATATCCATAAATTTTGAGAAAGCCTATAGGAAGTTCAATACAAATGCATAAAAATATAATTTGATTCGTTTATTTCAAAATCAAAAAGGAAAGATGTTCTATGGGAAGTTTAGAGGTTTATTTTAAATGTTCTTAGAATTAGAGATGGTCATTAGGCCCTGACAAAGGAAAGTAAGTGCATCTTAATGTGAAATATAGAGCAACGATTTAGCATACTTGTTTGGAGCATTTTGTTCTCTTTTGAAAATGTTGAAAGCAGTTTATAGTCTTTTGATGAAATGTAGATAGGTGCATTTTCTTTGACAATTGCATTTCGGAAAGCGTTACTTAGCTTTTTGTACTTTCATATTAAAAAAGGAAAATATGTTCTGGGTTATTATGGATTATTAGAGAAAATAAAAAACTATCTTGATATTTGTGTGAGTAGTGTCTAAACATTTGGACTTTAGACCACAAGTTTTTTATTCTTTTGTAAATGCTAAGTAAATTATTTGATTCTTAGATTACCTTGATTACTCTAGATTTGAAATGAAATAGATTTTGTCTATTAATAAAACAAATTTACTTTTTAAATAAAATCATTTGATAATTAACTAATGGTGTATAAAAGCATATCCTTAAATTCATTTTATCATTCTCAACGTGAATTAGAAGATTGATACCTACAAATACGAGAGATAAAAGTAAATGCACTCTTTGTATATAAAATATCATATACGGCAATAACCTTCCATAAGCTTGATGGAGATTCACATTTGTCATTAAAATACATAAGGAGGTTATATAATATGTATCACAACAAACATTACAAGGTCCACAAGCCACTTTAGTAATGGTGCAAGTTATGATGTCACCTTAGAGATTGTATGTTTCAAACCATCTAAAAAATCCTTGCTAGTTCTTTATTCTTCTGTAAATGCTAAATAAATTGTTTACTTCTTAGATTACGTTGATTTCTATAGATGTGAAATGAATTATAATTTGTGTATTAATAAATAAATTTAATATGTACATAAAATCTTTTAATAATTAACTAGTGGTATATAAATTGTCCTTAAATTTATTTTATCATTCCCAACATGAATTAGAAGATTGACACCTACAAATATAAGGGAGAAAAATCAAATTTACTCCTTGTATATAAGATATCGTATATTGCAATAACCTTCAAGCTTCATGGAGGCCCACATTTGCCATTAATATCCATAAGAAAGGCCTATAATATACATTACAACAAATATTACAAGGTTCACAAACCATTTCAGTAATAGTGCAAGTTAGCATGTCACCTTAGCCATGGCAATGATCTTGATGTAGTTATTAAAATAAATCTTGAATACATATAACTTATTTTATATTAAATAAATAAGTTTCTCTAAATGGACCAGAATAAAAGTGATGATCTCTTTCATGCTAAGGCCTTGTCATCAAGACAAAAAAATCTTTCTATGACTAACTTTACGTGCTATTCGGCATTGATGAGTGAAACTTTAGGGACTTCATATGGTATGTGGTATTGATTCGTGCCAAAATCTTTGAAATAATTAGGGATATGTGATTTGTTTTTTAATTTTTCTTTGAAAAAAGATTGTATAAAAATAAAATAGGACAAAAACAAGAGGTTCAAAGTACCATGACTCCCATTATCAATAATGAAGTGTACTAATTATCCATTGATCCACATTTGATTTAAATGGTGCAAAGAGCCAAGAATATACAAGGATCAAATTGGGCATCAACAAAATCCATGTTATCTTTACAATAGTGGATAATATCCATGTTGTCTACACATTTGATCTAAATGGTACAAAGAGCCAAGAATATACAGGGATCAAATTGGGCACCAACAAAATCCATGTTATCTTTAAAAAAGTGGATAATATCCATATTGTCTACACTTTTGATCTAAATGGTGCAAAAAGCCAAGAATATATAGGGATCAAATTGGGCACCAACAAAATCCATGTTATCTTTACAATAGTGGATAATATCTATATTGTCTACACATTTGATCTAAATGGTGCAAAGAGCCAAGAATATAAAGGAATCAAATTGGGCACCAACAAAATCCATGTTATCTTTACAATAGTGGATAATATCCGTATTGTCTACATATAATTGAGTAGACTATTCTAGACATGGTGAAGAGAAAATTGAATATTTAGAGGAAGACATTTGTAACAATAATGATAATTACATTAATTTACAAATATTAGCTAAAGTTAAAAATCAATAAGAAAATTGTAACAATATCATTATTTTGTAGAAAATTGTCAAAATTTTCAAGTTATAACTTTTCATATTTCCATTTTGAGATAAGGATAAAAAGAACAATAACCCACTTGTTATAAGTCATAAAGATCTCAGATGCCAATAAAACATAACTTTTCTTAACAAAACAATTCCATATAATAAACTTACAAAAAGCATTTGCAACAAAGAGCAACAATATCATATATGGAACTTCTAACAAAACACAATTTTATGAACTGCCACTTGCAATAGTGGTGAGAACTCCCACTAACTGATAGTAGTAGTCAAGCTGACTTCATAAGACTAGCAAGCTAACTCCTCATGACTAGCAAGCTAACTCCACACAACTAGTACACCTAAGCAAACCAACTCAACAAGTGTAGGGATAACCTAAGTGCAAGAATTATTTTAATAGAGAAATAAAATGACGAATAATAACCTACAATAACATCCCCTGTAAGCATAGCTTAGGTGGGCATAAAAGAAGGTGGGTCCCAGAAACAAGGTGTAATCCCTGTTAAAACAACCCACTTGAGACCCAAGAAACAACCTAGGATTAGTTAGGAAAATTATGGAATAATTTTTTTTTGTTTAAAAGAGTCTACTACCAGGTTACAAGGCAACAACTGTCACTAACAAGTTCTAAAACAATTCTAATCCAGTAGAATATAATTTTCTTTTATTAACAATTATGAGAGTCACAAGGTCCAAAATTTAGGGTTAGAAGTTTCAAATAGGTTCAGAGGGTAAATTATCACCATACCCACTCTCTAACAGGCTTATAGATTCAACTTGATTTTTCTCACACTTAACACATTAAAAATTTCCCTAAATTATTCCCATTGGATAGGAAATTTCCTCACCTTTCCAATGATATAAAGAAGTCCTCCTAACTCCTCATAAAACTCAAGTTATGGGTCGGTACGGAGCCTTGGCGTGAAAATTTTCCCCAAGAGCGGGCCTGCGGGCTCAGGGGTGAAAATTTTCCCTTGCGCGAGTCAGCGGAGCGGGGAAGAGTTTTTGAAAATTTTTCCTGAGCGGGGGGTAAAAAGTGTGATTTTTCGCCCGTGCACCCATGGGCCCGAAGAGGACACGTGTCAAGCTCAGATTGGCGGGGAAAACCGGACATGGGAGGAAACATACAAATTTTAGACTTTTGTTTCAAAAAAGTGTAAGGGGTTAAATTTTATGTGCACCTCTACCGACGCCTAAGGCTGCCATGTGTCAGCCTTTCATTGGCTATGGGCTAGCGGGTCGGCGGAGAGATTTAAGAAAATTTTCCAAAAGGGTTAGATTTAAAAAGGTTAAGTTAAACATGCGCACCTCCGCCGTCTGCGATAATGAAGCCAAGGAAAAGGCGGGGGTGCGTGGCCGCAGAGATAGGATTATGGGCCAGAGTTAAACTAAGAAACATTTTTCCTAAAATTTCCCTAAAGCCTCCTGCCAAGCCAAGTGGTAGCTTCCCCTCTGGCTGCGGGTTGGCCTCAGGAGGCCACATGGTAGCATTTTCTCAAAATGATTGGCTGCAAGGCTGCCAGAGAAAATTTTGAAAATTTTCCCAAAAATTTTCCTAAGTATTTTAAGGGAAAAATTCGAGCCGCGGGCCCGCCAAAGAAATTTTTCCCAAAATTTTTTGCCAAGGAAGGAAAACTTCAGAGGGCCATAACTTTTGATAGAGAGCTCAGTTTTGGGAAAACAAGGACTTTCTGGAAAGCTCTTGATGTCCTCTTTGGAAATCATTAATTTTAGATTTTGATAAATTTTAAGGGGTCAATTTTAAGAAAACGGCCTGCAGGATTTTTAAAAGCAAACTAGTAAATTTTAACTTATAAATTTTGTTCAATTTGATCTTCTCCTTCACTCAACATGCCAAACAGACATGGAGAATTATTCTAAGAAGGATTTTAGGATGTATTTGGAAGGTAATTTTACTTGATTGATTTCCAATTCGAATTTTTACAACTTCTGACAGCAAAAAGACTGTGAACGGTTTGGGCCCGATTTTGCAGTGTTTTAAAATATTTCCTTAAGTGTTTTATGTCAAATTGAGTTCATTGATATCATAGCATGCTATATTTTAATGTTTCAATGTTGATTATTGTTTGTAGACTCGAACTGTGCATTTCAGAGGAGTATTTGCCAGTTTTTAAATTTAAAAACAAAGGTCAATTTTAAAAAGATTTTTTTATTATTTTCATCTTCCAAATATGGAAATTTTATTTCTATTCTAGTCTAATACATTTAGTTGATATAAACAAACCATTTAATAGCTAAAATGTAAAGTCTGGTTTCCAATTTTGTCATATTTTCAAAAGAACAAAGTATTATATTCATTCATACGTATTCCTTTCTTTCAAACAAAGATTTCAATAACATTTAAAGATCAAATTTCAATGCAAAAATGCAAATGAAGAAAGGTATTGCAATCCTTTATTGATTTCAAATACAACTTTACATCTTTCAATTTCCTAAATGCAAATAACAAATTTCAATTTCTTTCTTTCAAAAAAATTCATCATACAGATTACATTTCCTTCACGTTCTTTCAAAGAAATACAAAGTATATCTATTTTTCATTTCACTTTACAAATTTCATAGTCCATACAACATCTTTCCATTTCAAATAATTTACAAATTCATCCACTTCAAAGTGGGAAGGGTTACAATGAGATTTTATTTCACAAGGTACTATCAAACTGTCTTTCTCCTCTGCTCCAGAACAACAACATGCAATTTCTCCTTTTGGATCACAACAAAGGTAGGGGAAAGGCAATGCTCTCCACCCAACCAAGACATCCAATGAAGAGGAGAAGCCATCCTTCTTCATTGGCCCCCGAGCCCCAACCACAATGCAATAAGAAATGTATTTCAACTCATGGCAACAACAGGCTTCCACATCACAAAGAAATCTTTCAACATGCACATTTCAAATTAAAAACACAGTCCAAAACAAAACAACAGTTTTACAACCACATTGAAAACATTAAGATAGAACTCTGGCTTCATCATGCAAACCAAAGGAGCAAGAACTATGGGGGAAGCTTCTTATGCCTCCCAATGGGAATTGGGTATCCACTTGTAACAAACCACCAATATAAAACATCACACATATCCTTATGCCCCCCACAATCCCTCCTTATGCCCCCCAAAAATTTCCTTATGCCCCCTACAAAGTAAGAAATGCAAGCTATTTCTTTTCCAAGGTGGATCCCAATCCCAAACTCCCTCCACAATTAATTTTGATGCCACTGGCATTCCCTTATGCCCCCCACATGATTCCCCATAGCCTTCTCCTACACCATTCCTAGGCAGTCTACCCAACCAACCCACACACATGCTAACACCATTCACACAATAACATGTACATTTAAAAAGAAAAAGAGTATTTCAAGAGCCAAGCTCTTACCTCTCCATGATGGAGTATTTTGTTCCAAAAAAACAAGCTCTTCCAATGTCAAAAATCAGTCCCAAAATCAGCAAGCACAACATGTAAAGTCTCTCCCAAATCTCCTCCAAAATCAACAAGAGCTTCAAACAGCCAAGGAAAATTCACCCCAAGGAAGCATTCCCAAAAGTTCAACAACCCAAAACAAAGCAAGGAGTTATAATTTTATAGAAGAGGGAAGAGAAGAGGATGAGGTGGATCCATGTAGGATGCCACATCACACATCCTCAACTCCAACACAAAAGTCAAATTCATTCTCCAATGCATAATAAAGAGGTGGGTGAATAATATGACAATAAACTTACACACTCCAAAAAGCCCACACCCCAAAGGACTAAATTTAATAAAATGTAAGAAGAGTGCAATTAAAACATGCAACTTGACTTATAAAAATGCATTAAAAAGGTCTAAAATCAACCCTCCAACCATAGGTATGGTTGGTAAATAAAATTAAGAGGTATGGGACAAGTTTTACTTGTCCCACAAGCCTCCAAAAATCATCCTCCAAGGAAAAATTCAAATTTCCAAGGAGGTGGAGTGTTTCATACTCCAAAATCTGACTTACAGAACTCTTACATATCACTTACCACATTTAATACAAGAGCCAACAACTTCTATAATTACTTTCTTATATCCCAAATTTGATTTATTTATTTATTTTAACAATATGATTACTCACATTAATTCTCCACAATTAAAAGAATAATGAAAGGGGTAAATGCATCACAAAATAAACACATGCAAACAATAATAAAAAGAAACCACATTAATAAAATACACAAAACCCCTTGGTCACATTCAAAGGTAATCCCCCCATGGGAATCCCTAACAAAAAACACACACACACACAAAACATGTTGCCATGGTGACCTTGTTGAATTCATCTAGAATTCCAATGTGGTTGGTCTCCAATCCCCCGATGTTTGTTGTGATATTTTAACCTGCAAAACAAAAATACCTCCTTCGGCCTCGTGGCCATATCAGAACATCCAACATGATATAAATATAATCACAAAATCATCTATACATATGAATCACAACAACATCAAGGCAATCAACAATATCACTTACAATTTATATCAACAACTATATCATCATCATATAATGTCCATTTTCTAGGTCTACTCACAATATCCAAAAATCACATGTCCGAACAACATTCATAATATATCCATGTCAAATAGTATATCATCATCCACATATGAAGTGTCTCTAATAATCATCATGCATCATAACTAAATCAAGATCAACAATAATCCATGGTCCAACATCTAACATCATACTAAATCAAAACTATAATAATGTCCATAATGTAATCAATAGTATCAAGATCAGTATCAAAAGGTGTCAAAGGGAAGTGGGCACTACATCCCCCTCCCCTTAGACTCGACTTCCTCCTGGAAGTCACTGGAACAAATGTGGAAACTGAACTCGTAATAAGGTAGCATCCTCCCATGTAGCTGCAGTCTCATCATATATGTCCCACTGCACCCGAACCTGATCAACCTCTCTGCCTTGAAGGCCCAGGGTCCTGCGATCTAGGATGCGAACAGGCTCCACCATCACCTGCCCCTGATCCTGCACCTGCAATGATGTCCAATCTAACACATGAGAAGGATCTGCAACATATCTCCTAAGAATTGAAACATGAAACACATCATGTATGCGAGACAAGCTGGGTGGCAATGCTAGATGGTAGGCCAAAGGGCCGATACGCTCCAAGATCTCAAAAGGACCCACAAATCTAGGAGCTAACTTAGAACCTTTTCCATAATGGATAGGGCTCTTATGTGGCCTAACACGAAGGAACACCTTCATGCCCACATCAAAACTATGGTCGGTCCTATGTTGATCTGCATACTTCTTCTGCCTGTCCTGTGCCTCTGCAATAGTCTCTGTCTGATCAATACCACCTACTGCTCCATGTCCTGTAGAAAAGCTGGTCCAAGAGAAACCCTGTCCTCTAACCTGTCCCAGCTAAGAGGTGTCCTGCACTCTCTACCATACAAAGCCTGAAAAGGAGCCATGCCTATAGAACTCTAAAAACTATTATTGTAGGAAAACTCCACTAAGTACAGGTACTCCTCCCATTTAGACTGTTGATCCATCACATACATCCTAAGCATGTCCTCTAAAATCTGATTCACCCACTCAGTCTTTCCATCTGTCTCAGGGTGATATGTTGTGCTGAAATTGATCTTCGTCCCTGAGGGCATGCTGCATGGTAGTCCAAAAATGGGAAGTGTACAAAGGATCACGGTCACTAATGATCTTCTGTGGAATCCCGTGCAACCTGAAAATCTCATCCAAATATACCCGTGCCACTGCTCTAGCTGTATAAGTGGTCTTCACTGAAGAAAAGTGAGCCACTTTTGTCAATTTATCAACCGTGACCATGATGGCGTCATGGTGATATCTTGACATCAGTAGCCCAACAATGAAATCCATGGAAATGGTGTCCCACTTCCATTCTGGTATAGCATGAGGAAAGAGAAGGCCAGCTGGATGCTGATGCTTGGCCTTAACTCTCTGGCACTCTAAACATCATGACACGAACTGGGCCACGTCTCTACAAAGTCCTCTCCAATGATACAACTGTCACAAGGTGGCATGCATCTTCTTCACCCCAGGATGGGCTAAATAGGGTGCACGATGTGCCTCTGCCAAGATGTCCTGCCTCAAGCCTCCATCTCTGGGAACATAAATCCGGCCTCTGTGCCTGAGAAGACCATCTGCCTCTAAGGAAAAACCATCAAACTTCCCCTTGAGGGGTCTCTGAGACTCGATCTCTGCTCGAACTGCAATGTAGAAGCTGTCAAGAGGAAGCTGCTGAAGAATCCTACTCCGTAAATCTATGCTCACTGAGGTGGCCATAGCCACATGTCTCCATCTGCTGAGAGCATCTACCACCACATTCTCCTTCCCCTTCACATGCTCTATCTCCATATCATACTCACAAAGAAACTCCATCCAACACCGCTGACGAGCGTTGAGATTGGGCTGCGTGAAGAGGTGGCGAAGACTCAGGTGATCTGTTCTAAGTGTGAATCTCTGACCAAGAAGAAAGTGCCTCCATCGAACCAAAGCGTGCACAACTGTCGCAAGCTCAAGATCATGAGTCAGATAATTAATCTCGTAATCTTTGAGTTTGCGAGACTCAAAAGCCACTACTTTTCCCTCCTGCATCAACACACCTCCAAGCCCTACTAAGGAAGCATCCGTGCAAACGAAAAACTCACCCTGTGGATTCGAAACTGCAAGAATAGGTGTTGTAGTGAGGCACTCCTTCAGTGTCCTGAAGGCTTGCTCACATCTATCTGACCAAACAAACTTCTTCCCTTTCCTCTGAAGGGAAGTGATAGGGTGTGCAATCTGAGAGAAGTCCTGAACAAATCTCCGGTAGTAACCTGCTAATCCCATGAAGCTGCGCACCTCAGTCATAGTAGTGGGTGCTGGCCAATCCATAATGGCTCTAATCTTGGAAGGATTGATGGTGATACCTTCCCCAGAAATGATATAAACCAAGTACTGTACCTCTTTCTGAAAGAAAGCACACTTCTCCAAGTTCCCATAAAGTTGCTGCTCACGAAGACACTGAAGAACCTGGCGAAGGTGCCCCTCATGCTCCTCACATGTGTGAGTAAATCAAAATTTCATTAAGGAAGATGAGCACGAAGTGATCTAAGAAGGTCCTGAATACCCCATTCATCAAACTCATAAACACTGCGGGGGCATTAGTCAAACCAAAAGGCACCACTGTGAACTCATAGTGCCCATATCTCATACGAAAAGTGGTCTTATGAATATCCGCCTCCAAAATCCTCAGCTGATGATAGCCTGACTTAAGATCAATCTTAGAGAAAACTGTGGCTCCCTTCATCTGATCAAACAAGTCATCAATCAAGGAAGGGGATAATGATTCTTGATCGTTACTTTATTCAGCTGGTGGTAATCAATACACAACTGCAAGGATCCATCCTTCTTCTTCACAAAGATCATTGGTGCACCCCAAGGGGATACACTAGGATGGATAAGGCCTTTCTCCAAAAGGCCCTCAAGCTGCAACTTGAGCTCATAGAGCTCTGGGGTGGTCATCTGATAAGGTGCTCGTGAGATAGGCTCTGCTCCTAGAACCAGATCTATATGAAAATCAATCTCACGTGGGGGTGGTAACCCTGGTAGCTCCCCCAGAAAGACATCTGTAAACTCTCTCAAAATGGGGTGATCATCTAGCGATGGTCCACTAGACCCATCCTCTGATCTGTCACTAACTGTAACAACATACATCTGACAACCCCTTCACACACACCACTTAAGCTGCATAGTAGAGATGGTGTGAATAGAAATGGGTCTCCTGACTCCTGAAATCACCGACTCAACTCCAAGATCATCTGCACAAGATATAGTCTTGTGGTAACAATCCATCTCTGGCCCTGTGTGCATATAACCAATCCATACCCAAAATGACTCCATAAGAGCCCAAAGGAAGGATATGAAGATCTGAGGTAGTGGTGAAAGGTCCCAAATCCACTACACACTCCTTAACTAAGGAGTCTACAGAGATCTTGGCTCCAGAAGCCATCTCAACATCCCAACTATGACCCTGCCTAACTGCCACCAGCCTGCATCGCTCTACTAAAGATGGTGCAATGAAAGAATAAGAAGAACCTGAATTAAACAATATAGAGGTAGGAATACCCCCAATGCTACTTGTAGTCTCAATGACTGTACTTCTGATGCTCGGCCTGACGGTTCTCAACCACTGCATAAATCTTGTGGCTGCGTCCCATGTCACCAACTGTCGGCTCTGAGATATGTGTCTTACCCTTGTTATTAGGGTTCTATGGGCAGTCTCTCCAAAAATGTATCACAAATCCACAACCAAAACAACTGCCCAATCCTCACCAATGAGTAGCACCTCCAGTAGGTGCCCTAGAAGTCTATGGTGTGGATCCTGATGATCCATCGGTGGTCTGTTGTGGCCTTTGCTAGCGAGCTCCCACTGAATGAGCTTTAGGTCCACCCTGTGTCTTGATGGGACCCCTAGGAGGAGGCCCCATACTCCAACCTCTCTATGCATCAACTCTTTGTGGAGGTCTATAAGGTGTGCGGGATTGCTATTGCTGTTGCTGCTGCTACTGCTGATGCTGGGGTCTAAATGATGACTGTGAAGAACTCTGGCCACCACAAGGAAGGGGTACTGACCCCCTCGATCTGTTGTCCTACATCTACTGTATGTGTCTCTGGACTCGGTCTCTAGCCTGTTGGGTCTTCCCCCGAGTCTCCTCTACTATGTAGGCCTTCTCAACGGCCTCAGCTAATGTCTGTGGACAATGGATCCGCACTGCACCTCCAATGTCTAGATTCAGGCCCCATGGATGAACCTATGGATCCACACCTGCTCATCCTGCATGTACTCAACATACTGGAGTAGATCCAAAAACCTACTCTCATACTCTGCTACTGTAAGTGATGCTTGTCAGAGGTCATGAAACTCATCTATCCGCTGCTGTATGAACCTCCGATGAAAAATATCTGCTCCAAAAATGCTCCTCAAAGAGCTCCTAGGTAACTATATCAGAATCAACATGGAGCTTCTGCTCCTCTTTCCTCCACCATACTCCTGCTCCATCCCTTAGTAGATGGATCGCAACATGAGCTTTCGTGTTGCTAGAACAAGGAAAAAGCTTGAAGCAACCACTCAAGCTCACTAGCTAGGCCTCTGCCTGAAATCCACCTATGTCACCTGAGTAATGTGATGGCCAAACCTTTAGGATCTCCCTGATGTGATCTACAACTATGGTCTGACGGCCTCTAGGCCTCTTTGTATGCTCATCCCTAAGCCTAGGGCTCTGAGACCTCTCTCTATGCTCTGAAACTTGGTCACCCTGTCCCCTCTGTGGTGACTCTACCCTGGCTGACTCTGCATGGGATTTATCTCCTCTATGCTCCTCACTGGGTCGAGGAGATACCTGACCCTCAATGGAAATGTCCCTATCATGTCTGGCTGCATGTCCTCCTACTGATCCTCTGCGTAGAGCGGCATTAACATCCTGAAGAGTCTGCAAAATCTAGGGTAGGATAGTTGCTACATCCTGATCTGGTGGTGGTAAGTCTGGGTCTATGTGAAAAGTCCCCTCATCCCATCTGTGCCTCCTGCACAGACCAAGGCAAGAGTTAGTTCATTTTCTAAGTTTTATTCAATTTCCATGTTTACTAAAATATGTAATTTCTATACTAAGTTGTTTTCTAGATTTAAAAGTGTGCTAGGTTTAAGTTTCATGTCTCAAGTTTTCTAGTGTGCCCAATGGTCCAAGCTTTTGAACCACTTCTCTAATACCAAGTGTAACACCGCTAAAAAACAACCCACTTGAGACCCAAGAAACAACCTAGGATTAGTTAGGAAAATTATGGAATAAATTTTTTTTATTAAAAGAGTCTACTACTAGGTTACAAGGAAACAACTGTCACTAACAAGTTCCAGAAAAATTCTAATCCACTAAAATATACTTTTCTTTTATTGACAATTATGAGAGGTCATAAGGTCCAAAATCTAGGGTTAGAAGTTTCAATAAGGTTCAAAGGGTAATTCCTCACCATACCCACTCTCTAATAGGCTTAAAGTTTCAACTTGATTTTTCTCACACTTAATCGCATTTAAAAATTTCCCTAAATCATTCCCATTGGATAGGAAATTTCCTCACCTTTCCAATGATATAAATAAGTCCTCCTAACTCCTCATAAAACTCAAGTTATGGGCCAACGGGCCTTGGGGTGAAAATTTTCTCCCAAGAGCGGGCCTGCGGGCCCAGGGGTGAAAATTTTCCCAAAAGGGCTGGTTGGCAGACTGGGGAGACTTTTGAAAAATTTTCCAGCGCGGGGCGAAAACTAATTTTGTATTTGCACCCCCGTGAGTATGCCAGAGACACGTTTCAAGCTCTAATTGGTGTGGGGAAAAGTGGGGACACATATGAATTTTTGATTTTTGGGTTAGAAAGCGCCAAGATAAAACTTTCCGCATGCCTCCGCCATCACCTAAGGCTATCACGTGTCAGCCTTTCATTAGCTGCAGGCTAGCAGGTCGGCAGAGAGATCTAAGAAAATTTTCCAAAGGAAAGGTTAAGGTTTCAAAGTTAATTAAACTTTCGCTCCTCTGCCGTCGTCGAGTGAAGCCACATGTCAGGCATTCATTGGTTGTGGGATTGCGGGCCGACGGAGGAAACTAAGAGAATTTTCTAAAAATTTAAAAAGTGCCAAGGAAGAAAATGGTGCCATGCCTCCATTGTTGCCTCATGAGGCCATGTGGCAACATCTGATGGGTAGCGGATTGGCAGAGAAAATTTTGAAAATTTTCCCAAAAATTTTCCTAAGGATTTTAAGGGAAAAATTCGGGCCACGGGCCTGCCAAGGAAATTTTTCCCAAAATTTCCCGCCGAGGAAGGAAAAATTCAGAGGGCCATAACTTTTGATAAAGAGCTCAGTTTTGGGAAAACGATAATTTTTTGAAAATCTCTCGATGCCCTCTTTGCGCAGGAATCATTAATTTTAGATTTTTATAAAGTTTAAGGGGTAAATTTTAAGAAAATGGCCTGCAGAATTTTTAAAAGTAAATTGGTAAATTTTAACTTATACATTTTGTTCAATTTGATCTTCTCCTCACTCAACATGCCAAACAAACATGGAGGATTGTTCTAGGAAGGATTTTAGGATGTATTGGAAGGTAATTTTGCTTGATTGATTTCCAATTCGAATTTTTACAACTTTTGACAGCAAAAAGACTGTGAAAGGTTTGGGGCCGATTTTGCAATGTTTTAAAATATTTCTTTAAGTGTTTTTTTGTCAAATTGAACTCATCCATACCCTAACATGTTCTATTTTAATGTTTCATTGTTATTTCTTGCTTGCAGGTTTAAACTATTCATTTTAGATGAACTATTTACCAATTTTAAAATTTAAAACAGAGATCAGATTTAGAAAGGGTCTAACTTTTTCATCATTCAAGTATGGAAGTTCATTCTAATCCTAGTCAAATCCATGTAGTTGATTCAACAAACCATTTAATGGCTAAAATGTAAAGTCTGGTTTCCAATTTTTTTCATATTTTCAAAAGAACAAATTAATACAATTCCTTCATATGTATTCATTTCTTTCAAACAGAGGTTACAATAACCTTTAAAGATCAGATTTCAATGCAACAATGCAAATGAAGAAAGGTATTGCAATCCTTTATTGATTTCAAATACAACTTTACATCTCTCAATTCCTTGGATGAAAATAAAAGATTTCAATTTCTTTCTTTTAAACTTCAAAATTCATCATACAGATTACATTTCCTTCACATTCTTTCAAAGAAAAAACAGAGTCTATCTCTTTTTCATTTCACTTTACAATTTTCATAATCCATACAACATCATTCTATTTCAAAACATTTACAAATTCATCCACTTCAAAGTGGAAAATGTTACACTGAGATTTTATTTCATGAGGTACTGTCAAACTACCTTTTCTCAGCTCCAAAACAACAAGCATTCTTCTCATTCATCCAATTTGATCACAACAGGAGTGGGGGAAATACAACACTCTCCACCCAACCAAGACATCCAATGAAGAGGAGAAGCCATCCTTCTTCGTTGCCCCCTGAGCCCCAACCACAATGCAATAAGAAAATCATGGCAACAACATGCTTCCACATCACAAAGCAATCTTTCAACATGCACATTTCAAATTAAAAACATAGTCCAAAACAAAACATCAGTTTTGTAGCCACATGAAAACATCACACCAAACTCAGGCTTCACCATGCAAGCCAAAGGATCAAGAACTATTGGGGAAGCTGCTTATGCCTCCTAATGGGAACTGGGTATCCACCTGTAACAAACCACCAATATAAAAAATCTCCTATATATCCTTATGCCCCCCACAATCCCTCCTTATGCCCCCCACAAAGTAAGAAATGCAAGCTATTTCTTTTCCATGGTGGATCCCAATCCCAAAATCCCTCCACAATAAATTTGATGCCACTGGCATTTCCTTATGCCCCTCACATGGATTCCCCATAGCCTTCTCCTACACCATTCCTAGGCATTCTACCCACAGCCCACATTAATATCAAACATACCAACATTTACATATTCTAAGAGTCAGCTCATCCAATGGATTTTTTTCCAAATTCAAAATAGCAATGTCCTTCTAATGCAAGAAATCCAAAAATCAACTCAATACAAGCATGCAACAGTCCTCCAAAAACTTTTCCAAGAAAAGCTCCCAAAACAACAAGAAAATTTTCAACAACCCAAAACAAAGGCAAAGAGTCAATTTTATAGAAGAGGGAAAGAAAGAGGATGAGGGGATCCATGTAGGATGCCACATCACATCAACTCCAAAACAAATTCAAATTCATTCTCCATGCACAATAAATAGGTGGGTAAAATAATATGAAAATAAACTTACACACTCCAAAAAGCCCACACCCCCAAAGGACTGCAAATTTAAACATGGATAAAATGTAATTAAAACAATATCCTTTGCCCCCACAATCCCTCTTATTAAAAAGCTATTTCTTTTCCATGGTGGATCCCATCCCAAAATCCCTCCACAATAAATTTGATGCCACTGGCATTTCCTTATGCCCCTCACATGGATTCCCCATAGCCTTCTCCTACACCATTCCTAGGCATTCTACCCACAGCCCACATTAATATCAAACATACCAACATTTACATATTCATAAAAGGGAAAAGAAGAGTATTTCTAAGAGTCAAGCTCTTACCTCTCCATGATGGATTTTTTTCCAAATTCAAAATAGCAATGTCCTTCTAATGCAAGAAATCCAAAAATCAACTCAATACAAGCATGCAACAGTCCTCCAAAAACTTTTCCAAGAAAGAGCTCCCAAAACAACAAGAAAATTTTCCCTAAGGAAGCATTCCAAAAGTTCAACAACCCAAAACAAAGCAAAGAGTTTGAATTTTATAGAAGAGGGAAAGGAAGAGGATGAGGTGGATCCATGTAGGATGCCACATCACACATCCTCAACTCCAACACAAAATTCAAATTCATTCTCCAATGCACAATAAATAGGTGGGTAAATAATATGAAAATAAACCTTACACACTCCAAAAAGCCCACACCCCAAAGGACTGCAAATTTAAAACATGGATAAAATGTAATTAAAACATGCAACTTGACTTATAAAAATGCATTAAAAAGGTCTAAAATCAACCCTCCAACCATATGTATGGTTGGTAAATAAAATTAAGAGGTATGAGACAAGTTTTACTTATCCCACAAGCCTCCAAAAAGAGCCTCCAAGGAAAAATTCGAGTTTCCAAGAAGGTGGAGTGTTTCATACTCTAAAATTTGACTTACACAACTCTTACACATACTTACACATCACTTACCACATTTAATACAAGAGCGAACAACTTCTATAATTACTTTATTATATCCCAAATTTGATTTATTTATTTATTTTAATAATATGATTACTCACATTAATTCTCCACAATTAAAAGAATAATGAAAGGGGTAAATGCATCACAAAATAAACACATGCAAACAATAATAAAAAGGAACCACATTAATAAAATACACATAACCCCTTGGTCACATTCAAAGGTAATCCCCCCTATGGGAATCCCTAACAAAATAACACACACACAAAAAACATGTTGCCATGGTGACCTTGTTGAATTCATCTAGAATTTCAATGTGGTTGGTCTCCAATCCCCCGATGTTTGTTGTGATATTTAACCTGTAAAACAAAAATATATCCTTCGGCCTCATGGCCATATTAGAACATCCAACATGATATAAATATAATCATAAAATCATCTATACATATGAATCACAACAACATCAAGGCAATCAACAATATCACTTACAATTTATATCAACAACTATATCATCATCATATAATGTCCATTTTTCTAGGTCTACTCAAAATATCTAAAATTCACATGTGTAAACAAAATTCATTATATATCCATGCCAAATAGTATATCATCATCCACATATGAAGTGTCTCTAATAATCATCATGCATCATCACTAAATCAAGATCAACAATAATCCATGGTCCAACATCTAACATCATACTAAATCAAAACCATAATAATGTCCATAATGTAATCAATAGTATCAAGATCAGTATCAAAAGGTGTCAAAGGGAAGCGGGAACTACATTCCCCTGCCCTTAGACTCGAATTCCTCCTGGAAGTCAATGGAACAAATGTGGAAATTGAAATCATAAGAAGGTAGCATCCTCCCATGTAGCTGCACTCTCATCATATATGTCCCACTGCACGCGAACCTGATCAACCTCTCTGCCTCGAAGGCCCAAGGTCTTGTGATCTAGGATGTGAACGGGCTCCACCATCACCTACCCCTTCCATATTGTTGAAAGGGGTGGAGTGACATTTATAAATCTGAATGAGTGGCCATACCACTACTCAAACACTGACAAACTAACACTAGGCTTCACTAGATTAGCTCCTCACAAGAGAGACTATTAATAAGCCTAAAAAATGGCCAAAAGTAGAGATAAAAAATCTCTCAAAAAGGAGATACACTCTACATCTGCTAAAGAAAATAGCTCAAAATAAGGAGAATTATAATGTAGGAAGAGAAAAAATGGAGCAAGAAGTTGAATGTTGGAGGAGCCACACTTATAGATTCCTCTCAATGAATGCTTATGCTACCACCACAAGTGATCAGATATCCATCCAAATAAACAAAAATGGCTAAAGAAGATGTCTGTACATGATTTAGTGAAAAGTGTACAATTGGAGCATGTAAAGGAACATTAGCATGTGTGTCGTGATGATCATGTCTGACAACTGAAACATCAAGTTTCTTAGTCCTGAGTGAAGGTGCGACAGAACTCATGTGTAGCTCCAAATCCTTAGGAAGAATCGAGCGAACAAAAATAAGAGCTCTATTAAAAAATGATCCTAGTGAATTACCTACTCGAAAAAAATTTCATGGCAAGAATTCCACTTAACATGTTTAATAGGTGAAGCAATACCCTATGAATTTTTGTCAATACCTCTGCTAGAATAGCACATCAAACAGAGCGGTGCGAGAACCAATTGCAGTTGTATGCTTCTCAAAAGAGTCAAGTATGTTAGCAAAAGATATTTAAGTGTGAAACATAAAATGTGTCATTGCAATAGGCATATGTAGAAGTAGAACATGCAATAATAATAATCTCAATAGGATTAGAAACGTCAAAAGTAGGAGTAGAATTAGAAACTGAAAATCAAGGTCAGTCTCTCAATGAATGCTTATGCTACCACCACAAGTGATCAGATATCCATCCAAATAAACAAAAATGCTAAAGAAGATGTCTGTACATGATTTAGTGAAAAGTGTACTAAAGGAACATTAGCATGTGTGTCGTGATGATCATGTCTGAACTGAAACATCAAGTTTCTTAAACCTGAGTGAAGGTGCGACAGAACTCATGTGTAGCTCCAAATCCTCAAGAAGATTTGAGCGAACAAAAATAAGATCTCTATTAAAAAATGATCCTAGTGAATTACCCTACTCGAAAACCAATTTCATGGCAAGAATTCCACTTAACATGTTTATAGGTGAAGCAATACCCAATCAATACCTCTGCTTTCAAACAGAGCGTGCGAGAACCAATTGCAGTTGTGAGAGTCAAGTATGTTAGCAAAAGATATTTAAGTGTATAAAATGTTCATTGCAATAGGCATAGGTTTGAACATGCTAATCTCAATAGGATTAGAAACGTCAAAAGTAGGAGTAGAATTAGAAAAAAAATCAAGGCACAATAACTACAAGTGGACTAGGAGCAAAGGTATGAGAGTCCAAGTATGAGCATGAAAGGTAGCAATGTTTTGTTGTAGAGAGTTTTTCATCTTTGCTTTTCATGTAGAAGATAATTTTATTTCATGAGTGATCTATTTTCTTCCACAAATTTCATTAGGTCCTCCTGAATGGAACAAACTTCAAAGAAAAAAATTTCATTTTCAGACTACAAAGCAAAGATGTCTACGATAAATGCAAGAATACACTAAAAACGATGCAACACCCAAAAATTTGGATGTCAGTCTTAGCCAAAAATATGTCTGCATGTGATTACAACACCCAAAAACTATATTAGGCAACCCCCCAATTTTGACACTTTATAATTTAGTGAATTTTATAATGTAAACGGGTTGAATGCATGTGAAATGAAAAAATATTAACTACTGTAAAAGACGACACTCAGTTTCGAGCTACTGATAGAAAATTATTAAACAATTACTTTCCTAGAAATGAGGCCTATTTTAAATACGTTTGCACTAAAATTTTCAAAAAATGCACTTCCCAAAATTAAAATGCTTTTTTCCTTCAAAAATAAAAAATGCTATTAGGGGCTACACTTAAGCACCTACTAATAGATATCCCAAATTTGATCCCTCATATGACCATATTGTTGTCCAAAATAGCACCCATGTTATTTTGACAACTTTATTTAAGTTGAAGACTTAGGTGTTTTTTGTTTGAAAAGCCACGAAGTTGAAAAAAACATATTTTTGTAGAGATCTGGAACTAAAAGAGTTATGCGACACCATGGAGTAAAGAGGAAGAACATATGAATGTTAGAAAAATTGAGTGCCAAGGAAAGTAAAAGAAATGTCACGCAAGATTGAGAAGCCGTGAAAGTGATTGAAGGAAGTCCGCACATCAAAGAAGACCCGTGGAACAAATAGAGGGCACATATCATTCCAAAGTTGTTGAAAGTCGTAAAATACTATAGATCAAGAAAGATCAGGCCACAAATGGTGAAAGGGTTATGGAGGTAGAGCGATCATTCACAAGCCAAGGTGGAAGTTAGAAATAAAGTCATAAGTCACCAAAAGTTCACAAAACAAAATAGAAACCCACAAAAGGTGAAGTATGACTGTAGATCAGGGAAATAAGGTGAAACAAGGCCACAAAAAATAGAAGGAAGACTATGAATCATCAGTATTCTGCGAAGCACAACAAAGTCGTTCCCAATCCAAACCAGGTATACCAAAGAGATTTTGCTTTCCAACTTTAACTTAATAAAATGAAATAACAAAACAAACTAACCTCAGAGGATGGTAGGGTTTACCGATACCTACGATGATGGACGTCAAAGGATGTTGGATAAATATCCTTCTTCTTGTACTTACGAAGAAACCTTTAGATTAAAGACAACTAAACAAAATAGATTAGATAAATTGATAAACGAGTTGCTTAGCAAAGGCTGATTCCAAGAATCCAAAGGGACTTCCTTGGAGGATGTCAGCTTGCTTTGATATAATTAAGTAGGTTGACAAGATAATGATAAAGAAAATAATGGATAAAATAACATACACGAAGCTTCAGAACTCAAGGTTGAAGGGCAGGTCCTGTGCAACTTTGAATGTGGCCCAGGAAAGGGTGGATGCAATTTGAATGGACTCAAAGTAATTGTACCAAAAGTCCTTTGTCTCTTGTTGAATGTAATGAAGGAACTCGTTCTAATCGTAAATGTCTTTGATGTCAATGGAAAAATGTAATGCACACAATGTAAGCTCATGGAGGATGTTGTATTTTTCCCAAAAGAAGGGTTGTTGAACTATAGGGACATCGTAAATGCTTGTTATGGGATGGGACTGTCTAGGTACTGCCATCTAAAGGAAATCCATGCTTGCAAAGAACAATTTAAGACCACAAGATTGATAAAATTTAAGACCGAATTCATAAATTAACAAAGAAATGTGAATTGGTAGGGATCGTTGGTGATTCAGGGTGAATCACTGGCGATTAGACAAAATAGTTGGCAATTCCTGTGAAAATGATGAATTTGATAGAAAAAAAAATCTAGGCTATAAAATGGTGATTTTTGATGATTTTGGATGTTTGGACAAAATAAAAATGATGAAACAGGATAAATAGATACCTTTTGTTGAGGAAATAAGCTAAAATATGTCTCCAAATGTCTAATAGAGTTGATTGAAGTCGTTGGACAATTGTTGGATTCCATGAGAGATGATCAATGAAAAGGCCACCAAAATGATGTGCTTGGGATAACTTGGAGTTAATGTAGAACTTTGATTATCTCTAGAAATGGCTTAGATTCGCTGGGAGTCAGAAAAATGAAGTGCAAGCAAGAGTAAAAATGTTTATGAAGATCCCCGAGAAAGGAGCAAAAACTCCTATTTATAATCGCTAGCGATCAGTTAGGATCACCAACGATCCCATTTTTTCAGGGAAAACATTTATAAAGTGGTTAAAACCACTTCTAAACATGGATTTAGGGTATTTGACGAGGGAATGTCATTGAGGGGAGGTTATGGACAAGTTATGGACGTTAATATGTGAGAATAAAATATATTTAAGTGGTTTTAAGATGGTTGAGGAAGATTTAAAATGGTTAGGTGGTTTAGGATATGTAAAATGGTAATTATGAGTGTGTAAAATTGTTTTTACGGAGGTGTAAAGGGGGTGACTTAGGATAATGATTTTTAGATAGGGTTTAGGTTAAATAAAATGTTTATAATATGAAGTAGGCGGGTTGAAGAAAACTCGATGTCTACATTTGCCCCTTTTTGTCAAGTGGTTTTTGATAGTCTAATTGTTGGACAAAAACGGTGTGGGATAAAGCTTGTGTTGTGTTTAGATGGGTGATCCCCCCTCAAACTCAGGGTGATTACAATGAAGTGCTAGAATCACCAGTTTTATTTAAGTTGATTGAGTAAGTTCATCATGTGTGTTTTGTTTTGAAGTTGCCTTGAGACGAGGTGTCGAAACAAGAAGGATATCACCTTAGGACCAAGTGATAGGGGAACCAAAAGGTTCATGTCCTATGGTCATATGATCCACATGGATAGCTTAAAGGATTGTGGAGCCAAATGATACGGGGAACCAAAGGGTTCATTCCCTATAGACGGATGGCTTACTAATGGCGTAAAAATGATTCTTGTGAAGGATGACTAGTTTTGGGGTCCTCAAAATGAGGCACATCATTAAAGGATGTAATAATTCGTTTTAAAAATATTTTTCATTTTTGAAAAATGATAGCTTCTGACAGAAAATGATGGATCACTAGTGATTTAGGGTGGATCGCCGATGATTAGGGTAAATTGTAGGTGATTACAGGAATCGTCGGTGATTCCTATGTGGAAAATTCAAGGGTTGTGCTCACATGACCATGATGATGATGGGGATATCATGTTTTGTGTTGCCCGACTCAGGCGGAGATCGGTTTCCCTGGATGATGACTGTGTTGTGTTGTTGCAAATCAGCAGCACCCTTGGATGCAAATCAAGGTTCTGAATTGATGTTTTAGGCATCCAGTGTGATTGCACAACATGGAAACCTCTCTCCAAGTGTGGGACTTGTGAAAATGAGAGAGGAATCTCTAGATTAGAGGCTGGTTCCTCAAACTCCTCTGATTTAGATCTATATTTTGCACAACTACAGAGGTTTAGATCCTAATCCTACTCTAAATTGCAAGGAGACAGGGATAAAAATGCAAAAATGAAACTAAACTAAAGATGGTGATGCACCAAAAGGAGTGGTGAAACATTTTTTTCCATGTAAATAGACACAAATTCATGAAATGCAACAAGGGAAAACATACACAAGCTGATAGATGTAATTAGAGGTCTTAAAATGAAGTAAAACAATACAAACAGAGGACTGAAAGCATTCACAGAGTTTACACTGTCAATTCCATGTAAAAATCTCTTGCATTCCACCATCAAAGAGGTATAAACCTGTTAGAAACTATGAAAAAGGTCTGATTCTTACAACTATCACTTGCTGAAGGTGAAAGAAGAAGTTTGCAATGCCAAAAAGTGTTCAACCATGAAGAAATGAGCCAAATCTGGCTTTTACAGTGCATGGGTCGAGCCCAGGAGAGAGAAAACGTAAAAAACATGGGAGCCCATTCCTCATTGATGGTAAATGCATTAAAACAACATGGAGGATCTTACAAACCCATACCCTATCATTTTTGACCATATTGGAGAAGAATGCAACCCATTCTGTATTAAATTTGGTTGTTGAAATGTCATTTCTGGCCATGGACACGTACCAGAACCGTTTTTGAATTTTCTCTATCCAAACTGAACCAAAATTAGAAATTGACCATGGAATCATGTAGAGAATTTTAACATCCTTCCAATGATATAAAGAACGTGAAAATCTGAGCTCTGGATGAAAAGATATGATTGTTTGAAGATTTAGGGCAAAAACGGCCCAAAAACGGATCGACGGGAAAAAATTTCAAATTTTACCTTTTTTTTGTCTTTGGAAAAATTTTCAAAAATTCCCCACGCTCCGCTGGTCAGATGCCATGTGGCAAGCTCTGATTCACTCTGGAATTCTCTCTCCTTCTCTTTTCTGCGGGTTTTCCTTTGAAAATCGACCTTTTTATACTCTTTTGGAAAAAATTCAAATTTGCCTCCGACCCCCGAACTCCTCTGCCACGTGGCAGCTTCCTATTGGTTGCAGGCCTCAAATGGGAAAATTTTCCACAAAAACTCCACCGAGCCATAACTTGAAAAATATAAGGAGTTAGGAGGTAACCTTTACCTTTCTAGAAAGCTGAGAGAGAGCTCTATCTGATGGTGCCATTTCCAGAAAGCCTTGAGTGCCTGAAAATTAGAAAATGTAGACTGAGGCACAAGAGAGGCAAGAACACAAGGAGTTAGCCACAAAAACGAGCTGGGGCACCATTTTGGATAACATGTTGTGCCAGAGATGCTAGAGCATAGGAGAATATTTGCATGGGCCCCTGCGTTTATTGTGCAGACTTACATGGAGTTATGGACTTAGAGGATATTTGGGATCAATATCACTTTTCTATTATAGTGTTGGGATTTCAAACATATTGTCATGCTCATCCTCGGGGTTTAACATGGGGAGGCATTAATATGGTTGCGGGGAGGCATTAATATGGTTGCGGATAGGCCTGATTTTATGCGATGGAGTGCAGATGCAGGGAAGTCTAGGGAGTGTGGAGTGAGGAGCATTTCTGAAAGCTGATTGCAGGGTTGTAGGCAGGTGATGTACAGTGGAGGCCTTATATTGGTTTTCCAGTGTGGGTGGGATAACAGGTGGCACTAAATTATACTCAATAAGAGTTATAGGTTTAGGGCTGGGGAGGAGGAGAGTGGGAGCTTATTAGATTTAGTCACATCAGGGGACAATTCAGCTTGATATAGGATGTGTTGGACTCTCTAGTCTTGTATATGTGAGACGAGGGGGATTTAAATACCCCCAACGCAGCTGTGGGGCATCATTATATTATACCTTAGGAGGAGGGATTCATGGGCATTAATGATCATGGCGATAAGGTGCCGATTGATGATGTCGACGTGATCACAACATATAGAGCATGGTGGTCTGGTGCATTTTCTACATGGGGTAGAGCTCAACCAGCTCCGAGAGATAGATGGGTATGTGCCTGATTGGAGGGAGGAAAAGGAGGTGATGGTGGAGAGGGTGATGATGATGAGGATGATGGTGAGGGTGATGATGGTACATATAGAGTAGCCCTAGAGGCTACAATTGCATGTTTGATGGCCGAAAAGGCCGCAGAGGAGACAGAGAGAGATGGTTTTTGGGTGGATTGGGATAGTTTGGTGACCGAGAGGGATGGGTTGAGGACTGAGCATGATAGCCTCATTCAGTAATAGGCACATGCTGCAACCAACCGTGATAGATATAGATAATATTGAGATACCTTGAAAAGGGCTCTTAGTATTACAAGGACATCGGTATCAGGTGCTGAGTTGGCAGCTCGAGCTTAGGACAATAGTCAGATGGGTGTTCCAGGTATGGTTAACTTTTCTCACTATCATTCGGTGAAATAAGAGTTGTCCTATTATGAGGAGTTAGTGATACTGAAATTTCCTACTGCAATTTGTTATGCAGATATAGCTCAGCGAGGGGCAGTTCCTAGTGCTAGCATAACGAGTGTGGGTCAGTCACCTCAAGGTCTAAATGTAGGAGATGGAGGTGATGGTGGTGCTCAATGTGGTGGTGGTCTAGCTACTCAGGGGAGCATTGTTCATGGCAGTGATTTATTTGTTGGTTTCTAGTTTACTAGATAAATATATTATATTGTATTTTGACATGTATGCGGCTCGTTATGAAGCCTTGAATTTTGATGTATATATTTTTGATGTACGGATTTTAGGGGAATCTAGATGATGTATAAAGATACTTTGATATTTTTATATACTTGATGATGGTGTGTTTTTATTCATGATTCATGTGTTGATTATGATGTGATTGGTTTATGATTATATGGATGTTAAATGTTTTTGATTATGTAAATGTCTTGTTAAATATTGATTTTATTAAATGATGTTGTTTATATGTGATGTGTTGGGAATATTGTGACTCTAATATGATCTTAATGTATAAAAAATTGTTCTAGCTCTTGGATAAGAATGAAATATGGAATGACTAATTTATACTGGATTTGATACATACGTGATGGGAATAAAATACGATGAAGGCATTTTCACTCTCTTGGTCTTTATAATAAATTTTAACACATGAATAACAAAGGGTAGTTATACGTAGGATCTTGGATATAGGGATGGAGTGAAAAATTTACCTTCCTAGGACATGAGAAGGTTAACACATGTAGGTTGTGTGGGAGAGTAGGTTCTTCTTTCAATGGTTTCATATAAAGATTCCCCAGCTATATATTTTATTTTTGACACATTGATTGATGTAGGAAGTTTACTTGGATGGGAAAACTGATCGATGCGGGAAGCTTTCCTGAGATGCTTTTTAATATTTGACTTTTTGAAGGCTGATCAATGTGGGAATCCTTTTTACATGGGTAACCATCCTTTAAGGGAGTGGTCTATTGATTTTGATTTTTACTTTTTTGATAGTCTTCCTTCGAGGGATTGGTCTATGATTTTAAACCAGTAGTTCTCCTTCGAAGGTTCAATCTACTTTTCTTTTTGATAACATGAATTTTATTTTTAATAGTTTTCCTTTGATGGACCAGTCTATATATTTTGATAGGATGCATCCATAGATATTTTTGAATTTATTTTGAGCTGAGAGAAAAACCCTAATAGACCATTTCGAGGAGGGGAGAAGAAAAGTGTACACACACTATACATGTGTGCCATTGGACATATATTTGGTTAGTAAAAAAGGTGGATGAATGTAATGATTGCAGGGTTCATGCTAAGGAGGAAATTGTCTAATTGAAATATTCAATGAACAGAGCCGTGTTGGTCATCTTTAAGGTTTGTAAGGATAGTGATGGAAGACCACATGCTTTCAAATCATTACAATGGTAAGATGGCTGGTTTGGTGATGAAGTAAGATCCTTGATATGGATACTGTCATGATTATCAAGATGTTAGTATTAGAAAGGATACAAGTGTAAGACATTTAGAGTTTCTTTTCAGGTGTACCATTAAGGGAGGATAGATGATAAGCTCTTGAGCCATACTTGTGAGTGATAACGTATGGACCGATCCAGCTAGGGGAAAACTTTCCATGTTTACACATTTCTAGAGTAGTGAGATTTTTATTTTCTTTGAGAACGAGATCACCTATATTAAAGTCATGTTCTTTTGCATGTTTTTTATATGCATGCTTGATGCGCTCTTGATAGAAATGAAGGTGTTTGAGATTTGTTAAATGTTTTTCATCTAGTAATTCTAATTGTGTTAGATGGTCTTGTCAATAGTCTTCATCAAGGATGAATTCCTTGAGATATACATGGAGTGATGGGATTTTAAATTCAAGGGGTATAACTACCTCGGAGCCATAAACTAGTGAGAAGGGTGTAGCACCTATAGGAGTACAAATGCTAGTTCGATAATCCCAAAGAGAAAACAAGATTTGGAGATGCCAATTCTTACATGCTTTTCAACGGTTTTCATGAGGATTTTGTTAAGTATTTTATTATAAGCTTCATCTTATCCATTTTCTTGAGGATAGTATAGTGATGAAAAGCTTAGTTTTATGTTGAATGTGTGACAAAGATTCTTAACATCCTTGTTTTCGAAGGAATTTCCATTATTGGTGAAGAGTTTGTGAGGGATGCCAAAATGACATATGATGTGATTATAAATGAAATCGATGATTTTATTGGCTTTAGTGGAAGTTAAAGGAATGGTTTCTACCCATTTAGTGAAATATTCAATGGTTGTAATGATAGAATTATGTTGTTGCGATGAATGAGGGTTGATTGTGCCAATGAGGTCTAACACCCATTGGGAGAGAGGCCACAGGTCTTGAGTCGGTTGTAAAGTTTAACTAGGAATGTGAGTGAGGTTCAAATTTTGTTGACATTTGATGAATTTCTTAACATTAACATTTGTGCAACAATATTGGTTGATGGTAGGTCAGTGATAACCTAGTCAGAGGACACATTTAATGATAATGATGCCATTAAAATGTCCACCACATATATCTCCATGGACTTCTTGAATATCTTTAGTAGATTCATGAAATTTAAGACATCTTAGTCAGAGGTCATCGAATCCACACTTATACAGGATAACGCATACAATGACATAGTGGGTAGTGCATTGAAGAAAATATCATTTAGCATTTCTAGATAGATTAGGAGGAATTTTAGATTCCAAAAGATAACCAAATATTTGAGTGTACAAAATGTCAGTGGGGTTGTTTTCGATGGTATTGATGGAAGGGATTTTATTCTTGTGTGATGGTTGATCAAGTCTATGTACAATAATGAATAGTTTGGATTTTTCAATCGAGTATTCAGTTGATAAGGGGATGAGAGATGCTAAAAAGGCCATGGTGTCTATGAATTTATTTTAAGATCTTGGGACAATTTGGATAGTGTAATGGTCGAAGGCATCTAAGATAAATTCAACAATGACTTTCTATTTATGTAGAATTTAATTTTTAAACTAATAAAATCCTTTAATTTGATTAATGATAAGCTTGAGTATCCATAAATTTCCAAAATGTGAACACCAAGCATGATAGTAGTTTGAAAACCCGTGATTAAAGCTCCATATTCGGCCATGTTATTAGTGAATTCAAATTTTAGTTTGGAAGATAAAGGGATGGGAGTCCCCAAATGAGGTATAATGATAATACCAGCCCCTCCCCCTTGCTGGAATTTAGATCCATAAAAAAAGAGTCATTTTGATAGGAGTGAGTTCTTGATCGGTGATAGTGTATATATATTTGTTAGGGAATTGTTCTTGAGGTGGTTGATTGTCTAGAAGAGGGGCCTCGGCTAGATGATCTGCGATGGTATGTCCTTTAATGGAATTTTGTGGGATAAATTCAAGATCGAACTTGGTCATGAGCATAAGCCACCAAGTGATGCGGTCACTATGATATGGTTTGGAGTGCATAATTTTGAGTGGGTTAAAGCTAGTAATGATGTAAGTCTTGTGGTTGAGTAGATAGTGACAAAGTTTGGAAGTTGCGAAGTACAAGGCACAACAAAAAAATTTGCTCTGGTATAATGGGTTTTATATTCATGAAGGGTGCATCTTATATAATAAACAACATGTTCATGGTCATGCTCATCTCGATGAGTGAGCATGACACCTAAGGTGTGATATATATAAGACATGTAAAGGTATAACAACTCTCCCTCACGCAGAGGTGTGAGCACATGTGGAAATAAGAGATAATTATTGAGTTCGTTGAAGGATTTTTGAAAATTGTGATCCCATCTGAAGTCAACATATTTGTGAAGAAGATGATGAAAAGGTTGACTATGATTAGATAGTTATGATATAAAACGATGGAAGGATTGAATCTTACCTTGAATGATGCATAGTTATTTTAGGTTTGACGGGGGAGGCATTTAAATTATAACTTTGATTTTAGCGGGGTCTACTTTAATGTCTCAGATAGATATGATGAATCCTAAAATTTTACCAATGAGAAAACTGAATACACATTTAGCGAGGTTAAGACAAAGAAAATATTGAATAAGGCATGTGCATATTGAAACCAAGACAATGAGATGATATTTACATTGCTTGTATTTTCCTAAGAGATCATCAACATAGTATTATACAGTTTTATGGATAAGATCATGGAAGATGTAAGTTATAGCAAGTTGATATGTAGCTCTTGTGTTTTTGAGTCTAAAGGGCATAACCCAGTAATAGAAAGTCCCCAAAGGAGTGATGAAGGACAATTTATGCTAATCGTCAAAAGTGACGAGGATTTGGTTATAACCAAAGAATCCATCCATAAGGGAGCGCATCTCATGGCGGGATGTTAGATTGACAAGCTAATCGATATTCGGAAGAGGAAAGTCATCTCTTAGAAACACGAGATTAAGATCATGGAAGTTGAAGAAGATGTGTAACTTTCCTAATTCCTTGCTTACTGGTACAATGTTAGAGACCTATTATGGATAGTCAATGGGTATGATGAAGCTAGCATAAAATAAGTGTTGTAACTCTTCTTTGATAAGAAGAACTATACAAGGGTCCATCCTATGCAGTTTTTGTTTGATGGGTTTAGTGTTAAGATAGGTGACGATGTTGGGGTTAAGGCATAATATATCACTATATGACCATGCAAAGGCCTGATTATATTTAGATAAAAAGGTGGTGAAGTCATTTAATTTTTGCGGATTTAATGATTGACCAACTTTAATTATGTGAAGCTCTTGTGAAGTCCGTATATTAATATCAATAGTGGAATCATTGAGGAGTGTTGAAGTGTCCGTAGGTAAATCTTTCTGAAGGAAATGGTATTATGTTCCCATATGGGAGAGTATATTTTGATCATCTTGAAATTGGAGGATATCGATGGTGGGTGAGTATTCTTTTATCATTTTAGGCCAGATGAGTGGAAGTGTCTTAGTATCATGATTAGTTTGATAAGTTAAGGGTCCTAATGTAATAGTATTGACTAAAAAAAGTTAGGAGGGATGGAAATAGTATCATTGATGTCTATAGGATGTTCCTATGTAGTTGAGGACGATGGTTTAGATTTGATGATAGATGTAGTGGTAGTTGATGCGGAGGATTCAAAAGATGGTTTTTCATAACCTAGACCATATTTTTCATGTGGTTTGAGGGAATGAAAGATGATTAAATTTTGGATACCTTTCTCGTAATTTCTGAACCCAAATTCCTTCCAAGAACAACAATGGAGGTACATCTGTTTGAAGAATTGTTTATATAATAATTTGAAGTCTGATATAAATGGCATAACGCGACATTGATAGGTGGGCTATGAAGAAGGGTGATCAATCTCTCCATAGATAAGAATTTTTTTCAGATGTGGGGGATCGTAGGTGATGACATATCCTATGTTAGATTCATACATGGGTTTTTTTATCCATACTTTTGTATGTGTTAGGTGTGGGAAGTGAATTGAGCGTAAAAAGGCGATACTCCCCCAATGATAGAAATTATATAACGTCATCAATGGAAGATTCATCTAGTAGCTTGGATGATGGGATGGATGTGCTGGTAGATGCCTCATTGGAGGATCCTATGCTTGATTTTGGAATGAGTACATCATTTAGACGGTATGTTATGTTACAATCTCTGAAAGGATTGGGATCCGTGGGGACTGTGAAGGTTTTACCCTCGTGTTCGTACTTAAGGCATCGATGGAGTTTTGATGGGATACAATGCATAGGGCGTATCCAGGGTCGGCCTAACAATATGTTATATTAGAACTCTCCTTCTACTAGATAGAATAGTTCAGGGAGAGTTTTGACACCATATTTAAGTGGTAAGATGATTGTACCCAATGTAGGATCAATTGTGTCATTAAAGGCTCAGAGTACAACTAGTGTTTGGGCGACGATGGTGTTCAACATTCAAAGTTAATTGAAGGAAAAGGAGGATATGATATTAATACTGGAACCATTATTGATCATGACCCTTTTCACTAGGACATCATTAATTTAGGTAATAATGAAGAGGGGAAGATCATGGTCTTCTAGTTGTAGTGACAATATTTATGAAGTATCAAAGGAAATAAAAGAGAATTTTCTAAGAATGGGTACTATATTTGTGAAGAGTTGTGGATCATCTGAATGAACCAATATATATTGAAGGGATTCAATCATGGATTTATAATGTGATGGTGAAATTTGAACCAAATCATAAAGATATATCTTAACTGGAGCTTGGTGCAGTTGCTTGATGATGACATTTTATATTGTAGTGGTAGGTTATGTAGGAGGAGTGAAAAGGATGGAAACCTTGGCTTTGGTGGGTGTTGTTTGATTAGATGATTCAAGGGTGAGAAGTACAGACACTTTGGAATTGTCATGTTTTAAAGGGCTCGACACATGGGTATGTGCTTAAGTTGTGATACGTACTACATCGATTTGATGAGGTGGAATTTATCTTGAAGACTCTTTAGATGACGATTTAGATGTAGTGGTTATAGATGTCTTGCGAGTTATTTTTTATTTCTGTAACTCTGAAGGAAGAATACTCTTATTTGCAAAGTTTTTGATGTCAATGTGGAGAGATTTACAATCCTTGGCAAAGTGTTTTGGTGTACGATGATAGTTACAGAAGGCTTCTTAATTATACTAGAAGGGCTTCCAACCTTGAGAGTTGGATAGTTTAAGGGAAGATAGTGTTATGAGTGACTGTTGGAGAAGTTTTTTAAGAGTTGATGCATAGTAAAATTTTTATGTAGATGTTAAAGGATTTGACACTTATTTCAACTTTACAGGTGTGAAGGGTACTGCTTTTGATGTGCATTCTATGGACACATGTTGAGGGATAGTTTTTTATTGTGTAATGGTGACATGTAGCTTGAATGAGGGATGTGGCCCCAAGATAAAAGACATGGGTTTTGAAGAAGTAGTATGGTCATGAGTTATGATTGTAGATTTCTTAGATGGATTGATGTGTGTAATGGTCTTTCGAGGGCTATGTGTGTAATGTTCGGCTACAAAATCATTATACGAGCTTTTCACAATTTATAGGATGGGATTATTTTGTAAATATTTTGAAGATATTATAGATAGGTTCCATGAAGATGAAGTGGATGTGGATGAAGGGGATTAGTTTCTAATGATATGTTTCAAAGGCGTCACTGACTCATTGTTTGATGTTTTTGAAATGGAACTACTGGTGGATGGGGTAGGTGATTTCTCATTAAGTGTATTTATAGTATGATTAGTGTGAACATGATTAGTTTTTAGTTGGTTAGTAGACGAAGAATGGTTTGGGAAGGGTTATTTAAATACATCCAAGTTTTGATTTTGTGGTGCATTAGGATTGATTAATTATAAATCACCTTTGTCAATCAGATCTTGGAGGTCATTTCGTAATGAGTGATACCTTTCAATGTCATGGCCTTTGACCCTGTGGTATTTTTAATAATCATTGTCCCTATACCAAGATGGTTTGGAATGGATGTATCTATATGATAGATAAGTGGAAGGGTGATCATGTTAGCAGCCAAAAGTTTATCAAAAATGAAACTGTATGACTCTCCAATAGGAGTGTAGTTACATTGAGGATGAGAGCATTTGGTGGTCAAACATTCTTTAGAAGCATTATTGACAACTACTGTGTTGGCTAGTGATTTGGATTTGTATTGGCTAGAGGACAATTTGGATGAAAATTCAGGTTTAGGATTCTTTGGTCTAAGTTTCACTTTTCCTTCTTTAAGACTGTGGATCTCGAGCTTGTGAGCCATCATAAAGGCTTCATCAAATGTCTAGAAGGATTGGATTTATAGTGTGGATGAGATATATTTGATGCAAGAATGAGAGAATAACTAAATTAGTTCATTTTGTGGGAGGTAAAATCATAATTGATTTATGATTCCACTCCAATGGGTGACAAATTTTGTAATGGATTCATATTCAAATTGTTTGATTGCGTATAGGTTGGTGATAATGATTTTACGTGTAATTTTGATTGAGAATTGTTTGAGGAAAATTTGAGAAATTTGAGCGAACGAAATGATTGAATATTGTGGGATGTTGTTATACCATTCTAAAGTAGTGCCAACTAAGGACATAGGGAATGTTCTCAACATTAAGTCCTGATTGTGTGTTATGAGGTAACAAGTATGAAAAAAGGCCCAGATGTGCTGCTGAGGGTCTTCCTTACTGTATAATTTAAGGAGCTTAGGAAGTTCCCAATGAGGAGGATAATATTTTTATAGTACAAATAGATAGATATGTTCCTTTCATATTTTTTATATAATAATGTGTTTTTAGGACCCATAGAAGTGGCTTTGAGACTAGATATTTTGTTCATTAAATCTTGTAGAGGATCTATTTGTGGTTGTTGTTGCGTAGTAGAAGAGGATCTAGGTTGATTATATTGAATTGATTTGGTTGTTGATATGTTTGTGGGATGTTTTTCTAATGAGGGGTTCCTAGAGGAATTTTATAAAGGGGTTGTGAGACTAAATGTTGAGAAGGTTAAATGTATTAATATTGGAAAGGCATGAAATTGTTAAAGAGGGGTTGTGATTGTTGTGGTATATGTTGAAAAGGAGTGGAAGGATAAATGAGTGGTTGGGATTGCTGAGGTATGATCTGGAAGGGGATAAAGGCATGAATGAGAGGTTGATATTTTTCGGGTATGGATTGAGAGGAAGTGGGGAAATTATATGATAATTGTGAAGATGGGAAAACAATAGAAATAGATTTGGTATTGATAAGTGGAGTCGATGTTAGGATAGACATAACTACATTTCAGATAATAGATGTGGGTTGTTGAGATGGGGTAGGCTGAGCTACACTTAATAGGATAGATACAGAGCTCATGGGAGGAGTTTGGATGTTAGAGGAAACTAAAGGAGTTGATGTGGGTGAGGATGGGTTAGCGTTGTTCTGGGATGATGTAGATTTGGATAAGAGGTTTGCCGAGGATGTAGATTGTTGATTAGTCATGTCTTATGAGGAGACCACATTAAGATCAAAAGCAATGATGGGGGCCGAAGACACAATGTTGGATGTTTCTAATTGAATCTTAGTGGAATAAAGGTATATTTTTTGAATGGATAGTTCATGATTTGGATCGATAAGATGGGAGTAAACACATAAGGGGTCAGGTACATAAGGTCATGGTTTAGGTGTGACTGGTTAGAGGTGAACACCCCAAGAAGTAAGGTACGCATTAAGAGTAACAGAGTTAGAATCTAAGATTTTAGAAAAGACGGGATCCCCACTATCAAAGAAACAAGGATTGAAAGGATCAAGTATTTCAGATATTACTGATTAACTGCTAGGGGAATGTGGTATTTCTTGATCTTTCGGTCAAGCTGATAAAGACAATCGCTGTTGTTCTAACAGAAGTGAGGCGTCTTTGATGTAGGTGTGAAGATTTTCAATAGATCTTTGGAATTTTGGAGACGGGATTATTGTCTTGTAGTAACCATGAAATAAAAAAATCACCTAAAATGATAAAATAAATCTAAATAGTTGTTTAAGGATAACAGAAAAATCATGCAGAAGAAAATTTTAATTATCTTGATTAATTAAGAAATAAAGTATGAAATGTGTAAAATGGATGATAAGGTCCTCGAAAATGGAAATCTAAGGATGGTTTTAGTGAAATTTTGATTTGAAGTGATTTGGTTGTGTGTGGGGAGGGGGATATTAAGTGAATGAAATCTATTAACCTCCTAATTAAACTATGTGACCAAAGAGAATGACATGTTTATTTTAAGTTCCAATAGAAATGTTGATTTTGATGAGGACAATAGATAAAAATGCAATGCTTGAAAAATAAAAAGAAAGGAAAGAAACATGCCTGTAAAATGCTTCTTTTTTTATTTTATTTTTTATTAGCACAACAAACAAGCTCCTTAGACACAAACTTGTAAGGGTTAGACAAAAACAATAGACAAAAAAGAGAAATGGGCGTTAAAGGCTAACTGAAAAAGTAATCAGGAAAAATCTATAGAGATCGTCGGTGATTCGCAGGAATTGTTACCAATTCACCTAAATCACTGTTGATTTGACCAGATTGTTAGCGATTGCAGAGCAAAAAACCTAGAAATGAAAATTACTTAATTTAAAATAAAACAAAAGGGATGTTATCCCACTAGCGTGCTAGGTTGTACCAGAGTGTTTTTTCATTCCAACTTTAACTTAATAATATGAAATAACAAAAACAAATAACCTCAGAAGATGACAAGGTTTACCGATACCTGCGATGATGTACGTTGATGGATGTTGGGTAAAGCTTATTCTTACCACACCGATGAAGAAACCTGTAGATCAAAGACAACTAAACAAAATAGATTAGATAAATTAATATATGAGCTGCTCAGAAAAGCTAATTCTAGGAATCCAAAGGGACTTTCTTGGAGGATGTCATCTTGCTTTGATACAATTGAGTATATTGACAAGATAATAATGGATAAAATAACATATAAGAATATTCAAAACTCAAGGTTGAAGGGCAGATCTTGTGTAGCTTTGAATGTGGCCCAAGTAAGGTTGGATGCAATTTGAATGGACTCAAAGTAATTATACCAAAAATCCTTTTTCTCTTGTTGAATGTAATGGAGGAACTCAATCTGATCATTAATGTCTTCGATGTCAGTGGAAAAACGTATTGCACATACTGTAAGCTCATGGAGATGTGTTCATGAATAAATTAGTTATGCTATGGAAATGAAGCTAAAACATATAACCTCAAAAGCATGGACCTAATCTACACTAAACCATCATGATAAGAGCTAAACAAGAGCAACATCTATCATTGTATAAACCTAGATTAAATCTAAACTAACATGATATATGTTATTCTCTACTCTTTAGATCACTAATTAAACATTGAACCTAAGAAGATCAACTTAACAATCAAAGGGGTGATTAGTTGTTTATGGTTCTCAAGCTTTCAAGAATGGAGTCTCACCATTAATGGCTACAAGACCATATGGTTCTCTCTATTTACTTAAACTTGGTTTATGGATGTAAATGGAGGTGTTAGCTCAAGATCAATGGAGGAGGTAAGTTTAAGATCAAATAGTCTAATTAGCTTAAAGATAATACAAATGAGGTCCCAAATATTTCTTAGTATTGAGTTGTGAGTAAAGTTGTAAGGTTGAATGGGAAGGCCTAACCTTGTGTTTATAGTTTTCCAAATGGAAGAGTTTGAACTTTGGGTGCATGTGGGACTAAAGGAAAGCCAAAAAGAACTTTATGATTAGGAGTGATAAACATGCTTTAGACTAGTTAAGCTAGGTTTAGGCTAGTTAAACTTGATTAACAAGTGATTAGAGACTCATTAAGAGTTGGGACGAGTCTGATTAACCAGATGTGACTGATAGATAGCCTAGGAAGCTTGCAGAAGTGATCCAGAGAGAACTAGAGGTTCTCAATGGTCGAAAGGAGGAATGTTTAGCTAATAAAAGAGGTTATTATCCCAATTAGCTGATTATAGGAGGAATACGACCCAAAGAGTGTTGTGAATGGGAATCTGAGAATGAAGTGGAGAATGGTTGATTAATGAAGTGTCGTTAATTGATTGAATTGGATTGAATGCTAGGTGTAAGAATATTTTAGGTGTCTAAATTTTCCCCTCTTTGGGGTGGCATAAGTAACATAACTTCAAAGATAGTAGACAAGCATAAAAAGTAAATTTTTTATAAAGGTATAAGAAAATGAGTAGAATAAAGGACCCCCTCAATTTTTGATGGGGTGATGGAATAACTCAATCAACGATTGAAAAGATGACAAAAAGAGAACAAAAGAAAGAATAGTGTGAAGAAGAATAAAAGAAAGGGGATATAGAAGAAAAGGAGTATGAGGAAGGGGGAATGAGCTAACATCCATCCAATGCCTTTTAAACAACTTTATTTTTCATCATATTGCTAGTGATCTTCATCATCGGTCCTTATTAAAAAGAATGAAAAAAGTGTAGTATGACATGAAAATCCATATATGAAAAAATGTCCATTGCTAAAAACACTTACTCCATGCAACATATAAAAAATGCAATATGAGAAAATAAAATATGCCGAACTCCATGAAACATATATAATGCAATGCAATGCCTAACTCCATGCAACATACATAATGCAATGTAATACAAGAAAGTAAACTAGCTAACCTAGCAGAGAAACATAATGTAATGTTTATGTTATCAAGCTTTAGTTCCAACCTATTCGTGTGAAATGACAAGGGCTAAAAGATGTGCCCCAATAAAATTGTACATGTGAGGGGAATAATGGAGGACATTTTGGGTCCTATGATAAAGCATTGTGCGCTATGAAACAGTACCAGGCAACTCATTGTCCCCAGAGTACAGACGAAGCATGTAGACTAGATTTGTTAATGAGGGTAGATCAAGATGATCTGTGAGTTGTTTATGATGAGAACAAGCAAGAACTAAAGAATGACATTTTATAGGATGATTTTTGATTTTTAGAAGTTTTCTGAAACATATTTGAATGTTTTGATTTTTATAACATATTTGAATGATTTTTTTATTTGATTTTGAAATTTTTAAATTTTTCTGAAGCTATGTACAGGAAGAAAAAGAAGCATGGATGCCCCCAATGATAGATGGGATGTACAAGGGTAGAATTCCACACACATGCGCAAGAAAGTGAAGATGTAAAAATACCCTAGTGTTAGGTGGGAGTATTCAAAGGAAAACTCTTCACGTGCAGAAGGCTGGATCAAGGCTAATATGGATAGGTTCAACGTCATGATGAACACAAACCAATGGCATGCTAAGGAAGGAGCAAGAATGCCCCCAACGTAAGCTGGCCGAGAAACCACTGATAGAAAGGAGTAGAATATTGTTTTTGTGAAAGGGGACAAAGGTGTCCAAAAACATGGAAAAAAGGAAATACCATACACATGGATGTTCTGAATAAAGTAGAAGAACAATGAATGTTATGAATGTATTTTAGAAGCCTCATGATGAAAAAGTGATTAGCCAAAGGCACAAATTGTGAGACAAGATATGGACTAAAGCAAGAGTCTGAACAAGGTCCAAAAAAAGACACTTGGTAACATACTAATCATGTTTGCTCATAGAGATCCAGTGTGTGCACGTGGAAATTAATTACCTCTTGAAGGGAAGATTTAATAGGAAACAAATGAGGAAAAACTAGCCAATGTGTAGGAATGATTTATTTTGAAAGTTGATTTGTGAATGGAGGGTGAAGGATAGTCATACATTGCTCTGTCAGCCAGGTGTCCATAGCCCCAATGGATATGTATTTGATTCTAATTACAACATTTCTCTACTACGAGCTAGGTGTCCATAGCCCTGATAGAGATTATTGGAAATACCCCAAGAGAGAGTTATATATCAATTTAATTTTTATTTTAGCTTTTAGCTTTTGATTTTTTGATTGATTTTGATTCTTTTGCTTTCTAAAAACTTATTTCAGCTCTCTTTTTTGACAAGGGGTTAAGAACCACAAATGGCTTGATGAAAGGATGTGGAAGTGATTGCAATGATGACATTGGCTAGTGTCAACCAATATGTCCAAAATTTCTTTGTAACAATTTTATTAGGTGTTGATAGTGATAGAATCTCTAAGAGGTCAGTCATTCTTTAATTTACCAAGGTGATAAAAGACCAAGGTCAAACAGATACCATAGAGATAAATGTCACAAAATGTGTGTGAATAGGCTAACCAAAATATCATCGAAGGGATGAAAATGGTGGATGACTTGCAGAGGAATGGAAAGAAAGGGAAGAAATAACATCCATGTGTATGCAATACCTGATTGCAATGTTTGATCTTTGTACCTTTGATTTTTTTATGTTTTCTCATTTTTTGTATTTTTGAAATTTTTCTGATTTTTGGGTTTTTGATAGTTTTTGGAAGGTGGGACCAAAAATTCACTCTGTGTGATAGGATCCAACAACAATGTTTGACGACTTCCTTGATAAGGGAGATTAAGTGTTTGTTTATCAAGAGTCATGTTATCCCCGATCTCGATGATCGTGGTGAGATCATACTCAACAAATGACTGTGATTTATCTTGAAACATGGATTTCATATATGGGAGCTTGAGTTCCCTATCCATAGGTTTATGCACTTTGTACCATACTTTATGGTTACGCTGGTGTTCATTCTTGAATCACGTTTAATTTTAAACTTTAAGATTGTTGGAATTGTTGGGAACTTTGGAGCTCTTTGGAAGTTGTGAACCTGAGCTTGATGAAGAAACCATTTGGGTTTCTTATAAGTTGATATGTGACTTGTCTGATCCCTAGAGAAGCGGGAGGAGAAAACGAACATTTATTATTGATAATAGGAATGAGAGAAATGATGGTGGGCTTTCCTTGTTCATTGATAGAAGAATAACATGATAGGTGAAAAGGGTACGGTCTAAGAATTGAAGAGGATGGGCTACCAGGAATGGTGATCCCACTGATAGAAGATGATGAAGGGCTACTAGGATATGGCCCTAAGATGGAAGAAACTATTTAGGGGGCATAAATAGAAGAGGATGAAGGACTAGGATGCTCAAGAATAGAAGATGATGGGATACTAGGAGGTGTCCCATAGATGGAAGAGGATGAAGGGCTACTAGGATGTGGCCCAAGAATAGAAGGTAAAGGGTTACCCCAAGGTGACTCATAAATAGAAAATAATGGAGGGCTACTAGGACGTGGCCCTAGAATGGAAGAAGATGATGAGGGACTACTAGGGGTGACCCAAGTATAGAAGAGGAGGGACTACTCAGGAGGTGTCCCATAGATAGAAGAGGATGAAGGGCTACTAGGATGTGGCCCAAGAATAGAAGGTAATGGGCTACCAGGAGGTGACCCACAAGTAGAAAATGGAGGGCTACCTGGGGGTGGCTCTAGGATAGAAGAAGATGATGGGCTACTAGTGGTGACCCAAGGTGAGATTTTGATTGAGGAATGATGATAGATAAGGAATGATTTGGTAATGAGAAGAAGGGGCCATGGATCAATGCTAGAACCTGACATCTCATCATGCTCAGAGGAAGGTGAAGATCGAATGCCAGAAGAAGAATAAAATTCCATGAACTAAGGCTCTTCCTCTATGTTCTGATAAAAGGGATCAATTTCTTCTCCCCAATAAGTGAGAGTATCGAGTTCTAGAAATAATCCTTCTAGAGGGATATCTTCATGTAGTCTGATTGTTCCTTCATTATGAGAGAAATCAATCAGTAGAGGTTGTTGTTCTTTGACCATAGGAGGTTGACTAGAAGAAATGGGTTTGATAAGTGGGGAAGATTGATTGACAGAAGAAGATGAAGATGTTTGATGATGTAGACAAGGGGAAGGCTTGACCTTATCACTCCCATGAAGAGTTTTGATAGTGCTTTGAAAATATATCTTAGCACATGGCTTCTTTTTAATGGTTCGACATGGTTACAGACATTGATCTTTAGAAGATGGATGAGGAAATGGTATGATATGGTTGAAATGGCTCAAGGGATCGAAGAGGGATTCAAGTTGGACTGATAGCAGAAGATGACTCAAGAGAGGAAGTATATTTAGAGGCAGGCGTCTCATGAATGGATGATTTGGATTTGAACCTATGTCATTTTTCTAGAAGATGACACAATGTAGGAAGGAAAGTAGGATCACATAGCCATCCATTAAGTTGTGATGTAGGAGTCTAATTAGATGATTGACTAGAGGGAATCCAAGTCGTGGAACTCTTTGACAGAGGAAGGGTCATTAAATCAACTGATAAAGGTGGTCCTGTGCAGGAAGGGAGGACCGTGACTCAAGAATTGAATCAAATGTTTGATCAATGGAACTTGGAGTCACAGGAGTCTTCAAAGGAGGAAGACATCATTGAGGTGATTTGGAATAAAGGTCCTTCAAAGAAAGGGAGGACCATGATTCAAGATTTGATCTAGGAGTATCTGAATCATAGTTGGGATCTGAATCTTCAGAAGAAGAGTGGGAATCCAAAATAGTAGTTTGGATTTGAATAAGAAGAAGAGTGGGGGGAACCTAAATAATAATTTGGATCAGAAGCATCTAAACCATACCACCGACTATGAGCTGAAGGTGGGGAATGAGGCTCCCGAACGGGCCCTCTAGTGTGAAGAACCAAATGAGGTTTAGTCATAATGGGAATATTTTGATGTGAATTCCTAAACCTAGGTTCCGTATTTTTGTAAGTGTGAGGAACCACGTGATAGTCAGTCATTGTTGGCATCGTTTAAGCACAAATGTCTAGACCTAGATAGTGTGATGGAACTCCTTCAAAGGGAAGGAAGTGACATGTCGATTCAGGGAAGCATAATGACATCCAACTAGACATTTGGTAGATATAGGGATGTTGGTGTGATTTTCCAAAAGGGATCTAAGGAAAACATACATCATGATAACGCAATTTTGATAACCCAACAAGATTTTCCTAGAATAAGTCTATGAGTTTGTTAACACATAAGGAACAATCATGCAAGTCCACTAGTAAACCAATCATTCACTCAAACTGTTTAATGGAACACTATACCTTTAAGCTATGATTTCAATGATAGGTGAAAAATCAGATAGTGACAATACCATATCAATACCTAGGTCAAGTTGAAATATCAACAAGATCTAAGCACCAAAGTTTTACTGACGTGATCTCTCCATGAGATATACTATGACTAGTTCAAATGTTAACAAAATCTAAGTCTTTCATAATGGAATTTAAATGTGAATAACGTAACAACACTATCCTGACACGTTAACCAAGCTTGGAATAAGCAAGGTGTTTAGTATCAATATGATGTTATCACGATATGAACAATGCAGTATCAACACTCTCAAAAGGCCTTAGACACTGTTGGGACCGAAACTAAGTACAAGTATAGCAAGAAGTTGTCAATCATGTAGGAAGCGTAATGATACAATAAGGAAACTTATATCAAGTTCTCAAGAAATGAAAACAAGATGTAAGTGTTGCAATTGTATGGCTAGAATGCGGGCAGAGTAACAACTCAAAGGGGAAATGATGATGAAACGAAATCCTAGCTATGAAGATGATCTTGAAATCAAGATCAAGTGGCCATCAAAGATATGAGGATGCATCCACACACTTTAGACATTTAACAACTCAACCGTAAACATGGATGAGTGTAAATGGAAAAAAAGTGGTGAACACTATCTATGACAACACTCCCGAAATGATGCCTTCTCTTGTCCCAAATGGTTAACAAGAATGCAAAGGTATAGATCAAAAGATGTGAAAATAAACTAAGCGGCACTTGGGCAGAGTTTCGCCTTGTCTGAAGGAGAAAGAAACCAAGCGAAGTGATACATCATTTAATTCCATGATGAGAAACAATTAGATCTAACTTGAGTGGATTCATGGACTTGTTCGAAAAACAAGGTTTTGAAACCAAGAAAGTTATCACTTCATGATGGTTTGGCAAGATGCGACAATGGACTAGCAAAGTGGGCTCCACAAAATGGATTCCCTAAGTAGATCACTCAACTAGGTGTCAACAGTTTGTCTAATGAGAGTTCAATTTGCCAAGGTTTCCCAAGGATTATCTCGACTTTACTTTACCCCCTTCTGATACAATGAGCAACTAGTGCGTTCAGTTGTATCATCATTGGGATCGCAATACAGACAACTTTGACTCTAAACTCACAATGTATGACTAGTCAAGTGGGTAAGCAGAGTGCTTCCTGTTTCATCCACGAGGTTACACAATGGTGGATTACTTTAGGGTTCCTAGAACCACCCCCATTGTTGTAGCTTAAGGTGTTATGCCAAAGGGGTTATGTTCTAGTTGAGCAGATAGGGACGTACCCTTTTCTGAAACTTGCAATACAATGTTATGTTCGTGGTGTGTTTTTTTATCTTTTTAACTTAATGTGGTTTTAAGTAGCACACCATTTTGCAACCTACAATTAAACATGTATTATTGGGTTTGTTTTGAAACTCCTTCCTTTGACAAATGAATTTGGTTCTATACGTAAAAGGTTAGTATTTTTCCAAAAATAGATCACAACAAAAGAGAGTTTATGTGTTGTTTTTGATTCCCAAGGTCACCAAAAAGGTGTGAGGGAAGAGCATACACAATGTGAAAAAATCAACTATCAATAAGTAAAGGAAAATACTTTAATTAACTTGCAAAAAAGAATTTTTTAAACCAAAATTTGAAGATTAATCCATTATGAAACATAAATCAAGTGTTTTGAAATCAATAAGAAGGTTTTGGAAGCATTTTTTATTGCTAAGATCACCTATAAGGCGTGAGGGAAGAGCATACGTGCTTCAAGGACCTTAATTAATTAAGAAATGAAACACTTAACTAATTTAATCAAAACAAAACCAAAAACCCTACAAACAACTGATTAGTCCCTAAAAACCTTTCAAAGTGTTAGCAATAACCAAGAAAATATTTTTCAAACTTTAAGACACGTTAGAAAATGAATAGTTATCTAATAAAGTAACACCATACATTTTTTGTAATTTCCCTCCTAATTTTATGTGCTCTATTGCTATTAGTTCACTTCAATACCTTTCCAAATAGGAGCACTAAAAAAATAGGAATCGTTTCAAGTTCGGGAGAAAAAGTTATGGCCTCCGGAAGATAGGTAATGAGATACAGTTACATATGCATACGCTTTACCCAGAATGACACATACATGTGCTTGTGGGTTTCGATGGATACGTGCACCCAAATAGATGGTACACGGGCAAGGTAAAATGAAATGGTCAATAGTAAAAGTTGCACCTGCACATCTAGACAGATGGGTACATGCCTGTTTTGACATATACGCCCAGGAATGGATACGTGCCCCTTTTAAATGGATTGAAGAGTCAAACCCAGACGGATGTGGCCAGTTCAACACATGGTGCATGTTCGATTTGAATATACGTTTTTCCAAGACACCTGTGCGTACCCCCTGCAAAAACCTCAAAATTCATGAAAATGAAAAAATTTAAAGAATCAAATAGGTTAGTCTTTGACAATTAAAGCCCATTTTTAGCTCAAACCCATTACATGCTTTATGCAAAAGGAAGATTTAGCCCACTTAAAATGTGAAATCTATTAAAAACAAGCTATTTAAAACCTAAGAAGCATAAAAATGGTTAGAAATGGACATGCAAAGCTTAAAAAGACCTCCATTAATGGAACTTGGACTAAGAGTCCCATTGGGTGTGCCAAATGTGTTCATGAATAAATTAGATATGTTATGGAAATGAAGCTAAAACATATAACCTCAAAGCATGAACCTAATCTACACTAAACCATCATGATAAGAGCTAAACAAGAGCACTTCTATCATTGCATAAACTTAGATTAAATCTAACATAACATGATATATGTTAATCTCTACTCTTTAGATCATTAGTTAAGAAATTGAACCTAAGAAGATCAACTTAGAAATCAAAGGGGTGATTTAGATGTTTATGGTTCTCGAGATTTCAAGAATGGAGTCTCACAATTAATGGCTACAAGGCCATATGGTTCTCTCCATTTACTTAAAACTTGGTTTATGGATGCAAATGGAGGCTATTAGCTCACGATAAATGGATGGGGTAAGCTTAAGATCAAATGGATAATTAGCTTAAAACTAATACAAATGAGGTCTCAAATTTTTCTTAGTATTGAGTTGTGAGTGAAGTTGTAAGGTTGAATGGGAAAGCCTAGCCTTGTATTTATAGTTTTCCAAATGGAAGAGTTTGAACTTTGGGTGCATGTGGGACTAAAAAAGCCAAAAAGCACTTTTATGATTAGGAGTGATAAACATGCTTTAGACTAGTTAAGCTAGGTTTAGGCTAGTTAAACTTGATTAGCAAGTGATTAGAGACTCATTGAGAGTTGGGAGGAGTCTGATTAACCAAATGTGACTGATAGATAGCCTAGAAAGCTTGCATAAGTGGTTCAGAGAGAACTAGGGAGGTTATGAATGGTTGAAATGAGGAATTTTTAACTAATAAGAGAGATATTAGCCCAATTAGCTGATTATAGGAGGAATATGACTTAAAGAGTGTCTTGAATGGGCATCCAAGAATGGAGTGGAGAAGGGTTGATTAACAAAGTGTTGTTAATTGACTGAATTGGATGGAACATTAGGCGTAAGCATATTTTAGGTGTCTACAAAGGATGTTGTATTGTTCTCAAAAGAAGGGTTATTAAAATATAGGGAGGTCATAAATTCTTTTTATGGGATGGGACCGACTAGGTACTGCCATCTAAAGGAAATCCATACTTATAAAGAACAAGTTAAGACCACAAGATTGATAAAATTTGAGATTAAATTCATAAATTGACAAAGAAATGTGAATTGATAGGGATCACTAGAGATTCAGGGTGAATCACTGGTGATCAGATAGAATCACTGGTGATTCATGTGAAAATTATGAATTTGATAGAAATGGTAATCTAAGCTTTAAAATGGTGATTTTTGATGATTTTCAATGTTTGGACAAAATGCAAATGAAAAAACAAGATAAATAAATACCTTTTGTTGAGGAAATAAGCTGAAAGATGTCTCCAAATGTCTAATGGAGCTGATTGAAGTCATTAGATAGTTGTTATATTCTATGAGAGATTATTGATGAAAAGGCCACCAAAATGATGTGTTTAGGATAGCTTGGAGTTGATGTAGAACCTTTATGATATATGGAAATGCCTTAGATTTACTCGAAGTTGGAAAATGAAGTGCAAGTATGATAAAAAGGTTTATAAATATCCCTAAGAAAGGAGTAAACACTCCTATTTATAATCACTAGCGATTGGTTAGGATCACATGTGACTTGGATTTTTCAGGGAAAATGTTTAGAAAGTTGTTAAAACCAATTCTAAACACGGATTTCAGGTATTTTATGAGGGGATATGGTTGAGGGGAGGATATCAACAATTTTTGGAGGTTAATATATGATAATAAAATATATTTAAGTATTTTTAAGATGGTTAAGGTAGATTTAAAGTGGTTGTATGGTTTAGGATATGTAAAATGGTAATTTATGAGTATGTAAAATTGTTTTTATGGAGGTGTAATGGGGGTGTTTTAGGATAATGATTCTTAGATAGTTTTTAGGTTAAATAAAGTGTGTATAATATGAAGTAGGCATGTTGATGAAAACATGGTGTCTACACCAAGAGCCCAACCACTCTAACAACTAGATTTTAAAGTTGAATGGTGTCGTCGTCTCACACTAGTAATTTGATGGCATATGATGGAGCAATGTCAAATTCCCATAGTTTTCCTACAAAATCAGTGGTGAATTTTCCTTGGTGGTTGGCCCTATTAATTTTTGGAACAATATAATCTTCTCCCCCTTTCTTCTCGTCTTATTTATAAACATAAACTCAAAATCAATTGTAAAAAAATATCTCCTGATTGTAAAATCACCATGTCAAAATGGTGGTCAAGATTTCATGAGTTACAGACTTATGATCTGGTCACATGCAATGCACTTAGTTCCCTTACCCACTAATTCAATATACTATGTATCTCTATGATCAACAAAATTTCTCTATTAGGGCTCACATTTTCTCTTTACTTGTTTTATTGTGTCTCTTACCCGTCTCTTCATTTTTGGTATATCATGTGTGGGTTATTCTTGCATGTTTCCATTTATGTGTCTATAATTCATGGAATGGAATGGTTTGCATAGTGTTGACCTATGGAATGTATGTTCCCTCTCATCTTTTATTTTCCCTCTTATTCTTCCCATCACAGAGAGATATCTCCTTTTGTTTTGGCATTATTTCCACTCTTTTAGCTTAGTTTCAATTCATACATCTCTCTCTCAACCTTGGTCCCTTGGAATTATTAAGATAGGCTTATCTTACGATTAGTGTTAGTGTTATATAGATAAGTAAAGGAATTCAACCTTCTCTGAAAGGTTGATCACATATAGTCAAGCCCCACATTTAGATATCATCCCATATCTTACTGAGGTGTTGAATCTAGTTTCAACAAGGTGCAATCTCATGTGAAAACAATTTTTGGCAGGCCCGGTGGGACCAATTTGATGATTTTAACATCATCTTCACTATTACTAGTGTGTTTCTTGGTAATATACAACCTTTTAAGGATTCGTTTCAACACATTTGGTGACTCCACTGATCTAGAAACCCATTTCTCTTATTTATAGACCAGTTCCATTCTTCCGTTTCCCTCATTCATAAATTTATGCAAGCATGAAATCATTCCCTCATTTCGATCCTCATTTTTAAGAACAATATCATTTTCCTCCATCTCCTTTTTTTCAACCCCCTCAAAATTAGTTTTATGAGCCTTATCATGATGAATATGCATATGATCCAAACCCCACCGAGCCACATAGTTATATTTTTAACCATGTTGTTTTTCAAGAACATGCATATGCATATAATGAAGGTGGTTTCATGTTTGATGATGATCTCTAGATGTGAGTCCAAAAAATGGAGGTGGAACTACAAAAGGTAAATGTGGCATGTGAAATCATGACAAATAGACTTGATTTTAGGGATCCCTTTCCAATGGGTGGTATTCTACTGAGCTAGTATATCCCCCAATAGAAGTTAAACATATGGTTGAATCCTCAAATCAGATATCAATGTTATTTGATTCAATGGAAGATTATAAATTTATTTATAGGGAACCCTATTTATGGGGTAATATTGCACTTCCATCATACACCTATTTCATTCCTTCTTTCCAACTTGCAACATTTAAGCTAAATCGTGAAATCCCTAGCTTCTTTAAAGTCCTTCCTATTAGTCATATTCCTCCTCAAGAGGATTTTGTACCTCCTCCATCATTCGAACCCCTAAAAAATTAATCAAAATATCAATCCTTTTCCCCTCTCATATATCCAAACCCATTTTGGGATGAGATTTGTGACCAAACAAATTTGGGAGAGCATTCGACTGAAGAGCTAAATAAAGAAGATCAACTATAGAGTTTCAAGGATTAGCACAAGGAGTTTGAGGTAAAAAATATCTTCATCAAGAACCTAACATTCAACCTATTGAAAATTCATAAAAATCAATTGAGGTGGGCTCCATTATTGTTCATTATCAGATATCTGTTGAAGAATGGACTGAATTTGAAAGCATGGATGGAGAAATGGTCTAACCTCTTCAAGAGCCTCCTATTGTTTTTATTTAACAATATTCAATGGATGATACATTGGTCGAGCTCAAAGAGGAGGTTGATATTGAAGAGCACATGGTAGAATAGGAAAAATTTGACTCTAAAAATTTGAATGTAGAAGAGATTATTGAGAGCCTTTTTCTCTCTTTTGGTGATGAATATGTCAATCAATACTTTCCCTCATTCAGAGAATCAAATTTGGAGGAAATCCTTAAAGAGGAACAATCAGAGGAAGAAAGCAACCATCGTGATCAAATTGAGCTTCATGTTTAAAAGGAGGATATTTTTGAGCTATCAAAATTATTTTTTGAGGCTGAGGAGAAGAATTAGGAGCCCAATGTTAAATCATAGTTTGTTATTGGGGAGGAAACAAATGTAGAAAAGTTTGAACAACTTTCAAACCCTCCCTAAAATGAGGAATATGTGTTAGATAACTCCATTCAAGGGTTGAATTAGAAAGATATGGGAAAATTATATGAATCAATCTCAAATTTGGATGTCCAACCAGATATCTATCTACATCAAAGCCAAAATCATAGTGGTCACAAGTCATGTTCACTTCATAGCATGAGGAAGATCTTTAAAGTTCCAAAGGTCATCTAAAACACCTATCCAAACCAAATATAGAGCAACTTGGGGAGGTTTTTGTTCCTTTTTAGGTTCATAATTTGAGTAAAATAAAGGTGTGGACTATGTTTTCACTTCCACCAGTTAATCTAGTTGCATACCGATGTCATGGTTGCATTTAATAAGGAAGGGAAGATATTTTTCCTAACCAGTTTTTAGTTTTGTTTAGCTCACTTCCTCTTGGTTAGAGTAGGAGTATTTTAGGTTTGATTTCTGAAAAATAAGTTCTTTTCACATTTTTCATATTTCCATTTGGGTCATGTATGATTTCTCTTTTATACATAGTTTTTGTATGCCTTTTTTATGTGCACAATCTAGATCATTCACTTTCATGGGAAGAGAATCAAATATTTTGGGGTAGTTTCTAGCATATCAAGTGTTTGCTCAAAGTTCCAAGATTATTTTTCAAACCGGGGCCAAGTTCAGTGCTTCATGTGGATTTAGTGAGTTATAATTTTCAAAGATCAATTTCAAGTTTAAGCTCAACTACAAGCCCAATAGATATGTTAGGCTACTAGTCAGATTATCTAGCAAGAATATGTCCCCTACAAGTCACCAAACTGTTGTCCAAAAAATCACCCAGGTTATTTTGACAACTTTATTTAAGTTAAGGACTTGGGTTTTTTTTGTTTGAAAATTTGTGGAGTTGAAAAAATCATTGTTCTACGGAAATATGAAACATAGTGTCTGCGGGTTTACTTAAGCTATGGAACAAAGACTAAGTACTTTGTGACATCGAAAGTTTGGAAAAAGGCTAGTGTCCAATGGGTTCACTAAGTCCATATAATAAATAACAAAAATAGTCATGCAACACCATGGAATAAAGATGTGAAGTGTGGGAATGTTAGAAAAATTTAGAACCAAAGAAAGTAAAATAAAGTCGCCCAAGATTGAGAAGCTATGGAGAAAAGTGATAGAAATAAGTACACATATCAAAGAAGAATCAAAAAATAAATAGAGAGTACATATGAGTAAAAATACCATGGATCAAGAAAGATTAGGCCGCAGATGGTGAAAGAGTTGCATAGTTAGAGTGATCATTCATGGGCCAAGGTGGAAGTCAAAAATAAATTTGTAGGTCACCAAAAGTTCACAAAGCAAAACATAAACCTATAGAAGGTGAATTCTTACTATGGATCAGGGAAAGAAGGTGAAACAAAGCCACAGAATACAACAGGAACATAAGAAGCCATAGAAAATAGAAGGAAGACAGTGGATCATTGAAATTCTACAAAGCACATTTTTTTGCCCAATCTAAACTATGCGCCCAACCACTCTAATAACTAAATTTTAATGTTGAATGGTGTCATCCTTTTGTACTGGTGATTTGATGGCGTACGATGGAGAAATGTTAGAAACCCATATATGTTTGCAAAATCAATGGAAATTGGTCCTTTGTGGTTGGCCCACTTCATTTTTTTATGTAATATGATCTTCTCCCTCTCTTTTCTCTTCTTCTCTATAAATATTAATTCAAAATAAATTGTAAAAAATCCTCTCCCAATTATAAATTCACCATGTCAAAATGATGGCTGAGCTTTCATGAGTTGTAGACCTTTGATCTGGTCACATGTAATGCACTCAATTCCCTTCCCCACTAATTGATTAACTAAAATGGAATTATGTATGAGGAAATAGTAAACCTGGTTAATCTTATTAGGAGGACTAACACTTTGTAATAAAATATTGAAATAGTAAAGAGCAGATCTAATAAATTACTCTAAATGAAATAAAACTCTAAATGTGCAAGAGAAGGAAAGAGGAATAACTTAGCTGATTGGAAGTGACTGTCACAAGTTGTCGCAGATCTTAAAATGAAATAAGGAAGTGTAGACAAATACTTAGGGACCCTACGATGGACAAATTTGGAGGATATGAGATGACTGGGGCACTTAGGAGTGTACTGGGGCACCTCGTGGCACCTTGGTCTATAGTATGGGTGCTCTGAACACTGTAAATGCTAAAAACCTAAATCTGAAATGGTCGCAAGGTGTCTTCTATTAATTCCTATCTATCTTACTAGATATTCTAGGTGAGTTGTGTAATGACCTGTAATAGAAAAGGCATTATAAAACCCTAGAAAAAAAAAGATGCATATGAATGGGTCAAACTAAACCAAACCACCAAACTTGTGGTCTTATCTTTGAGCATCGCACTACATTTCAGACCCGGATGTAGTTCTAGTGTGTGTGTGTGTGTGTGTGTGTGTGTGTGTGTGTGTGTGTGTGTGTGTGTGTGTGTGTGTGTGTGTGTGTGTGTGTGTGTGTGTGTGTGTGTGTGTGTGTCATGCCCTAGGTGCTTTTGTGTCAATCACACTTTGTGAATTAGCAAGCAATAATAACTATAGAGAATGTAAATAACATGTGTGCATGGAATAAAATTGAATACCTCCCCCTATGTAGTGTGTGTGATGCATATCTCCTAGTCTTAATGCATGGCAGTATGTGGATGCAAGTGATGTAATGAATGAAACTCTAGATGGAGTGATAGTAGTGTGTGATGTTATGAACTAGGACCCTTATTATGGTCTTATAGCTTTATATTTATAGGGCTCTCAAGCTTAATTTCATAATTAATCTTGATAAGGCCGATTGAGAAAAAGATGAAGACAACAAATGGCTAGAAATGCCCCAAAAAGAAGTGGGAAAGGATGTGCATAGACCAGGGCACGTCAGGGCATCCTAGTACAGGTTAGGGCACCCTAATTTTGGGCTAGAATGATGGGGAAATTGTGAAATGGATGGATAAGTGGTGGAAAATACATGAGAACTAAAAAATAAAATATAAAATAGAGGTGGCCAAAAGGTGGGATTAATTAGTACCTTATCCACTTGAGAACCTTCTATATAGTAGTATAAGACTGGGCTAATTTATATGTAAAGTGCATAATTATTTGTCTATTTTTTTCCCCCACTTTATGTTGGTGAGAGAAAAGCTCAGTAACATAAACTAGATAGAGATGTGTACCTGATAAGAAGTAGTGCCGATAGAATAGAATCAAGTGTGGAATGAAAAAAAATAAAAATGTGGAGCGTGGATTCTAAAGATGAAAAATGTGCATAAAACGCGATGAGAGTGAACCTAGGGAGGAAAACATGTGTAGTAGTTGTTGTGTGTAGTGTTCCTACATGGTTAGTAAAGGAAAATGCCTGTATCATTGTATTTTCATTATCGTCGTTGTTTTTTAGTTTTTTTTGCCCCTAATTTGACTGCTTGTTTCTCAGATGGAGGACCTGTAAGGAGAAAATGATCAAGTAGTGAAATATGTATGTATGTAAAAATGTTGTGTAAAATATGCATGTGTACAGTAATAAAATGTAAAATATGCTAGAATAAAAAATGTAAATGGAACATGTGCACCTGATCCATGTCGAGAAAAAGGGTGTAGAAGGATATCTTGTACTGTCGTGAGTTTTTGGGCAATCTGACACTGCCCTGGCTAAAGAAAAATAGGGAGGAAATGCGTTGTATCCTCCAACTTTAACCAATTCTACTGAAATGTGTGAAGAGATATCTATATTGTCCTAGTTTTTTGAGCTATCTGATGCCACTTGATGGAGAAGTGTAGAGAGGCACACCCATTATAACCCCTAAGCCTATAATTGCTATGAAGAATTGCCAAAGGACACCATGTCCTATTAAGGTCACTGTGTATGGAGTTCGTAGACTGGTCTTAACTCACTTATTATGTTTGAATCGGTGTAAATACATTGTGTTAGTAGAAAACCCTCAATGATGCCCCCCTCTTTGGGGGCACATGCGACAACCCTAGAAGGAGAGTACGACCCTAAAAGAGGAGCCAACCACACTCTGACATGCAACGGAAATTGGAAACACTTTGTAGATACCAAGGGGTGCAAAAAATGGGATGGCTAGATAAAACAAGTGTTAGTATAAAAAACACATGTATGTAATAAGACAAGTGTAAAATATGTAGACAATGTAGAAACTACCAAATAAAGTAGTTTAAACACGTAAGAAACAAGTAGATCGTACAAAGAGGGTTTCAAACATGGGACATCACTCATGATGTCGGAAGACACTCAAGGCCATCAAGGCAACAAATAATAGACAAGTGTGCACACAAGAAAAGGGAAAATACTACATGTAATAAAAAACAAAGTAGATAAGTAGAAACAAAGAAGTGGTCATGGAAACATGTAATCCTGTAAAACAATTGTTGCACATGGAACACCCATTAACATGTTAGAGTGATAACCAATATGTAAAAGTGTGTATAAGTATTTAATGTGAGATGATAAGTATAGAAATGAAATAATAACACCTGGATAAGATGAATGTGCATGCCCCCATTGACCAATATAGGAAGGGTAGAAGGTGAGCATCCATGCTGGGTGTAGATTCCTGTATCTGCGATCATACTAGATAAAGGCATGACTGTGCATATGTGTATGATAATGACATATAATAAAGAAATCTAACATGTGTATTAAAGTGATCATCCAAAATATGAGCAAGAAAAAGTAAATGCCCCAAAAAGAATGCAGTATGTTGTGGATGGATGGAATGGAATGCAAGATGGAATGATAGGAGCAACATGCCCCTTGAGTGGATGTAAGTGTATGCAGTGAGTTTCATTTTGTTTTCCCCCTTAGCAGTCAAGAATGAACTGTAAACAAGAGTGTGTCATCAGTAAATGGTTGAGTAGTGTAGGTTATGTCTAGCATACTGTGGTGAATGTGTATATGTAATGGTGATGAAATACGACATGTAGGGAGATGTGTGTGAACCCTATAGCCAAAGTGTATATCATGAATTGTTGAAATGAAAGAGTGATGATCTAGAGAAAATTGTATATCATTATGAGATGAGTGTATGGGGATTAGATATATGGAAAGGTGTGCATGGACCCTATAGCCTAAGCGTATACCACAAATTGTTAGAATGGAGGAGTGATGATTTAGCCCTAAACATATATCACTATGAAATGAAAAGGTGAGAATGTGTGATGATTTATCCTAAAGTGTATTTCACTATGGGATGGACAAGAAGAGAGTGGTAATGTACCCTAAGGTTTAGGCCACTACCAAATGATAAAATGGGGGTGGTGATTTATCCTAAAGTGTATACCATTACAAGATGAGAAGAAGGGTGACAATTTAACCTAAGGTGTATGTCACTAACATGAGAAATAGAGGATGAGGAAAATTTCACATTGGTGAATGTAAGGTCCATTTGATTGGTAAACCCTTGACATTTGAGTATGGACCGAGGAACGAGAGTGTTTCATAGGGTGGTGAGTGCAGTGCATAGAAGACAATTTAGCATAAATAACCAAGGGAGGAATATGGGGTGTAAAGGCACGTGGTGTACACAATGAAATGTAAGCTATGTAGCATGCGTAATATATGGAATGCACTAATAGGAATATATAAAAATATAATGTATAAGGATGATAGATGGAAATAGACCCATATAAAATGGAATCTAGTGTAGTATTTAGAATGTATATGATGGATAGATGTGTTATGTAATGTAAGATGTGGATATAGTTGTAGATAGAATATGTAGTGATGATAAGAAATGCTAGACCCATAGATAATATGACCTTGCGTAAATGTAGAATCTAAGGAAGAGATGTAAAACTAGACGTAGATGATGTGACAACTAATGTAGTGTGTATAATATAGATGGTGTATAAATGACCAATAAATGAGGTATGTGTAGGATAATGTAGGATGTAGGTTATGTATAGAAATGATGATGTATGATATATGGTGAATGTGATAGGATGTAAATGTGTAAAACCTATAGTGTCATGAGTAGGGTTTAGTGTAATGATAATACCTCAACAGTCCAGTGTGAACCAAAGTACAAGAGTGCATCATCGGGTAACGAGGGTGTTGTGACATATAAGAAACATGCCTATATATGAAGGAATTAATGAAGAAAATGCAAAGAGTGGAGATTTAGTTATACTAATATGGGGAAGAGGGGAGTAGGTAGTGACGATGCCCCCCCCAAACGGTCCTAGGAGAGAAATCACTCGATGAGGTCAAAAGATGATGATCCATCAACCGGTGCCTGATATGATGAAAGGGGAGGGTGATGCTCAAGTAATGGTGATATGATAGACTAATGTTACATGGGGGAATGAAGTGAATATGCATGTGATGGGTGCACATAAGATGGATGTTGGGGCATAGTAAAATGTGTGGATGATGGAGACAAAGGAGGTGTTGTGTGTAAGGGGGAGTAGGAGCCATAACGAATAAAACGAAGTGGTGAGCGGCGAAGAGATACAATAGTATTCTGAGGAATGGGCCTATGTTGATGTGTAGGACTAATGGAATGGATTGATTACATAGGGGCCAATCAATATGGTGAAGTAGGAATATGATGCATAGGCAGTGAAAGTAAAGGAATTGTGTGAGCAAGAGGGGGAGACACATAAGTATCAAAATGATAAGGTAGTGATAATGGAGGTGGTGGTGGAACACCATTAATGGAAATAACTTGGTTGTCGTACAAAAATTTAAGGTGTAAATAGTTCATAGAAATAATAGCTTGGGATTGATGAATCCAATTGAGGCCAAGAACTAAGTTGCATCTTTTGACGGTTTGAATGATAAGACAAGGCAGGAGGAGAGTGAGAGGACCAACTATGATAAGTAACTTAACAACACCAAATGGTCATTTGAACAAATAGTCAATTTGTGATGGAGGGTACCTGATAGAGTGTAAGTATGACAAAGAACATGCACTTATCGGGTAAGATGGATCTACCTTATAGTTGTTGATAAAGGTTGACCCAATAGATTCATGTATATGTAAATGGTCAGAGACAAGCGTAGCGTGGTAGCCAACATTGGAGAAGGAGATGATTGGTGGTGAATGAAAGTGTGAGAAATAAGAAAGTTGAGAGGTCCAAGGGGAGAAGATAATGTATGATAGATATAATTAGAGGATGAATCGACTAGCTTAGTATCATGTTTAGGTAGTGGTTTGTTAAATATTTGGAATTTGTGGTTATCATTAGTAGGGACATATGTGGGGGATTCTAGGAGCTCAAGATGGCCACTATTGAGTAAGTCTTGGATGATATCTTGGAGCTTAAAACAATGATTAGTGGAATGCATGACGCATTGATGATAATCACAATAAGATTGGTCATCAAAGTTACACCCTTTGGGTCAGGATGGGTCAAGTTGTAAAGGCAGTGGCAGAGTAATGATATTACTATCAATGAGTTGTGGTAACAAGACGCTTAGCGGGGTACTAATTTTAGTAAAAGGATGACTGTATGGCTGAGGGCGCAATTTCCCTAGAGTAGAGACTGCATTAACAATAGTTTGTGGATCACTAGTTTTATTTACAGGTTCCCGAAATAGTGTCTTGTTTGGTGGGTGGGTGAAAGAAGAAGATGTTTTAAGATATTTGAGCTTGCCAACAGAGAGAAGTTTGGTCTCACATAGCTTGAGAGCGTGAAGAATTCGGTTGAATGATGGAAAATTTTCAAAGAGCACACTATCTTGTAAAGGTGGAAAGAGGCTATGGATGAATAAATCTTGTAGTTTTGAGTGTGTGAGGACATTGGTCATCTTTTCCATGAATTTTTTTTTAATTTTGTAAGACATAATCAGGGAAGCGTTCTATGGGGCCTTGTTTAAGTTGAGATAGTTGGGCATAAGAGAGTGTGGAACCAATATTGATAGAAAATTACGTGAGAAAAGCATCAGCAATATACGTAAATGAAACTATAGAATGTAGTGGTAAGTCATAGAACTAACACATCACATAGTCTTATAGACTACGTGGAAACAACTTAGTGAGGATAGTATGATCATCAACGTAAACGAGATAGGTGACATGGAAAGCACAGAGGTGTTCTTGTGGATCATCGTGGCCTTTAAAAATGGGTATTTTGGGAGAGGTAAAGTTAGATGGTAATGGGTAAGAAGAGATAGATGGTGCAAAGGGAGTATGCAACAAGGAGGCAAAGTCAAGTAATAGAGGTCCTTTAGAATTAGTGACTTGTAACTGATAGATTTGGTTTTGGAGATCTTGGTAGAGGGATGTGAAATCGGGAGTATTATAGGAGGAACCAAGTGGAACATTAGAAGCACCATGATGGGTAGTTATTATAGGAGTGGAAACACAAACTGGTGACGTGGATACCATAGGGGCAAAAGAAACGGGTAGGGATGCCTTGTGAGTTCACTTATTAGTGAGTAGGGCATGCAAAACATGAGGAAGATGAGTGGGATTTTCACATAAAGCTTGTCAAAAATCATTGATAGCATCAAGTTGTTCTTTTTCAACATTAGTATCCTAATCATAAGATTTATCGCTAGTTGCAGTCTCGATTTCACAAGGGGGAACCTGGGTAGAGTCATCTAAGGGGTTTTCGGCTAGAGAGGTGGGTATGTTAGCCATGTATTTAGAAGTACAAAGAATAGGAGAATGAAGCTCACAATAATGGAGAGGGCTAAAGTGACCGCTACAAGTAATGGGCATAAATGAATAAGGGACGTCGAGTTCATCAAAATGATTACCTAAAATGGAAGTATGTGTGGGGAAATAGTAACCCTAGTTAATCTGATTAGGAGGACTAAAAAGTTGTAATAAAAGACTGAACAATAAAGAGAAAATGTAATAAATTGCTCTAAATGAAATAAAACCCTAAATTTGTAAGAGAAGGAAAAAGGAATATCTTAGCCGATTGATGACTATCACAGGTTATCGTAGATCAGGAAATGAAATCAAGAAGTGTAGACAAACACTTGGGGACCCTGTGAAGGATAGATCTAGAGGATCTGAGATAACTGGGCCACATGGGAGTGTATTAGGGCACCCTGGTCTATAGTATAAGCACTTTGAACACTATAAATTCTCAAAAATTGAATCTGATATGGTTGTAAGGTGTCTTTAATTAATTCCTATCTATCATGATGGATATGTTGGGGGAGCTGTGAAATGACTTGCAATAGAAAAGGAAGTATAAAACCCTAGAAAAATAAAATATGCATATATATATGGGTCAGATTGACCTCAGCCACCAAAATTGTGGTCTTATCACTAAGCAATGCATTACATTTCAGACCTAGATGTAGTTTTGGTGTGTGTGTGTGTGTGTGTGTGTGTGTGTGTGTGCGTGTGCGCGCGCGCGCATGTCATGCCTTAGGTGCTCTCGTGTCAGTCACACTTTGTGAAGTAACGAGCAATAGTAACTATAGAAAATGTAAATAACATGTGTGCATGGAATAGAATAGAATCCATCCCCCTATGTAATGTGTGTGATGTAGATCTCCTAGCCTTGATGCATGGCACTATGTGGATACAAGTGATGCAATGAATGCAATTCTAGATGGAGTGATAGTTGTGTGTGACGTTATGACCTAGGACCCTCATTATGGTCTTATAGATTTATATTTATGGGGATATCAAGCTTAATTTCATAATTAATCCTGATAAGGCTGACTGAAAAAAAAGATAAAGACAAAAAATGGCTAGAAAGGCCACAAAAACAAATGGGAAAGGATGTGCATAGAACAAGGTGCCCAAAGTGGGACTGGGGCTCCCCAGGGTGCCCCAGTATAGGCTGGGGTGCCCTGATTTTCAGCTAGAATGATGGGGCAGTTATGAAATGGACAGATAAGTGATGGAAAATACATGGGAACTATGAAATAAAATATAAAATAGAGGTGGTAAAAAGGTGGGATTAATTAGTACATTATCCACTTGAGAACCTTTTAAATAGTAGTATAAGACCAGGATAAATTATGTGTAAAGTGCATAATTTTGTGTCTATACTAATGTAATGGACTGCATATTTCTATGATCGATAAAATCTCACTATTGTGTCTCGTATCTACCTTTACTTGTTTTATTGTTTTTCTTACCTGTCTATTCATTTTTGGTATATCATGTGTGGGTTATACTTGTAATTTCCCATTTCTTTATGACTAAAATGCATGGAATGGATTGGTTTACATAGTAGTGATATGTGGCATGTATCTTTCCTCTCATCCTACATTTTCCCTCTTATTATTCCCCTCACTAAGAGATATCCCCTTATTATTTTGGCATCATCGTCGCTCTTTTAGCTTAGTTTCATTTCATGCATCTCTCTCTCAACCCTAGTCTCTTGGAATTATTATGATATGTTTATCTTACGAGTAGATTTATCCTTAAATAGTTAGATAGAGGAAGTTAGCCTTCTTTGAAGGTTGATCTCATAGAGTCAAGTCCCACATTTAGATATCATCCCATGTCTTACTAAGGTATTGAACCTAGTTTCAACAAGGTGTAATATTAGGTGATAACACGTACCTTATGACCAAGGGGCTAAGATTTTATATGGGCCCTTCCCATTTTTACTATTTTGGGTTGAAATGCATGTTCCCGAGAAAATCACAAGGACTTTCCATTTCTACTAAAAATGGACTGTGGTGAAAGACAATAAATGTAAGAGTAAGCCAACATATCTATAACAATAATCAACATATCCTTTCCAAATAGAAGACTCTATAAAAAACAAAAAAATACCTAGAATAAATCACTGAAAACCCAAAAAATCCTAGAAACCATTCTTCATGGATGATTTTTACACCTCTACACACTTACATGCTTGCTTTTACAGATTCTCATGTCTACCTATAGTTGTACAAAACCAAAAACAATTTGAAATCGCTTGCCTCTGCCAATGTCCAAGTTTATAGTTTATCTTGGGGGTTTTCCACCTTCCAGATCCAATGACACACTTTTTTTCCCATACAAATGCTTGTTACAAAAAATTACTTCCAACGAAAGCAAGAAACTCCATATATAAACCCTTGCTTACAAAAAAACTTTTAAAAAAACCCTTCCTCTTTGTTTGCAAAAGAAACTTATAGGTGGATGTCTACAACATTTATCACTCTAATACCATAAAAGGAATTATAACTAGATTGTTCCAAGCCATAAAGATCTCATGATCTAATAGAAAATCACATTCAATAACTTGAAAGTAATTCCATAGAATAAACTTACAAAACACATTTGCAAACAAAGAGCACCTATATCAAATATGGAACTTCTAAATCAATACAATTCCATGAATCAACTCAATAATCAGGATGTACATATAGGAGGGAAGTGAAAATACCACTTAGAACAATGGTGAGAACTCCCACTAATTGATACAGGCAGTCAAGTTGACTCCACAAAACTAGCAAGCTACCTTCATAAGACTAGCAAGCTAACTACACACAACTATTGCACATGAGTGAGCTAACTCAACAAGTGTATGGATAACCTAAGTGTAATAATTATCCTAATAAACAAATAAAAGGATAAATAATAACCTTCAATTACTAATAATTAAATTACAACAATATCATTCTTTTGTAAAAAAATGCCAAAATTTCCAAGTTATAAATTTTCATATTTCCATTTCGAGATAAGGAAGGTTCCCTAGTAGAAACCTAATAACAATGTCTTAAGTATAATGAAGGCTTGTTTATGGTTACAAGCTGTAAATAATTATATCCCCATGTTTCTACATCAAAGAAAAATGTTGGTTGTGTAGTCATTAAAATATGCACTTATTACTATTACACTACACCTCTAGTATGTTGTTTATATGCATGATTTATAAGTATGGAAACTAGGAAATGGTGACACTTATTTGGTCCTTTTATTTCTTTGATTGGCTCTTCGCATGTCTTTTATCTAGAATTTTCATATTTTGGTCAATTCACTGGGATCATAGTTCTTGTCTTTGGTCTTGTTTATGTCTGGTTGTTGGAGGAGATTACCACCCATCCAGAACAATAGCACCCATGCGTTAATGTTCTTCTAAGTGTTTTTTTCATCTTTGCTTTGTTTTCTACTTTTTCAATTTTCTTTGGTTTTGTGTCTTTTCTTGGTTCCTTTTCACAACTTAGGTTAGATTTTGGTGTCATTATATACCTAAATTCAAACTAATAAATTTTATATATACACAACCTACTAAATATTCTAAGGAGGCAATTGGGATATCATTTTCTATATCTACGACATACAAATAACAACATAAGGGACTAAATTTTGGCTTGCATTATTCACTACATAGGGAAGGCTATTCTGGATTCCATACCACACATTTTTCATTCAGACAAAGCAGTTGTAGCCCGTTAATTGTTTGTGTAACTATAACTAGATCAACCTAGATCAAGGGACACAATTTCAATCACACACCACAAGAACTACATGGAGTCTGAAATGTAGTGCAGTGCTCAGCAACAAGATCACATTAGGGTGACCATCAAGGTCAATCTGACTCTCTCATATGCATATTTTATTCAGTCTAATGTAATATTGAGTCTTATGCAAGTATCTAGGGTTTATTTGATAGGTACATGTGTGAAAAATCAGAAGTACAATGAAATTGACGTAACCTATAATGTACTAAAAGTGATAAGAACCAATATAGGAAGAGCTAGGATCACAACTATAGTGCAAAAACTAATTCCCAGAATAGACACTAGCACCCAAGTAGTCATGTCCTCTCCCAGGTGTTTTTTCTCCTGAGATCGTCACATTCCAATCTCTAAATCAGATCTTACATAGTCCATAGTTATCATTTTCAAAGCTGTTACTAACCTAGAATCAATCAATACTTACAGAGGAAAACTGAGTCATTTTAAAAACCTTATCTATCACTCTTGCTTATACTTATGTAGTTTTAACTTGCATATTTATAGTTATATTTATCTGATCAACAAATCCCTTAGATTAGATTTATTTTTTAAAAATCATTTGGTGAAACCATTCCTTACATACCCATTTATCTGATCTTTCATGGCTTCCCATACCTTTGATTCTGATGTTTCCCCATTTTATATCCAGGTTCAACTTCGTAATCACCTTTTTAAGAATGTCCTAGTTGATGCTAGATCTAGTCTAAATATATGCAATATGTCCTTTCTACATCAAATAGAACTTTTTACTACTCATTTTAATCCATCTACTCTTTGTATATGTAGCTTTGATGATACACCTAAGCAAGTATTAGTCACAATCTCTCTTTCCCTTATTATGGGATCTTACACTCTTGTTGTTTTATGACATGTCATGTCTCATGATTTCCTTTACAATATCCTTCTAGGTCATCCTTGGTTATATAATATGCATAAAGTTGTTTCTACCCATGCCCTTTATATACCTTCTTTCTAATTTAACAAAATTAAATATAATGTAAAGACACTACCGATCATATGAACTAATAGTATCATACAAGATCTAGCTAAATAAGTACATTCAAGAGTTATAAATAGGGTTTTTAGAATAACTAAGCTTACCTCCATAGGTTTGAACTAATTTTGGGATAAAGACTAATCTGGAAGGGTGTATTTTGGCTTGTGTAGCCTTTATTTCTGAAATTGGGAGTTGAAAATATCTTTTGGAACATAATGGATTGAGGAGGGGGAATCAATCCATACAAAATTTAATCAATTTCACATTTTCTTACTTAACTCAAAACCAATTAACCATTCACTTAGGTGTGCACAACATCAAATACCATACATTCACATAACCATGAAGAAGAGAAAACACCACAACACAAGATATAAGTGGGAAAGCCTCAAGGGGAATAAAAATCACTAAAAACTTTGCTGATATTACACACAAAAATACTCGAGTGAATATTACACATTACAAGAGATTTATTTAGTGAGGTATCAACCCCAAAAGGAGCACCAACTCATAGACCCTTGTTGATATGAATAAGAAAGAGAGACTCCTATGAATATGACTCATCATAATATATATTTATGAATATATCACTGATGATATGCTACAACAACTCAACCAATGGTGATCACAAGATTCATCTCCAAACTTCTTCAAACCCTTGCTTTAACCCTTATTCACCTAGCTCACTTTTTCTCTATCCTTATTCACTTGTCTTGGAATGAAAAAATGTCACACACTCTTCCAAAAATTCTTAAACATATAACACACTCTCTCATCTATCTAAAAATTCCTTCAAACCTACTACACTCTCTCTCTTTTGGGTCGCACATTTTACCTCTTTCTCAACTAGTAAAAATTATAATTCAAACATGCATTTTATACCCTTCTCTTGATTCACACACACACCAAGCCAGTTTCCCTCCTTTGGTTCAATAAAGGAAAATTTAAAAAAATCACAATTGAATCATTAAAACATTCACATATGACCCATATAGGTCATCCATTCCCAAAACCACTCATCTTACACCAAACAAGCTCAAAACCCCATCACTAGGATGAGCTAAAACCAAAAATGCAAAAACCATGACTATTCAAGATATAAATTCATTTAACATATGTAATATGTAATATAATAATAATACATGGTTGCACATTATCTTGGACCAATCAAATAATTGAAAACACAAGCCAAAAGGCTCATATTCTTCACTAAATAGTTATTTCTAGCACCTTGTCTTTACCTTTGGGCCTCAAGCACGCTAAAAAACAAATAAAATATGGAATTTAGTCACTATATGGATTCCTCGAGACCTTTATATCACATTCATGAAAGTTAAATCTTATGAAACATCAATGTGCTCAATCCACAACAACTTTCCTCTTCTCCAAATCAAGTTTCCCATAAACTAGTTTTGCAAACTCAACTAGTTTACACCCTTTATGTCATTTACAAGACCTAAAAAGGAATTCAATAGGAAAAAAATTCATCCCTCTTCACTTTCCAGGTGATATAAATTATCAAATAATCTATCTAATGATTCATTCACTTCATTATTTCATCCCAAGCAATCATATCTAGGAAAACTGACAATCTTCTTCCTCACAAACCGAACAGGATGAACCATCAAATCTCATAATAATGATAAAAAAACCTATACCAATAGAAATTAATTTGAATCCTCTTTCCATAACATATTGGAACTACTTACAACTCTAAGTAGAAGGCCTTCAACCAAGCTCATCTCTGTAAATTTCCTGAAACTGCCCCAAAACTGCCTTTTGACAAGTCTTCATAAATATGGAACACTTTTCCATTTAAAATATTCCTCGTGACCTCAAACCTCCATGAACGTGAATAAAAAATCACATAATAAAAAAAATGTTTATTTATTTTTCAACTCCTTTGTCCAACCTTGTCCCAAACTGAACTTCTTTAGAAGCATGCTTGTTTGGGTGGGATTCACTCATCACCACATTCACTACCACACATTTCTGGAAACCTAGAGGATTCCTCTACATCATTAAATCATCATAGATTCACTATCAATCCATTCTGGGAAATTATGAGCATTATCTCTCCTACCACTTTTGAGTTAGGGTTTCAAACACACAAAACGTTGTTTACCTTCTTAACATTTGTTTATAAAAATGTGAATATGAAATGACCTCATAATTTTTTTGAAACCTTATAAACTAAATATAGAAACATCCCTGAAATCCACAAGGTCCCATGCAAATCACACAATTTAGGGTGAGCATCAGAAGATCAAATTTGAGCTGGAAATGACCTTTTCTTGACCATGTTTCACATAAAACTATCATAACTTGAAAAATAATCATCATGGAAACATTAAATTTTTTCTCATAATGACACATCTATACATACATCTTCATCATCATATGTCAAATATTTTACCTACATCTCTCCAACCCATCTGAGACTTGCATAGACTAGCCCTTAGGGTTTTGGACTGGTAAAGGCTAGGGTCAACTAAAAAATATTATAACTCATCATATAAACATCTCAAAAATGTCCTAACATAACATAGTAAATCATAATAACACCTTCCTACATCCATCCATGAGCTCATATGGCTCCACAACTCAACTTCATGCCTTCCAACAACCATACATGGTTCAAATGAGCACTTGAAACTTGGTCTTTAGCCTGTACCTATACCCTAAAACTCATGTGATTGCCTAAAGCACCCCCAAAAATTCTCTATATCATACTGCCAACATGCTTATCAATCCATCAATAAGATAGCATACCATCATGCACCATCACCTATGCTAGCTAGGTCACCTGTCAAGGCTTGCAAGGACAAGCCAATCTCACTGAATCAAATCATGCAACCAAGAACACACATGAAACTCAATTTCAGCATCATATTGAGAATCCTACAACTCCACTTTGTCATTATTGGTATTTTACATCAATGACAACACCTAGAACCACAACATGCCAACAATCTCCCCCTTTGTCATTGATGGAAAACCACATGAACTTCTCCCCCTTTTTACATTAATGAAAAATGAATACATATACCTACATATTCTTCATCTTCCTCAGCTTCATAGGATCATGATTTGGTTAGAAACATCAACCAAATATCTCATACTAGCTCACAAACTTGAATGATCTCTTACAAAAAATGATGATTTTGGCCATTTTCAAGTGTATAAACACTAACCTCCCCCTGGGATATAGCATATACAACACCTAATCATACCAAAAATGAATCCTAAAGAGAAACATCATTCATACCTTCTACTTTGAGCAAGAACATCATCACAGCCATAATTCAAGCATGCCAACCTTGTTATTTCACACAAGACTCTATGTTTTCACCTTCTTACAACCTGTTTTGAGCTTTGTCATAGACTTGAAACCTGTAAGCATAAATCTACAAGAACATGCCATACAACTGATTATGCAAGCATAAAAAATTCTTAATTTGAGGCTTAGAATCACCAATTTCACCCTTTTATAGGCACTTGAGCTCTAAGACATAATCTTTCCTAGACATTTTCAATCATTGGGACTTCATTTCACCTTGAAAGACACCTCAGATCATTATAGGCCAACTTTGATGAGTCAAGAACATTATGTTGAGTTTTAGAGCTCAATTTAGTCACAAATAGGATGATTTATTAAATTTTTGGAATACACAGTAACTGACATCAGTTAGGTAACCATCTTCGGTCACCTGGGGACCGGCATCAGTCAAACAAGTAGGAACCGATATCGGTTAGGGTAACCGGCATTGGTTACCTATGCATGATTACTTTTATTTAAGTCATGGGAATTAGATCTAACCTTTGATATAAAGGTGATCTAATGGTTGTAATTACATAGCTAATGTTCCCTAAGTTTTCATATGCTTATATAAGATAGAAATCTAGGGTTAGAAGTAAGAATTAGAATAATTGTAAGAAGTAAATTCTTAGAGAGCAGAGAAAGAGAAGCTAGTGAGAAGAAAGTATTGTACATCATGTGAGGTGTGGAAGATTGATAGATCTTCATTGTATTTCCTCTGTAAAGCTTTGAAATAATAGATTGGTTGTTTCTTGGTGGACATAGCCCACACTGGGTGAACCACGTTATATATTGTGTATTTTCTCTTCTAGTTTATTTCTGTTAAATTATTGTTTATTATTGTATGCTTTAGATCTGATTATAGATATGTACAACATTGGTTTGTGGTTAACCCCAACAACTCATATCAGAGATTTTTTATTTGAGGGTTTTGTGTGTTGATAGATTACTTATAGATGGATTTATGATTGAGTGGGAGCTATAACAATAGTAGAAGATGGAAAATACAAAGTTGAGAAATTTGGTGGCTGTAATTATCAATTATGGAAGATGTAGGTGAAAGATTATTTGTTTCATAAATATCTATACTTACCATTAGATGAGAAGGCAAGACCTACAAATATGACTGATGAAGAATGGAAAATTCTTGACAGAAAGGCTCTGAGATCTATAAGATTGAGCCTAGTAGCATTTGTGGCTTTGAATATTACCGAAGTAGCAACCGGTAGATTTGATGAAATCTTTAGCTAATTTATATGAAAAACCAAGTGCTTCGAATAAATTTTATTTGATGAAGAAATTATTTGATTCTAAAATACAAGAAGGTGGATCTATGTATCAAGTCATTTGAATGATTTTTGTTCTATTGTTAATCAATTAAAATCGGTTAATATTTTGTTTGATGATGAAGTGAAATCACTTTTATTCTTATGCTCTTTGCCAGATAGTTGGGATAATTTGGTAATGGTTGTTAGTAATACAGCGTCTGCTACTAATATTTTAAAGTTTGATGATGTGGTTAGTATAATCCTGAATGAAGAAATACGTAGGAAAAGTATAGGAGAATCATCATCTGGGAATGCTTTGAATGTAGAAAGCAGAGGAAGATCTAGAAGGAAAGATCCAAGAGCAAGAAGAATATTTGAAAATAAAAGTCTAATAACGACATATCTAAATCCAGAGGTAAAGGAATAACCTGTTGGAATTGTGGGAAGAAATGACATGCAAAGAAGGATTACTGGTTCAAGGAAAACAAAGAGAATGTACCAGAGAAAGGTAAAGAGGAAAATTTTGCATCTTCTTAGGTAATGCTAGATTCCATTATTCTATCCTTGGATAATAAAATTTAATCATGGGTTTTAGATTCAAGAGCTTCTTTCCATACTACCCCTAATAATGGTTATTTCAGAAATTATGTCCAGGGTAATTTTGGGCATGTTTATTTAGGAGATGATGAACCATGCATATTACTGGTAAAGGTAGAAGTTCATCTTAAATTGTAGAATGGAAATACATGGATATTGAAAGATGTGAGGCATGTGCCAAGCCTCAGGAGAAATATTATTTTTGCAGGACAATTAGGAGAATCTAACTGCATGGTTACATTCACAGCCAATTCTTGGAAAGTTTCCAAGGGAACCCTTGTTGTAGCAAGAGGTGATAAGGTAGGAACATTGTATTTGTCTACTTGTATTATTGATTCCTTTTCTATGTTATCTACTTCAGATTCATATGCAAGCATGTGGCATAATCGGCTAGGCCATATGAGTGAAAAAATAGTGCATATATTAAAGGCAAAGGGTAAGTTATTATATTTGAAAGATGTAGATCTTGATTTCTATGAGCATTGTATATTTGGAAAGAAAAAGAGAGTGAGATTTCTTAAGGTTGGGGCAACAAAGAAGGAGCAAAAATTGGAGCTTTATGCACTGAAGATGTGTGGGGACCAGCCCAAGTAGCTTCTTATGGAGGATCCCAATATTATGTGACTTTCATTGATGATACTACAAGAAAGGTATGGGTTTATTGTATTAAACATAAATATGATGTTTTTGAGACTTTTAAAATATGGAAATCCCTTGTGGAAAATGAATCAAATTTAAAGTTAAAATTCTTTAGATCTGACAATGGTGGTGAGTACTGCAGCAAGGCTTTCAATGATTATTGTTTAGTGAATGGAATATGCAGAGAAAGAACGGTTCCTAGAACACCACACGAGAATGGTGTTGTTGAAAGAATGAACAGGACAATCATGGAACGTGCAAGAAGCATGAGGATACATGTTGGATTACCCTTACAGTTTTGGGAAGAAGCAGTAGACACAACAGTTTATTTAATTAATCATGGCCCTTCAAGTGCAATGAATGGTGGAATAATAGAAGAATCTTAGACTAAAAAAGAGGTAGATCTTTCTTTTCTTAGATTATTTGGCTCAGAAGATTTTGTGCATGTTGATAAAGAAAATAGAAAGAAGTTGGATGCTAAATCAAAGAGATGTTCTTTTATTGGTTATGGCTCTGGTGATTTTGGATTCTATTTTTGGGATTTAGAATATTCTAAGTTTATTAGGAGTCATGACATTGAATGGAATGAAAAGAGAATGAACATGGATCAAGTTTTGGTGCCCAAAGACAAACTGGTTGGAAATTTTGTGAAAGAAAAATCATTCTCATATTTAGAAAATACATCTACAAGTATCGGTGTTGGTTAGACTGAACCGGTATCACTTGAACAGAACCAAAGTCAGTCTCCAGGACCGATGTCAAATACAGAAGAGCACAAGCAATGTTGGTTAGATGAACCGACATCGGCAATAGGTGACCGGTGTTGGTCACTGTCAGAGGTGGATACTAATGTACCAGACATACAAATTGATCTTCTAGCACCACAGATCTTAGTGAAAGGTCACACAGGGTAAGTAGACCTCCATAAATATTTACACCTTCCTTATCTTATTTATTATTGAATGATAGTGGTGAACCAAAAAGTTTTATCGAATCAATGTAGGATGAAACCCACAAGAAGTAAGAGCATGTCATGGAAGAAGAGATGGAATCCTTGGAACATAACCAAACATGGGATTTGGTTAAGTTACCAGTAGGTAAGAGAACATTATAGAACAAATGGGCTTATAGGATCAAGGAAGAAGAGGGTGGACATACAAGATACAAGGCAAGGCTTGTAGTGAAAGGATTTGCATAGAAAGTAGGTATTGACTTAGGTGGGATATTTTCTCCTGTAGTAAAAATGACTTTTATATGTATTGTATTGAGTTTAGTTACTGGATAATATTTGCATTTAGAGAAACTTGGTGTCAAGATGACTTTCATTCATGGTGATTTGGAGGAAGATATTTATATGCAATAGTCGGTTGTTTATGAAGTCAACGGTAAGGAGAAACTTGTGTGTAAGTTGAAAAAGAGCTTGTATGGGATCAAGCAAGCCCCAAGGAAATGATATATGAGGGTTGATAGTTTCATTCATGAGCATGGTTATATGAGATGTGAATATGACTGTTATGTTTATTTCAAGAAGCTTGAAAAAGGAAGCTATTTTATTTTGTTAATGTATGTGGATGATATGCTTATTACATGATCTATTATGTAGGACATTGGCGAGCTTAATGAAAATTAAGTTCATACATTTGTAATGAAGGATTTGGGAACTACAAAGAAAATACTTGGCATGTAAATTCTTAGAGACAGGAAGAACACGAAATTGTATTTGTCTCAGGAACATTATATCAATAAGTTGTTGGAAAGGTTTAGTATGCATAATTCAAAACCTGTAAGTACACCAATGGCTGGACACTTTAAATTGAGAAAAGATCAGTTTCCTACATCACATGAGGAGGTCAAGTACATAGCATGAGTTCTATATACTTCATGTTAGGGTAAATTTATTTTACCTAAGTTAATTGTGCATTTAATATTATTATTTAGTTATATTTGTATAACCATTTATTTTGTCTTATTTAAGTTTTTACGTTGCAAATTATTATTTGTTTTTTTAATTATTGTTGCTTCCCGGAAGTATTTTATAAGTTGTTGTGATTCGATTATACCTATATAACATCTCATTTGTCTGCACATGGCTGTTCAATTTCTATAAGAATTACATCCCATCTATTGTAAATTAATTTTTGACAATTAATAAAATATTGTAGGCTTTCATCCCTATTTCACATTTGGTATCAGAGTTGGTTGAAGCTCCTAATAAGTTTGGAGAGGAAGGAAAGGTTTTGGAGAAGAATTCTTCCTCACACGAGAGTCAGTGTTGCCTCCAGTAGCTTCGTAGATTTCCCTGCACTCCCACAACCTTCTTTGTGACATCCAGGTAAACGTATAGAAAAATTTGTTTTTGCCTTGGAGCCCTCTACACCAGGCAAATTTTCTTTCTGGCACTCACAAAATTTAAATATATATATATTTTTCCCATTAAGGGTTTTGCATCTAACTTCATAAGACTATTTAGTTATTTCTACATTTAGCAGTATGCTATATTTGGAGGAATCTTTAGGTATGTTGAAAAATTCTTAGGTCAAGGACTCCCATCGAGCTCCCCAACTGAGTTGTGTAGAACACCTGGTGAGCTAGTTGTTGTTTCATTTGTTAGAGGCATGTTATCCATTCATTTCTTGATCAAGCCACACCTTAGCATTCCAATCGAGCTATTATGACTGAGCTCCCAAGTTATTCAACAATATGATTAATCCGTGTTTCATAAGCTTTGCAAACTGAGTTTGCAATGGGGAATTCAAATTACCTCCACCGAATAGAGACATCAATAAAATCCCCTTCCCTGATTGAGTGAGCCATGTCTTAAACCTTCGAAGTCATTGGTCGATCCATAAACAAGATTTCTTCTCGACAGCTTTGTATTTCATCTCACATTCAAAGGGCATCATGATTGGGTTGGAATGAGCCATCAACAAAAATTGGTTGAGTTGATCTAGTTATCAAACATCTAGAGACATCCATGGATATATTTCCACATAGAACCTACGACCTACACAAGAAATAAACAATACAAAGTATTGCAAATAGTGGCCGAGTCATCCTCTGCAACCTGTATGCGACCTATACCAAACATGCAACATTCAACATACACGGAGACAATGCAAAAACAACAACCTGCGAAAGCAGATAGACAACAAAAAATCCAATAAGGTGGTTAATCAAATTAAAAACAAAGGAAAAAGCATTTGAAGAGGATCAGATCCAGTTTCTACATGAAACCTAAACCTCCTACCGACCACAAGTAGCCACATGGAGACTCCTTGCCACTTCACGTTTTTTAAATCTCAGTCAATTTATTATTTATTCATATAGAAAGTGCTTCAAAATAAATGCAAAGTGCATTGGTGGTCTAGCGGTTAGTGAAATGGTGCTAGGTGTGGGAGGTTAAGAGTTTGACTCACCATTTAAGCAAAAAAAATTAAACTATTTTGAATTGGCAGTAGTTTTTGCACAAATCACCAAAGATAGAGGTGAAAACCTCCTCTAAATTGCTTAACCATAGCTAAACCCACCACTATTTTTAGTGATAAAACCCTAAAAAGGGTTAAAAAAATTCTCCTACTATGCTTCATTTTTTGTTTTGAGCAACATTTGCTAAAGGGGGTACACCTAAAAATTGCATTTTCAGCTATATTTTTGCAATTTTTGGCATCATGGGTCATTTTGGGCTCTGGAGGCCACCAGGGCTCGAAAAACAAAAAACAATTTACTTGCCATTCAATTTTTCAAAATTTTTGAATGTAATTGTATACTTCAGTGTATTGTACTAATTTGTAGGTTGCCATAGTCAACCGTAAACATTGTAACTGCTCACAAATTAGAAGAGAATTGTAATAAAAAATAGTGAAATTTGGTTCTAAAACACTCACGAGATCCTACATCTCATTTGCAGTGTTTGGTATAAACAGTGCTTACGGGTAAAGCCGTCACGACTACTACTGTACTTAATACCTAATATAGTTACAACAACATCATCTAGGCATCAACCCTTTAAATAGACGAGGAGTAATAAGGACATAGTGAACACACTATGAGCCATCTCATCTGTCTGTGAATGATTGCACGAATTAAATCCGGACTGAAAAATTATTTGAGTATATAGTGAATTTACGCGTGCGTATGAGGATATTTATTTGATCCGGTGTCAATAATCGCACAGACCCCTTTCAGTATTGTCTTGGTAGCACATATAAAATTCTTTCACGTATGTTAACACCTCTTTCACGTACCTCTGGGTATATAGAAATGGAGAGATTCTTCCATGTACTGATGGGAATATCGAAAAGGTGCTTATATAGAAAGGTTTGGTATATCAGACTGATGGTATATAGATTGGGAGAGATTATACCTGGAGTGATAAGAGCCTAACCCTATCAGTGGATTCTAAAAAATAGACACCAATGCCTTCAAATTATTTCTTCCAGATTCACAACTACTCAGAGGAAACAACTATGTTGCATGGAAGACAAAAATCAAGACACAACTTGATTTTGAAGATATCTAGCCAATTGTGAATGGTACTCTGACTAGATCAGCAATTGATACAACACAACAATGATAATTTGATAGATCAAATCAGAAATACAAGCTCATCATCTTTTTTGGAGTGTCTAATGATGTACAACCCCACATTATATATGACAAAATAGCCAAAGAAGCATGGGATAAGTTAAGCACTATATACGAGGCCAAAACTAAGAATATCATGTTGAATTTACAGAGTCAATTACACACACTGAATTTTAAGCAAAATGAGAAAATCAAAGCTTTCTTGAGAAGAGTTTCAAAGTTGAGGGATTCACTTCTATCCCTAGGAGAGGATGTCACTGATGATACTATCGTTCCCATTATTCTGAGAGCCCTCCCTCTTTCATACTACATTCTTGTGACAACACTAAACTTGTTAGATATGACAATTAGTTTTGACAAGCTGGTAAACCTATTGCAACAAGAGGAAGCCATGTAAAATAAATATGATGAAGAGGAGAAGGAACTTTCTTCTCATCAAAAATGAAAAGGAAAAGGGGAAGGTAAACCTATTTCCTATCAAAATTCCCAACATCAGAATCATAATCAACAAGGGGATAAACAACAGAAGAAGAAATGTCCAATCTGCAAAAGAAGACATGAATTGAAATAATGTTGGTATAATACTTATAAGAAAGGTTCATCAAACAAATCTGGACCTCAACACCAACAATCTCACAAGGGACATACAAACTACAATAAAGGGTAGAAAAAGGGGAACTGGAAAAGAAGACCCCATCAGCAAGGCAATATTGTTGAGCAAGAAGAACATTCAGATACTGAAGACTACTTATACACTACTCAATCAAGTGAACCTTCCACGTCATCTAGTGATGTCTGGTATGTTGATTCGGGAGCCACTCGATACATGATAGGCCACAAAGACTTCAATGAGAGACACACCTTCAAAAAACCATGTTTTGTTAGGTGATGATTCTTCATACACAGTTCAGGGGATTGAGAACATTTCTCTACCCATTGGTTCATGTAACTGTAGATTATCAGATGTACTAAATTTCCCTAGGTTAACTCAAAATCTATTGTCATTCAGTCAACTCCTATATCACAACTTGAAAATTGACTTTGATAGTCATTTTGGAAATAAAACGTGTTTAATTCGAGACAAATCACGAGGCTCCAAAATAGTTGTAAAATCCTCTAATGTTGGATGCATGTTCCATCTTGATTTTGTCCACAGAGATGATGAGGCACTTGTGGCTAAGAATTATACCTTTACACAATTATGGCATCGAAGACTTGGTCACATCAGTTTCCAGTATCTCAAAACACTTCACCAACATAATATGTTAAAAGGATTACCATCTCTCTAGAAGGATACAGATAAGTGTCCTCACTTCCTAGCAGAAAAACAAGACACAAATTCATTCCAAAAGAGTAATTTTTGAGCTCGTAGTAAGCTTGACCTGGTTCATACTGATATTTGCAGTCCAATGCAACCAAGTCATTCTAGATTTTAGTATTTCATGCTTTGTGTTGGTGACTATTCAAGAAAAATATGGATTTTTTGTCTTCGCAAGAAAAGTGAAGCTTTTGAAACCTTTAAGAAGTTCAAAGTGGTTGTTGAGAATGAAAATGGTCATCACATCAGAACTCTCCACTCAGATTGAGGGGGGATTTCACCATTGATGAGTTCAAAAACTACCTACAAGCTCATGATATTTGTCGACAAATGCCTCCTCCAGACACACCACATCAGAATGGTGTTATTGAGAGAAGAATCGTATTATCATAGAAATTGTGTGATGCATGATCAATGATTCTAGACTAGCAAAGGCATTAGGGCAGAAGCATAAAAGACAACAGTTTATTTGTTGAACAGAGTAACACCACATGAAATATGGTCAAAGAGAAAACATATGTTGCACACCTCAAAGTATTCAGGTGCAAAGAAATTACGCACATAACCAAGTAGAATAGAAAGAAATTGGATATGAAATCACAAAAACTCATCTTCATTGGATAAAGTGAAGAAACTCTTGGGTACATATTGATGGATCCTAAGACCAGGAAAATCTACACCAATAGAGATGTTGAGTTTTTTTTAGAAGAAGGAAGCAGAGAATCCTCCTTCAAACTCACCTGATGCATATTTTTCACTAGTTGTAAAAATTGAAGTTGATGTTCCCACTGATGATGAAAGTGATTATGGGGATTTTGGTGATGATAAGAAAGAACCATCACCCACGGGAACATTTAAGCATATGCCCAAGTGGTATACTAGCATATTACGAGATACAAGAATGGATGCTCCGCCAGATACATCCACCCCTAGACCATAGACTCACAGTAAAGAAAGATACAAAGTGAAATTTTCTTTGATGAGTAGAGATATTAAATTTGATGAGCCCTCTATAGTTCAGGAATCCCTACAGTCAAAATCTTGGAAATATTCCATGGATGCCGAGTATAGCTTAGTAAATAAAAACAACACTTGACAGCATGTCGATCTTCCACCAAGGAAGAAACTCATTGGATGCAAATGGACATTAAAAAAAGTACAAAGTAGACGAGACCATAGACAAGTACAAAGAGAGACTAGTAGCAAAGGGGTACGCATAAAAATAAGGCATTGACTATGAGGAGACATTTTCTCCCATAGCTAAGATCAAAATGATCAGGATGATCTTTTCTCTAGCTACATAGTTTGGCTGGAAATTCCATTAGATGGACGTAAAAAGTGCCTTTTTGAACAGAGATTTACAAGAAGAAGTCTACATGACTCAACCTAAGGGATATGTCGTACCTGGTCAAGAAGAAAAAGTATGCAGACTTAGGAAATCTTTGTATGGCCTCAAACAGGCACCCCAAGCATGGTACATCAAAATTGATGAGCATCTTGTACAACATGGATTTCTTAGAAATATACATGATCCCAATATCTACCTCAAAAAGCAAGGGGGGGAGATTGTGATTTTCGTTTTCTATATCAACGATCTAGTCATCAGTGGTAGTTTAGTGAAGATGATCCATGCAACGAAGTAATATTTTAATCGATCGTTTGACATGACAGATCTCAGACTGATGCATTATTGTCTTGGATCGGAAGTATGGAAGAAAGAGAATCACATATTTGTTTCTTAGTTGAAGTATACCAAGACAACGCTTGAGAAATTCAGGATGATGTATTACACACTGATTGCTATTCCTATGGAGAACAAACTACAGTTATGTCATTCAGATCCATCTCCTGCAGTAAATGCCACTCTCTATCAGTAGTTGATTGGGATTCTCATTTACTTGACTAGATATTAGCTTTGTAGTGAGCTATCTATCCAGGTTCATACAGGAACCCAATGTTTTTCATTGGAAAGAAGCAAGGCACATCTTGATATATCTTAAGGGATCAGTGGATCTTGGTCTAGAATACAATAAGAATGACAACTTCTTCTTGTCAGGATATTTGGATTTATATCATATAGGAAACATTGATGACAAAAAATCCACTTCAAGGTTTGTGTTCTTTATGGGATCTAGACCAATAAAGTGGGGAAGCAAGAAACAACACTTTGTTTCTCATTCTTCCACAGAAGCTGAGTATTTTTCTATACGTGAAGCTGTCTGTGAAGCGATATGGCTAAGTCACATACTCAAAGGACTTAGAATACCACAGGATAAACCAACCACCATGTATGTAGACAATGAAGGTGTTCTCAAAATTGTTTACAATCTAATTTTTCATGAAATAACAAACACATTGAGGTACAAGTATATTTCATACGCGAGCATGTCTTGAAGCACAATATACAACTTCAATTTTTTACAACAACTGAAAAATGAGAAGATATCTTCACAAAGTCACTTGCATGTGAAAATTTTGAGTTATTCAGATAGTTCCTCTCCTCATCCCTTGAGGCAATGCAAAATTAAGGGGGGGAATGTTAGGGTAAATTTATTTTACCTAAGTTAATTGTGCATTAGTATTATTATTTGGTTATATTTGTATAACCATTTATTTTGTCTTATTTAAGTTTGTATGTTGCATATTTACAACTTATTATTTGTTTGTTTTTAATTATTGTTGCTTCATGGATGTATTTTGGAATTTGTTGTGATTATGTTTGTACCTATACAACATATCATTTGTTTGCACATGGTTTTTCAATTTGTATAATAATTACAGCCCATCTATTATAAATCAAATTTTGATGATTAATAAAATATTGCAGGCTTTCGTCCCTGTTTTACACTTCAGTAGTTAGAAGTCTTATGTATGCTATGGTTTTTACCAGACCAGACATTGTACAGGAAATGGGATTTATGAGAATATTTATGGCCAATCCACATAAATATAATTGGAAAGTAGTCCAATGGATTCTCATATATTTTAGAGGGACATCCAACATGCAATTATGTTATGGAGGGTCAGATACTACTTTATGCAGCTATATTGATTTAGATATGGCTGGAGATTTGGATGGTAGGAGAAGCACCACTGGATATGTATTCATAGTAGGTGGGAAAAAAGTTAGCTGGATTTCGATATTGCAGAAGGTTATGGCCTTGTTTACCATAGAGGCTGAGTATGTTGCAGTTACAGAGGCTAGCAAAGAGATGATATAGATGAGCAGGTTCATGGAAGAGTTGGGGAAGGATAAAGAGGATTTCAAATTATACACTAATATTCAAAATGTGATTCATCTGGAAAATAACTCAGTTTTTCATTCAAGAATGTAACATATTCAGTTGAGATATCACTTCATATGGTAGGTGTTGGAGGATGGGTAGCTGAAACTAGAGGAAATTTATACAAAAGACAACCCTGCGGATATGCTAATGAAGCCATTGGAAAAGGAGAAGTTGGAGATTCACTCCACTGTTGTTGGTCTTCAATTTTGAGACTTGGAGAGGAAGAAACAAGCCAAGGAAAGGATCCAAGAATGGAGTTATATGGTACAGTGCAACAACTTATCTCCAAGTGGGAGATTGTTGAGTTGTGTAGCTCAATTGCTTGACAAATAGGCTGCTTTATTAACTTGCTAGAATACATAGTAACTGACATTGGTTGGGTAACCATTTTCGGTCACCTGGGAACTAGCATCGGTCAAATAAGTAGGAACCAATATCTATTAGGGTTACCGACATCGATTACATGTGTGTGATTTCTTTTATTTAAGTCACGGGAGTTAGATCTAACCTTTGATATAAAGTTGATATAATGGTTATAATTGCATAGATAAAGCTCCCTAAGTTTGTATATGCTTATATAAGCTAGAAATATGGGTTTAGAAGTAAGAATTAAAATAATTTTAAAAATAAAATCTTAGAGAGAGAAAAAGAGAAGGTTATGAGGAAGAAAATATTTTACATCCGGGAGAAGTGTGGAAGATTGCTAATATTCATTGTATATCCTCTGTGAAGATTTAAATAATATATTAGTTGTTTCTTGGTGGATGTAGCCCACACTGGGTGAACCCCATTATATCTTGTGTATTGTTTCTTTTGGTTTATTTCCATATTTATTGTTTATATGCTTAGATCTTATATATATATATATATATATATATATATATCTGTACAACTGGTGTGATTAACCCCAACACATTTGACCAATTATTTGACAAGCAATAGAAGCACTCATACATCATGGAGTAACTTCTCACCACTCTACCTAGACTCATGTCATGCCATTCTAGTAGAAAAACACAAAAAAAACCTCTTACCTTGCTTACTTGTCATGAAAATGACTCAGCCATATTGACATTGTCCTGAAGCTTTTCTTTAGTGTTTTCAACCTCAATTTGAGCTAATAAATCTTTCTTGAGAAAAAATTTTCTTCTCAAGTCATCAATCTTGTAATTTTTCTTCATTTTATCTCACTAGATGATTTAATAAAAGTTGAATATTTTATTAAAATCTAAATGCAAAGATATGTTATAACTGATATACAATGAAATATAAGTGCTAGAAAATTTATTTAATTCTAAATATGAAAGGAAATGAGAAGGATAAGGTACTTGTATTAATTTCTCTTATCCCAAAGTGAGTCTGGACTGGAGAATGTGATGGAATAGGATCACAAAACGTTGTAATCAGGCTCATAAAAATGTAGAGACACTCACAATTCCTAGACACGGGTACCTATGCAAGGATAGAAGCACCCACAGGTGCCCAAGACCTCTGTGGGAGCATTAGAGTATGTAGAAAAGGTCAAAACCTGGTTCTGATAGTGTCACTAGGGTTTCAAACTTGTTTGAATTTGATCATTTGTATGTCACACTTAGATCACCGAGGTACCTATAAACCTGAACAAAAATATTATCCTATAAAAACTTTAAAAAGACATCAAATCCTAAAAAATAAAGAGGCAAAATGAGGGGTCGGATTGTCCTTAGTTGTCACAATGGTGAACTTATGACTAAGTGTTGCACTACATCTTAGACCCGATGTAGTTCTATGTGTTTGTGTGTGCAATAGTGCTACTAGGTCTCCCTCATGCCAATGATGCCAAGATAGATGACAGTAGCTAGATAAAATTCAAATGTAATGATGGAATAGAAATAAATCCCCTTCTTATGTAGTGTGTATGTATAGTAATGTGCCCAAATTCAGCCCCTTGAGATATGTAGATAGATATCCCTTGCTAAGAATTTCCCGCCCATATAATGGTATATATGTTTTGTTTATATAGGGATCTCTTACTTGAATTTTGACACTAATGACCTGACATGCCAAATAGTACTTCGGGATATGAGAGGGAAAACTAGAAAGACCGACCTCAAATGTGAAAGATAAACCAACCAGAACAGGGATATGATAGGGATCCCTGTGTCCTGACCAGAATCGGGTGTATAAGTGACAAGAGTGAAAGATAAACCAATAGAAACCAAAAATACAAATAGATGGACTATTGAATGGGTCATCAATGAATATTCTTCTTCCACAAGATTCATATCTAAAACACCATACTTGGTAGTATAGATAGTAGTATTAAGTGTGTGATTTTGTGTCTACATTTGCACCCACTTTATGTTGGTGAGTGAAAGCTCGATAACATAAAGTTTATAGAGATGCATATATGAGAGAAGTTTGAAGAAGCCCATGTTACAGAAATAAATACAGATGTGGTAGAAGTACGTGTTGAATGAGAATACATAACATAGTGAACCATGGAATAGCATGTCAATCCATGTGGTGCAATGAGAGATGTGGGACCATTATGAGAATCACTAAGTGAGATTGATGATTGTGGTGTTTGAATGATTGGATATTTCACTTTCTTCATCGATGGAGATGTGTTGGGGTACCAAGTGATCAGTTCCCAAAATGATTTTTTTTGTGTGAAAAAAAGAGGATTTCGTCGTTCTACCACCAGAGGAAGAGTGTAGGGAGAGAGGACTAGTTTTACTCTCAAACTTTAACTACATCCTCAAAAGTTCTAGCCGTTAAAGATGGAAAAAAGACCAGATTTTGGATCCAATTTTTATCAAATTTGAATAACCCATATATGAATAGTATAGGAAAGGTAATAACGTCTCATTTCCCCCACTCCATGGGTGTATCCATAATGTGTATGTGGTGGCTTCCATGTTAGGTCATATAGAATCAGTCATAAAATGTAGAATAACTTCCCATGTTAGGTCATCTGGGAAAGTGGTGATATAACTCCCAAGTTAGGTCATCTCGGAGGATAAATACGTTGTGTTGTGTTGATTGATTGATTTGATTTATAATAGTAGAATTTTTTTTTTGTCGAGATTTGAATGTATTGATTGATTAATTAGTTACTCATAGAGATATTTTATGCACATTGCCCCTAGATTAGGTCATTAGGGGGAATCACCAGAAAGTGGTGTGAAATGTCACGTAATGTATGAGTAAATTTCAAAAATGAAAAATTAGAAATTTATAATGATCGTATCATGATGTAATAGCAATTATAGGATGACTTTGATTGTATGCCCCCTTTCAGAGAAAGGGGGAGTGATGATGAGAATGAATGTTGAGCTGAAAATTAACATGTAATGATGTAATAGGGTATGTATGAAGGATATCACAAAAGTGTGTATGTACCAAGTGGAAATGATGTAAAGGAGGAATAAAATTCTTATGTAATGTGTATGATATGATAGTAGGTATAATTCTTAAGAGAAAAAAAAATGAGATAGGAATTGTAGTAAGGATGTGCAAGATATGATTGAAAATGTGCAATGTGTATTAGTTCAAAGGATAAGTGTGAATAATGATTATAACATGGTAAGTGATGGGAAGTTACTATTATTAGTAATGTGAAAAAGTGAATAGGAGCTACTACATTATTACATGTATGGGCCTATGAGCATATTGTGATATTAAGGCTAGTTGGTGGACCACGGGGAGAGTGGGCGATGCCAGACATATTTTCTGGTATATGGGTAGGTGTTCTTGGTAGGAATATGGATACAGATACCTATAGAGAGATGTTGGATTGTATGGTGCCTGTGGCCATGATATGGAGGCCATACTGAGACTAAGGGGGGTGGTCAGAGTATGTAGTAGAGATACGATGCATACAATAGTCGATGTGGCTAGAGGATCAGTTTCTGAGGGTGACCGAGATATTCTAGGTAGAGAAAGTATTACGATAGTTTGGTATGGCCTAGGATATGTCCCCAGAGCCATTAGAGCACTGAGGAGGGACGAATCTAGACCAGGGCCCACATGAGCATAGCTAGTATCCCCATGGCCAGGTGAGGTAGACACAATGATAAAGCTGATAGATGTGGATGATGCAGGGTGTACCGAGGCCTACTGTGCATGTTGGGTGTCACATCGGTTGGTATTTTTGTTTCCATTTTTTACAGATGAGGTGGGAGCATTTCTGGGAGGAGTAGTAGAGGGGAAAATACATGCCCCTGATAGCATAGTGGCAGTGATAGCAGAGCGTGAGTATTTGTATAGTGATTTTTTGTGATTTGTTATTTGGTTGTATAATTTCCATGGTTATCTAAAATGTTCATATATGGATGCAGGTGATATGTATTGGTCTCTGATTTTGGACAGATCTATCTAAATATTGACATGGAATGTGCTCACCAATGTACTTGTATGGGGTGGTATGGTAGAGCATGTGGATGTTATTTCAAGTGATCATGCACACTTATTTCATCCAATGTCATTAGAGGTGGCTAAGTGTACCATATTACTGATTGAGAGGGATGAGGCATGAGAGGAGACACGATGAGCTAGAGAGGTTGTGGGTGGAGGTCCCTTAGCACAAGATGTATTTTTGTGGTTCATGGAGCTAAAGGGTCATTTTTTACAGTAGTTGACTAAGTAGAAATTATTGTGCATGAAGAAAAATAGATATAGGGGCTACGATCAGCAACACAAATTGAGTGACAAAGCTTTTAGCTCTATAGATCCCACAATTGTAGATATTCATAGCAATGAGGAGATGTGATATGTACTGATGTAGCGATGCATGGGGGATTTCCCCCCATTGATGGGATGTTTATAAATATGATTTTGATATATATATATATATATATATATAGACTATTGGCATATGTTTGATGTACTTGATGTTTTATTGATTATGTTATGTGATGATTTGGTGCACATTTTTTGATGTATGTTGTGTCAATTATTGTTGTTATATTCAGTGTGTGATATTGTGATGATTTTTTTGTTGATACGATTGGTAATGCGTAGTTGTTGTTGATGATGATGAGATAATGTACATGTTTATATTTGATGTATGTAGTGATATTGTGATGTGTAATAGATAAATGATGAAAAATTGTACTATATAGTGATGAAGTAGAAATGAATAATGTGAAAGAGTATATGAATAATATAGTTGAATGAAGCGTATGTTAGTATGATGAAGAGGGGTGGAAAATAGTGATGCACCCAGTGTATAGATGATAAGGTTGATTTATATAAGACACCTCAACAGTCAAGAATGAACCGTAAAGCAAGAGTGTGTCATCAAGAAGTGATATAATAGTGCATACTAGATAGATATGTCAATATAATGTGTAGTGCAAATATATAGTGAGGTTCTTACTAGAAAAAATCCCTCAAAAATTATGTAGGAACCATAATAACATGAGTGTGTCCTCGGGGAGTAAGGTGATAAGATCACCTATCAAATACCCAGTGGGTGTGGAGTGTTGGAAACATGTGGGGCGTAAGAAACATGAGTGTATGAGCTGAACTGAATGTCATGTGAAATGGTGCCAATGATGGGGGATGGAGCAGTAGGAAGTGCAAATGTTGATGGCCAAGGGATCTAATGTGTAGTAATAGCATGGTGTGATAGATGAGATGGTGCAATGGTGGATGGATGAGATGGAGAGAGTGCATGAGTAGTGACCTGCGGTGGTTAACTGGATTAACCACACACTTGTGTGGAAGTGGAAACATATACCACTCACGAGAGTGAGTGCCAAAGAAAATGAAACCCTTATCTTCTAATTGTTGTAATTTATCATGAAGGGCACAACAATCATTGTCGTGATGGCCATTGATATAATGATATTTACAATAAGGTTGATTGTGGTTACATTTTAAGAAATGATGTGGATGATGATGGCTAGAAGTTAAGTGAATCAAACACTTTTCAAGCAAGGCACGTAGCACATCATGGGGTCTAGAGTGATGATAAAAATATAATGGCTCTCGTGAAGGAGATGTAGAGGTCTAAGGTGGAGCCTAATGCAGTGGAGGAGAGGAAGCATGCGTATGCAACGGAGAAGACTAAACTGGATTACGAGGTGAATGAGATAAATATTGCAGAGGATGCTCAATAGATGGGAGTGAAGATGAACTAGATGATGCAATAGTATCAATGATAGAAGGAGGATCTATAACATGTGTAGCAATGAGATCATGTTCTAAATCAATGACCTTATAACATAAGAGTGTGAATGATTTTCATGTATCATATTGTCAGCATTTCTTTAAAGTGGGAATCAAGCCATGACAGAAGATGGATTGCTTCTCTAAGTCAATGGGTTGGAAGATTAATTGATGCATGCAAGAATTGAAGTGCAAAATGAAATCAATAATAGGTTTTGTTTTTCCTTGATGTAATCCAGGTATATGATCATATGTGACTATAGGGCCATTATTGAGTATAAAGCATTGAAGGAAGGCTTCTTCCATCTGACAATAGGTACTAATAGATTCGAAGGGTATATGTGTGTACCATTGGAGAGCATCATCAATAAGACTATGGTTAAAGGATTTTAGTGATAATTGATCATTAGAATAAGAATTCATATCTAGACAATAATGCTTAAGATGAAAATATGGATTTCTAGTACCATCAATGCATTTAAATGTAAACATAATGAAATCCATAGGAAATGTTGAATTATGAATCTTTTTTAGAATAGAGTTTTCATGTAAATAATTGTTATCGATAGAAGCATAATAGGATTTGCTTTCAAGTGTGAGAGATTGAACCTGAGATTGCAATTGGCCAACAACATGCATGAGTGATAAAATTTTATGTGAAGGAATGACATCAAATGTGAGTAGTGTATTGAGTGGTTAAATATTTCCATTATGAGTGATCATAGGAATATCAAGAGGATAAATTGAAAATGTCGATACTAAGGGCACACTAGGTTTAAATGTCGAATAAGTAACAGGAAGTGAAGCACATGGAGCTTTGATAGAAGTATAAGGAATAACATCGGTATAATTATTAGGAGATGAAGTGATAGAAGGAGATGAATCAAGCATGCTACTAGAGACAATCTTAGAAGAAAATGAAAGTGGAGCGGCGGATTCACATTCAGTAGTATGCAAAGAAGTAGAATCATTAATAGTATGTTGTTGGCGAGAAATTTTTTTAGGAGGATAGATTTATGGATTTATTGCCAATGCTCTAGTAATATAAGTCCCTCTACTTAAATGGTGTAGCTTCCGTATATTCATGTGTGAGTAAGGTGAGTTTTAACTAGGTTGGCCTTGCAGCCAGGGATCCAACAGGGGAACTCTACTAACCCTACGGAAAAATATTGTAGATACATGTAAGAGAGGAATTTTCTAGGAGAATGGGAGATGGAATGAGGATTTTAGATAAGAGGACTAATGTTGCAATTAGAAAATTAGAGTCTTGTATACATCAATTAGAAATTTCATCACATGTACTAAAATTAAGAAGAAACAACTCTACAGCTAGCAACAAGACCGATTAGAATTTATGAGCACAAAGTATCAATAAATTCCTCAGTCAAAAGAGGGCTATAAACTCCTTGTATTGATGCTTAAAAAAAATTTGTACATAACATAGAAATGGAAAAAAATTGAGAGTGGGGAAAATGGAAGAATTTTGCTATCTTTTTTTATTTTTCACAAGGATCTCTCTCTCATGAATTCACAAAAAAAACTAAGAAGACCCTAAAATGAGGATTTAATTACAATTTATATAAGAGGAACAAATCTTCATCTTCCTGATGACCCTCTATATGCCTTATTTTTTACTTTAGACTATTCACATTCCTACAAAATATTTATTCCCTTTTATAAAAACAAGACAACTTAATTTTACATCATGTTTATAAAGTCACTTTTTGAATAACATAAATACATATTAAAAAGTGCAAACCCAAAAAAATAATTAGAACATTTGAATGGGAGATAAATTTGGGGGAAGAAAGAGAAGAGAGAGAAGAGGAGGAGGAGATGTTGCTCCTGATGAAGTCCGATGGTCCTTGTCGATGAAAATCTCAAAATGTAGTGAAACTCTAAATCTTTGAACTCTTTGTACTCTGAGAAACTCCAAATTGGCTCACAGGATGCTTCGGATTGAGTGTTTTTGAATGCTTCTATTGGTGACTACAAAATCCACCCTACGTATGATATACTGGTGACCCAAACCATGTAGTGAGTGTCGAAAGGAACTGTCAAGGTCTCTTGAGATGAGTTCTGAAAGATCCACGAGAGACGTCAGATTCTTGTGAAAATGTTATGATCCACTAGAAAAGATAGTAAATTGAGGAGATAGGAAATGAATCTTGGTGAAGGTAATATTCAATGATAATGCCCATTCTATAAACTTGAAACCCGTTGTTTATTGACACTTACTATACCTAGAAAGGGTAGCTTACTATTTTTAGTAAGTGTGAAAATTCTTCCTTGAACTTCAACTGTAGCTACCATTGAATGTTTAAATCATAATGATCCTTTCATGAAATTCACCCTCTGGAATGACTTACTATTTTTAGTAAGTGCCTATGAAACAACTTGCTATTTCTAGTAAGTGTGAAAATCCAACTCTTTTGAACCTTGACTGGATGTGACAACTTGAATTCCTCTCTCCCTGCACTTCTCTCACCTTCTAGACCAATCTCTATTTTTAGCAAGTGCTTGTGAGACCACCTAATATTTTTAGTAAGTGTCAATCCTAGACCGAGATGATCCTTTCAACGAATCTCACCTGCAATGTCTTCTCTTTGTTCACTGCCTGCTTTGCAGCTTCTTCAGAGGGTGACCTACCTGAAATAACAATCTCCTATATAGGAGGCCTATTATTTTTAGTAACTATGTTTCTGGTGGTTGGATCATGGCAGAATGAATTTTTTTGATATGGGTTTTTCCCCAATATCACCGCTCTGAAATTTCAGGATTACCCGATCACTGGTTCGTGAGATTTTAAAGTTTTAATTTTTTCACCTAGCGGTACCTACAGACATGAAAACCATTAATAAAGCTTGAAACTTGAATGTCTGGTTTTCTCCTCTGATCGCAATGAAAATTATATTTTTGATGTGGGTTTTTCTTTCTCGTTCCACCAGTGAATTTTATCTTCAAACCAATTGTCGGTTTGACGGGAAATCTGATTTTTGTTTTCGTTGTGCCAAGAAGGATATTTCTTCATTGTGAACAATCATTTCTACAAATAAGAGATATGTTGGTGAGGTTTCTATCACCTTTGAGAAATATGAATAGAAGAACAAACACTTCTTCGATTCATGCACTGGTTTTCAAGTTATGTTGATTTCTTCGATTCATGGCTACAAGGGTTTTTGAGTGAAGTTCTTCGTTCTTCTCTTCTATTCTTCACTCCTTCAATCATTCCTTCCTCTAAAATATTTTTATTTTCATGGAATGATGGATTTTTTGGCCATGGTGAAGCTATTTTGGAGCAGAAATGGTGGCAATAAGTTCTGGACAAGAAACGGCAAGGCTCTGACAGGGTGTGAAGTTATGGAGAAGAAATGGAGGGGAAATTTCTAAGTGTCAGATTTAAAGCATTTTAAAAAATACATACCAAGGGTGGGGTGCATTTTTATGTCCCTGATGTCCATTTAGCTAAAGGGATGAAAGGGTCATCAAATTTCACATATCACCTCCTCATGACACTTGTTAATCATCCAACAGTTCAGAATTTGGGCTAAAAAGCTTGAGAAAAGCACCAGGGGGCTGAAAATTAGTCGTATAAAGGACTAAGAGGCATACCTAGGGCTGGGCACATTTTACTATAACATATGTCCCTTAAGCTAAAGGGATGAAATGGAGATCATTTTGCACAGCGCACCTAGATCTGACACTTGGCGGGCATCTGATAGTTGTGCATTTGGCTCCAACTAGCTCCTGGGGACTGAATATTGCAATGTAGAAGGTTGCATTGATGTTCTGGGGGACACAAGGGGTTGTGCACATTTTTATTTACCTCATTTCCCTTTGTTTAAGGGACAAAAGGGTCATCAGTTTACACGTCGCACCAGGTTGCGACACTTGTCACGATCTGAACGACTGAGGGGATAGGCTTTGACAAGCACCTAGGGGCTGAACTGGTGATGCAAAGGATTCCATGGGTGACCAGAGGGAAAAATAGGGCTGGGTACATTTTATTATCACCTCTTTACCTTTTCTTAAGGGATGAAAGGGGCATAAAAATTCGTCTGGCTCCTAGAGCTAACACGTGTCCTCTTCAAAAATTAACTAACTGCTAGAAGCTTACCTTGAGGACAACTTGAAACAACAACAACTTGAGATCCTGATTGAATGTTTTGGAAAAATTTATATTAATTTGACTAAAAATTTCCTTCTAAATCCAATGGTGGGGGTCTCAGCTCTTGATTCCTCAATTTAGGCCTTGAAAAAGTGGCTTTTTATTCTGGCTCCCTGGGTGAGCATGGGAAAATATCGATATAAACCGATTACTCTAAAGTGTTGTGAAAAATCTTACTTCACCATATTATAGAGTTATAAATTATATTTCTGATGATGTCTTGATTATCTCCTAACTTCTTCTAGAGATCTTGGAATCACTTCCCGAAACTCAGTAGTTGTTTTGGCCCTGTGCAGTGCCTAGGCCTGAGAGAATCTTGTTTTTGATGAATCTTCACCAACTCCTCCAAATATTTCTTGAATATCCAAAATCAATTCATTGATGTTATTATACCTTCAATTCATCTCCATGTTATCTTTTTCTCCTCTTCTCCACTCCAGAGGGTTGCGCTAGTCCTGGGAAGGCTAGTGGTAGCCCTTCCCATAGCTGCCCAAAATTTACATTCTTCAAGATCTCCTAAAATCACCTAGGGGTATTGACTTGACTTTACTAATTCACCTATGGGACTGATTTAACATCCATTTGGGGTCATTAGACTGACTGAGTAAGGTCAGTGTTGAGGATGAGTAGACCTAGGGTGTCTTGGAAAGGTAAAACTTGAAAAAATTGACACGCGGGTATCGTTGTCATGCTTGAAAATTGTAAATTTTACCTTTGCACATTTGCATGACAACATATGTGTATCATCAATATCAGATAAGGATTCAGATGCAAGGATTTCACTAAGTGTATCATCAACATATAATGAAGGAGGAGAGCTAGTGTGTGATGCACTATTTTTTAGAAATGGAAGGAGTATGAAATGCAACTATAGAATCATCCTGACTAGTATAAGAAATAATATCATGCACATGTTTACTTTTATCCTATGTGTTAGGTAAAGCATTATCATTAATATTAAGCATAAAACTAATAATAACATCATCTAAGTTCTCATTAGCAATAACAAGGTGGAGTATGGCTAACTGAACAACAAGGTATACAACCAGAGAAGTTGTCTGGATTAGAAACAATGCTAATAGTGGAATGGTCAAAGCTAGTAGGCACATTGCATTCATTAGCTAAGATTTATCTTTGAGTTTCATCTGGAATAATAACATTATGATATAGAGCAGTGAGTTCAGCTATGGTTATTTCAACATAGATAGGATTAAAACTCACATGAGGCATGTCTATCCTAGGAGGAGAAGATCTATCCTTAGCCATTTGGGTTTTAGCGGATCATAGGGCAAGTAGTTATAAGCCACAGGTTCACCAAAATGATTTAATAAATTATGAATATTTTATTAAAATCTGAATGAAAAGATCTACTATAACTAATATACAATGAAATATAAATGCTAGACAATTTATTTAATTCTAAATATAAAGGAAATGAGATAGATAAGGAACTTATCTTAATTTTTCTTATCCCGAAGTGAATATAGACTGGAGAATGTGATGGAATAGGAGCACAGACCGTCACAACCAGGATTAGAAAAATGTAGAGACACTTGCAATGCCAAGACATGGGTTCCTGGGTAAGGATAGGGGTATCCGTGGGTGCCCAAGACCTCTGTGGGGGTATTGGAGTCTACAAAAAATATCAGAACCTAGTTCCGATACTATGACCAGGGTTTCACACTCTTTCACCTTTTATCACCTATATCTCACACTTGGATTGCCAAGGTACATGTAAACTTGCATACAAATATTATCCTACAAAACCATCACAAAGACATCAAATCCTAAAAAAGAAAGATGCGAAATGAGGGTTCGAACTGTCCTCAACTGTCACAATGGTGAACGTATAACTTAGCTTTGCACTACATCTCAGACCTAATGTAGTTCTATGTGTTTGTGTGTGCAATAGTGCTCCTAGGTTTCCCTTACACCAATGACGCCAAGATAGTGGGTGATATTTAGATAAAATGCAAATTTGTGGATGAAATAGAATGAAATCCCCTTCCTATGCAGTGTGTATGCAGAGTAATGTGCCCAAATACAGTCCCCTAACATATGTATATAGACAACCCTTGATAAGAATTTCCTACCCATATAATGGTATGTATGTTTTGTTTATATAGGGATATCTTGCTTGATTTTCAACACTAATGATCCGGCATGCCGACTAATACCTCGAAATATGAGAGGAAAAACTGAATAGAATAACCTCAAATTTCAAAAATAAGATCAAACATAAAGAATACATGTGTTCCCATGATGGACAGGAGCACCCAACGCTGGTGTCCAGTGTTGGGCACTAGTTTCCAGAAACAAGTGACGAGAAATGAGTGAAAAATGATAGACAAGGATCCAAGTGAACTTAACAGAACTAGGTGTATAAGTGAAAAGTGTGAAATATAAAAGCAATAGAAACCAAAAATACAAGTGGATCAAATATGGAATGGGTCACCAGTGGATACTCTTCTTACGCAAGATCCATATATAAAACAACATACTTGGTGGTATACTAAGTAGTAGTAAGTGTGTGATTTTATGTCTACACTAGACTATCAAACCATCTAGACAACCTTTATACCATTTTTATGAGTCAAGAATGACTCCCCCTATCTTGGAGATATTTTACTAACCTATAACCACTCATTTTAGTGCAAAATTGAATATTCACAGTATTCTTAGAGTGCCTCATCTACTCTAGTCATTGAATATCTAGTTTTTGAAACTTCTCTACAAAATCTCATGGACTTGAACCATATCATCCAACTTGTATACCCTTCCAAGACATCAAACTCATATACCCTGACTGTAGCTACTCCATTTATGCACTGATAATATTGTACCTTCTGTAAGTAATCAATTTCAGACTTATTTCTTGAAAATTTCATGATTGAATATCTTCATGGATAAACATCAGAGATTACTTCTTATTTCTAGGCCTTGGTGGATTTGATAATGGACATATCACCCTGTGCACATGTTGGAAACTCTATTATGGTCCCAAATGATCATATTCATACTTAAAACCCTACCTCATTCTTTAACAATCTTGAAGTTTATATGATCAACACACAATGCTTGCAAACAATGTCCCTTTGCATTACCAATCTCCTTGATATCTATATCACCTTCTTGAGAAAAAACATAACTTTCTTTACCATAGAAAATATTCATATACATGTAGTCACCATCCTTATCCCTACAACACTATCATAACACCATAGGTTATCATAGAGATTATATCCTAACTCTTGAGTGTTTTCATGAGTTCAACATTCCATCCTTATATTCAAATACATCATTTGATATTATAACACCTTAAAGACCATCCCATCTTTGCATTATCTTGAAAAAAGACATCTTCTTATATTCAAGCTTCATACTCAGTCCTATAGCTCATCATTTTATACTTACACAGTCTACTATCCATTCATCATTGATAATTCACACCTAATTTTTAATGAAATCACTTCCATAGAGAAAAATTATCTTATTTGAGTTCCCTTTTTCCCATTCTACCTTCTTCATAAAATTTATAGCATGATCTTGTAGACAATCTGCCTAGTTTACAACTTGATTATTTCACTAGGTCTTCATAACATAGTTTCAGACTGGTAAGAATATAGGATATTGTACACTATCATAATGTTCCAAAACTTTAAAATCTATCTCCTTATCATGTTTATATCACATGGTGAAAATTTTATACAACTTTATTTGCTCCATCTCCTTATATGACGATTTTATCATAAACTCTAGGTTAGGGTTTTCACAGAGCCTGGGAAGGATCTATTTGTAATATCTTACTTGTTTTATGATTTCAAGACTTCAATCCAGTATCAAAAACTTTGTAACTACTTAAGGAACATTTATCCTTTTTATGTATTTGCCAGAACCACAAAGAATGCATAAAAACAATATGATTTTGTTTAATGTCAGGTCTTTCAACTTTGAGCATTGCATATACAGTTTTAACCATCAACAATGCATTACATTTATCTCTTGATTCTTTCACTCTTTCAATTGTATTCCTTTTGAAGATATCAAGATATATATTGACATGTAAATCAATACTTGATCCATATAATTCATACATTGACATACACCAAACCATTTTGCATACTACCTTCACTCAAAATGAAACTTACTTGACTCTACCTTCATATGCACATGATCACATAAAATTTTCTAGACCTAGTACCAAGATTCCAACCTTAAGAACACACCACATGAGATTTCACAACTATAGCATACAAAATACCTAAAAACCCTTCATGTTCATACTCATAATGAAAAATTTATCCTCATACTAGAATTTACTTTACCCTTTAGACATCTTGATGAACATATTCTGACATACATGACCAAAAACTTAAGAAACTTGGAAAATTACTAATTTTAAGGACACCACACTCCTTGACAAGATGAAATAAATAGGTATTATCAGACCCAACATATAATCATGGATCTCTTGATAGTAATTTATATTCTCTTAGAATTTTTGACAATGTTCATACTAGCATGAACAAGCATTATACTTAACCATCTCACTTATCACATTGAAGACTCAGAATAAAATTCTCATACTACAAACCTATATAGTTAACTTAGAAAAGTAACATATAAGTATACCGTAAAAATTACTTGAGATACCAAGACAAGGCTTCATAACACCTCAATTACCAACACATCAAGACAATTCCAACATATATTCTTGACCATAACCACACATTCTATGAATGAAGAAAAAAAATAGACTACCAACATACCTTGGCTTGCCTTGACAATATGATAAGATATCCATTTCAATCATACATCAATCCCTTAGCTCCCCCTCTTCTCAATGCTTCATATGAACCATTATACCTATAAGAAGCCTAATAGAGGTATGAAAGATCTTGATCAAACTAGAAGAGAGACCTAAGATGTCCTAAGCCCTCTTAGATACCTGCACCTCACCTTTTTCATCTTGATTCAGATCAACATTCTATGACACACCTTGTCTTACATCCAAATTAGCTTTTGGTGAACCATAATTAGATCTTCTAGGTTCCCATGATCCGTTTTTCCTTCTAAACTACACATTAGGACTTTGATGGTTCCTTCCTTTCCCTTTAGGCCCACAACAATCCCTAACAATATTTCCATACTTGTTACAATTGAAACACACAAGTGAGATGTTACCTTTTTAGCCTTCATTATTCCAATACTAATTTGAGGATTTATACAAGAAATACTTAGCAATATGACCTCTTTTATGACATTTGTAGCATACCACACTCTTTTTTTGCACACGCCTAATATCCCTATAAGGGTGATAATTTCTATCAAACCTCTTACACTCCTTATCCCTATGACCAAAATTATTACATGAGAAACAATAACCATTGAATGATTTTTCATACCTTGAGGCATTATATTACATAATTAACTTTTTCTTCATCGTGTATTTGGTGAAGCTCTCCTTATTTTCATCCTACTTTCATGGTTATTCATCCTTCTTTCTTGAAAAAATATCATCTTACATCTTGTCCTTGCCCTTGAGGTCATCACTAAACCCTAAACTTCTTCTGTCATCTTCTAATATCTATTTTCCAAGAATATCATCAAGATATTTGGCACTTTTCTAAATTTTTGAAAGGAAATTATATTCTTACTAACATCTAGAAACTCTACTCTCAAAAAAATTATATTCTCTTCACATTTAGTGCATATTTTCTCTTTATCTTGCAAACTTGCAACTAAGAATTTTACCTTTTCTTCTAGCATCCTGATTGACTCATTAAGCTTGCATGATTCAAACCAATGTTTTTCTTCAAGATCATGAATCTTATCCTCAAACTCTTTGACCTGATAACTCAGCTTATTTTTCTTCTTCTCAGTATGCCTTAGCTCCTTTTGGATACACTCTAAATCATATTCAACATCATCTTCTTCTTCCTCATAATTTCTGCAATAACCTGATATGAAATCACCTAATAATGAAGAACCGTCGCTAGTAGATTTCATGCCATAGTTAGTCATAAACAATACCTCAATTCCAACATCTTCATAATCATATTTAGACTCAAAATCTGAATCACCGCTATTATAATCAAACAAGAAGTCCTCTTCCTTTGTATGAAAAATATTTTTCTTGTCATCAAACTTTATAAAACTCTTATTACCTTTACCATGTGTGTGATACTTCTTATCATAATCATCATCATGCTCATGTTCATCATCATCTTCCTTCTTATGCTTATGATGAAAATTGATAGCAAAATATACTACCTTACCAAATTTGAAACATTTATAAGGAATCTTACGTTTGTATTTTCCAGAGCCAACCTTCAATCTTCTAGGAAGCATTCTAAAATTTTCTTCATCTTCAAACTCATTAGCATCATAAACCTCCTTGGTATTCTTTCCCTTGGTCTTCAATTAAGATATGAAAGAAACCTCTTTCTTATCCGGTTTGTAGTCAACAATCCTCATCTCATAAGTAGTCAAAGTCCCATGTAACTCATCCATCTTTAACTGAGTCAAATCCTTGGCCTCTTCAATAGTATATATTTTAGATTCAAACTTAGAATTTAGAGATCTCAAAACCTTTTGAACAATAACTTATTTCTTTACATATTCACCTAGACCTCTCATGGTGTTGACAACTTTGTCAACCCTAAGTAAGAATGTTGCAATGGACTCATCATCACTCATCTTAAGACTCTCAAACTAATTTATGAGGGTCTGGAGTTTTGTAATTTTTACCTTAGTGTATCCTTCATATAAAATTTAAATATTTTACCACATATCCTTGGTTTATTTACAATGCATCACCTTTTCCATCTCAAATTCTCCTAGACCACATATGCTACCATTCATAGCCTTTAAATTGTCATCACTTGCCTTCTTATCCATAACACTAGGTGGTGGAGTGGCAGGAGCAATATAGCCATCTTCGATAGTTTTCCAAATATAAAACCCTAGGGACATAATATGAGTACTCATAATCAAGCTCCGAAAGGCATAATTCAGAACATCAAATAAAGTTTCCTTGCTAGTAGAGAAGCCACTCTGCTGACTCGCCATTATTTTACTAAAGGATCTCCTTTTAAGTGATCAAACTTCTCCAAAGGGACCTACTCTGATACTAATTTTTGGAAGCATAATGGATTGAGAGGGGGGGTTAATCAGTCCATAAAAAATTAAATCAATTTCATATTTTCTTACTTAATTCAAAACTAGTTAACCATTCATTTAGGTGTGCACGACATAAAATATTATACATTCACATAACCATGAAGAAAAGAGAACACCATAACACAATATATAAGTGGGAAACCCTCGAGGGAAAGAAAACCCACTTGAAAATTTTCTGATATTACACACAAAAAATACTCAATTGAATATTACACATCAAAATATATTTCTTTAGTGAGGCGTCAACCCCACAAGGAGCACCAACCCCTAAACCCTTGTTGATATGAATCAAAAAAAGAGACTCCTATGAATATGAATCATCATAAGATATTTTGATGAAGATATCACTGATGATATGTTGCAACAACTCATCTGATGGTGATCATAATATTCAGCTCCAAACTTCTTCAAACCATTTCTCAAGCCCTCTGTCACCTAACTCATTTTTTCTCTAGCCTTCTTCACTTGTCTTGGCCTCAAAAACTTGCACAAACTCTTCCAAAAATTCTTTGACCTATCACACACTATCTTAGCTCTCAAAAAATTACTTCAAACCTGATACACACAAACTCTCTCTCTATCTCTCTTGGGTCATACTTTTTCCCTCTTGCCCAACTAGTGCAAATTTGAATTCAAACATGCACTTTATACCCTTCTCTTGATTCACACACACACACACACACACACACACACACACACACACACACACACACACACACACACACACACACACAGACAGTAAGTTAGTTTCCATCATTTTTTAAACCAAGGAAACTTAAAAACATCCCAATTTAATCATTAAAACATTCACATATGACCCATATATGTTGGTGATGCCCAAAACCACTCATGTTGCACGAAACAGACTCAAAACCATATCAATAGGATGAGCTAAAACCAAAAATTCCAAAACCATGATTATTAAAGCTCCCAAATTCATCACACATATGTAATATGACATATAAGCATCATCCATTATCGTACATTTTCTTGGACCAATCAAATAATTCATAACACAAGCCAAAAGGTTCATATTCTTCACTAAATAGTTATTTCAAGCACCTTGTCTTAACCTTTGGGCCTAAATTACACTCAAAAACAACTAAAATATGGAATGTAACCATAATATGGAATCCTCAGGACCTTTAGAGAATATCCATGCAAGTTAGAGCTCATGAAACATCCATGTGTTCACTCCATAACAACTTTCCTCTTCTCCAAATTAAGTTGCCCAGAAACCAGTTTTTCAAACTCAACTAGTGTTCACCCTTAATGTCACTTACAAGACCTCAAAATGCCTTAAATAGGAACAATATTCATCCCTCTTTTCTTTCTATATTATATTCATCATCAAATATTCGATATCATGCTGCATTCCCTTCATTCTTTCAACCTGAACAATCTTGTCCTAGAAAACTAACAATCTTCTTTCTCACAAACTGACTTGGATGACTCATTAAATCTCATAATAATGAGACAAAACTTATACCACTAGAAATAAATATAAATCCTTTTTCTAGAACATATTTGAAATCCTTCCAAATATAAGTGGAAGGCCTTCAACCAATCTCATCACTGTAAAATACCTGAAACTGCCTCAAAACTACCTTTTAACTAGTCTTCATAAATAGGGAACACTTTTTTATATTTTAAATCTTCCCAATAACCTAAAAATCCATTAACATCGATAAAAACTCACATACTAAAAACAATTCCATTTATTTTGTTAACTCATTTGGATAACCTTGTCCCAAACTGAACTCCCTCACAAATAAGAATGTTTGTGTGGGGTATAATCATCACCACATACACTACCATACCTTTCTGGAAACATGGATGATTCCTCTAAATCATAAATCATCATAATTTCACTATCAATCTATTCTAGTCACTTACTAGCATTATCTCTCCTACCGCTTTTGAGATAGGGTTTCAAGCACACAAAATGCTGTTTACCTTGGTAACATTCATTCATAAAATGTGACAATGAAATGACCTACTTATTTTTTGAAACCTTATAGACTCAATTTAGAAACATCCCTGAAATCTGTAAGGTCCCATTCAAATCACATAATTCAAGGTGAGCATCAAAAGGTGCATTTCGAGCTAGTAAACACCCTTTCTTGGACCATGTTTCACATAAATCATCATTACTTGTAAAATATTCTTCATAATAACTCCAGATTTTTAGAAAACCTCTATGACACATATTTTCATCATTTCCAATCATCATCATAGCTCAAATAGTTCTACATATTATCATCCCAACTCATTTGCATGACTGGCCCTTAGAGTTTTGCATGGTTTAGGCTAGGGTCAACTGAAAAGACACTGTAACTCATCATAAAAACTCTCTAAAAGGTCCTAAAATACCTGGTACATCATGAAACACCTTCCTACATGAATCCATTAGTTCACATGGATCTACAACTCAACCTCATACATCCATGTACCCATACCTGGTTAACATGAACACCTGAATCTTGGTCTTCAACATGTACCTGCACCCTGAAACTCATGTGGGTGCCTAAAAACTTCCAAAATTTATTTTCATGATGTCAACATGCTCAAAAAGCTATCAAGAAGCTCCAACCATCATGCACCATCACCTAGGCTAGATAGGTCAATTGTCAAAGCTTGCTAGGACAAGCCAATCTTACTGAATCAACTCATGCAACCAAGAACACAGTTGAAACTCCATGTCACCATCATAATGATCATCGTATGACTCTACTCCATCATCCTATTTGTCATTAATGGGATTTTACATCAATGAAAACACCTAGAGCATAAAATGACTACAATCTTAAGGACATAAGCACCCAGTTAAGGACATGGTTTTATAGGCGCTAGTGTCTGCTCTGGGCATTAGTGTATGCGGAATAGCTTCGGTCCTGATTATTTCTTTGTCACTCCTTATCACCTTTAGTTTTTTTAGGTCACATTAGGTTTCTTATATTCCTACTATGTCACACCTATACATGTAAGACACACTCTAGCTACCTAAAAAGGACTCAAATGTACATTAGACCTACTAAAATACATATGAGAGAGTCTGACTGATACCAATAGTCACCCAAATTAGACTCTATGTAGCTATTTTGGTGTGTGATTGAAATTTTTTCCCTTGATCTAGGATTCCCTAGTGTTAGTTTCACAAATAATAGTGGGCTACAACTACTTTTTCCCAATGCAATAATGTTTGATATGGAATTCAAAATAGCCTCCCCCTATGTAGTGAATAATGTAGCCCAAAATGTAGTCCTTTGTATTTTGTGTATTTGGTACATATATAAATGATAGCCCAACTACCCCTTAGAATAGTTCTTAAGTGGTGTATATATATGAGTTATATGTTTGAATTTTGGCACATAATGACACCAAAACCCAACCTAGGTTGTGAAAAGGAGACAAGAAAAGACCTAAATCCAAAGCAACCTAAAAATTAGAAAATAAGGAAAAGATGACATAAGTACCTAGAAGGATATTATCGCATGGGATCTACTGTCATGTCTAGGGGGTACTGTTCTGAAGCAAGAAAACAGAAACAAAACAAAAGAGAGGAATAGGGATCCCTGTGACTCAACCAAAAAGTTAAAAAGTCCAAATAAAATACACAAACAAAACTAATCAAAGCAAGAAAAGGACTAAAGAGGTGTCACTAGTACCTATTTTCTATACTTAGAAATCATGTATATAACATACAAGAGGTGTAATATAATAGTAATAAGTGCATATTTTAGTGACTACATTTAACCCCTTTATGTTATTTGGATGAAATTCAAGTCATATAAAGGATATAAGAAGAGCTTACCTGAAATGGGCCAAAGGATTTGTATCTAGAATGTGTCGATAATAAGAAACACGATCTGGAAACCCATGGATCAGTGTTTTGATCCATACGACATGAATTTATTTGCCATAGAGGAGATATTAAATACAAAATTACTTAAGGAGATATAGGAGAATCTGAAACTTGGAGATTGAAGGAGGGATCGGGAGTGATCAGTTCTTGAACCAACATATCTTCTAAGGATTTGAACATCTTGTCACTAAACTAAGGATTTCAAAGTACTAGTGCTAGAGAAAGAGTGTTGGGAAGGCGGTTAGTTTTTATTTCCACTGTGATGTTTCCTCAAAAATAGGTTCTACCACTGTAGACGGTAATATGAACCCATTTTTTTAACTTGCCTACTAGGTCCCAAAAACCCCTATAAAGTGGAAGAGGAAAGGTAACAACATCTCATTTCCCCCACTTTATGATGTAAGGGTACAACTACTTGGTAAATTGGAATAATGGTGCCTAATATATTGGATCAGATTCCAAGTTAGTTCTTTTGGGAGGAACAAATTTGTACTTGAATAGAATTTGAATTTTCTAGTATTGGTTTCGAAAAAGGTACTTGATTAAACTTAATTGTATTTGAAACTGCTTTCAAGGATCGATTTGAATCACATATTTATCCTCATGTTTGCATTTAATTTTTCCACTATTTCCAACATGCCTAATGTTACACCTATTATATTTTCTCCTAATGGGTAGATTTTTATTTTTTATACACGTCCTACTCATCCAATTGGAATCTTGGAATTTATAGAGTTTTCTCCTCACCATGTTGACATTTTTCTCTTGTAGCTCTTATATTTATTAATGTTCTACCTATTCTAGTTTCTCGACATGTATGAAAAAATACTACACCACATGTTATAATACAAGAACTTTCACATGACACTAGATCCTTGACTCATGTTCACATATATTCATCTTCTTCAACATATTGTGGACCCTTGCATGCTACTCTCATTGCATAGATCATCTTGGCATCCACATTTGGGGGCATACTAATTCCCCCACACTACCCAATGATGTACTCTTGTACTTGGTTCATACTTGATTGTTGAGGGTATCCTTACCTATATGGACCTCACTTTACACACACACATTGGAGGAATACTTTTACCTCCATTGTAGTTGTTCTCTTTCACATATTTGTAATTAAAAATACAAAAACATGTTTTCTTATATCTTGATTGGATGTACTCTTGTTTCCTTATACTACTATATGTTGCACCTTTATTTATCATGTTAATACTATTCATAGTTTGATTTATCATTGTCATACACACATGCACATTCACATGGTATCTTGAGGTGAATGCATATCACTTACAGGTTGTTACATGATGTATGATGCTTGGTCCCATCCATTACCAGTCCCATTGAGGCTCATAGGGGCATCTAACTTTTCTGACTTATTATCAGGTTCTATCATTGAAATATTTCACATTTTCATTCCTATACTCAAATCTTACATTGCAACATATTATTTACCTTTCCTAACATGCTAATGGGTGATTCATTTGTAGCATTTTCCTTGCATCAATCCTTCCAATCATGGTTGTCTGATTTGCTTGTATATTGTTTGCTATTGTTTGCAGGCTATTTCATATGTTTGTTTGTTTCCTTACTTTCACAAGTTTTAATGACTTCAATTGTCTTATAACATATTGAGTGGTGTCCCATGTATGTAAAAAAATACTCATTGTGTCCCTGTTTTTTGTTTTCCTATATTATTTTATTGGTTGTTTTTTCTGTGTGCATTGCTTGTTTGTCACTAAAACTTGTATGCTAGCATTCTCCAATTATTTTACTCGTATCATGGTAAATACCATGCATAATCCTTATTCCCCATGCAAGAATCCCTATATCAGATATGAATATCAGTTTCATCCTTCCTTTTTTCGGCTTTGTTCACTTTTGTTCATCTCACGCAGCTCAAACAAGTGGGGGAAAACATTGAGTGAACATTTTCACCCTCCCAACAGTTAATAAATCACAGTCAACATGATCAAAGCAATAGTTAGTTACAGAACAGGGCCAAAAATACATTTGGCTAAAATTTTCATCCTCGACAAAACCACCTAGTATAGATAGAAATAGTGGGTGTTAGTGTGCCACTTGGGCACTCATGTCCAGGGGGAAAAAATAGTTACAGAGTAGTTTTCAGCATTTGCATAGTTATAGTCTTCTCTTATTTCAGCAGTTACACAATATGTTTTAGATTGTAATAAGTTACTAACATGAACTGCATTCGGTGGCATGTTACAAAGCACTAACTCATGAACTAAAGCATGAACAAATAACAAAATAGCACCTACGGCATATGAAAGACATCCATATGCTTAGAACTATGTGTCACCTAAGGAAATTTATAAATCAATATTGTGATCAACTATAGTGGCACATATCCATATGGAAGTGTTAACGGTTAGAGGAAAAACCTTGTGATCTCTCTCAATACATTTTCCCTTAGTGAAGACAAGATTCCTAAATCTGAAGTTTAGTGTTGAGATGCTCAAATCCCTAGTTTGGTGACAAAATGCATAAATCCTTTGTATTATTCCAAGCAGCTCCTAAGTAATAAGTCTACAAGAAGGAACAAATTTCCACTCCCTTATCTTTCAACATTTCAGATGTACTCTAACCCCTTGGTTTAAATTTTTCCAATAAACATTTCCAATTTTATATATTTTTCAAGTTAAAGTTCAATTGTAGTTACTAGATTGTTCCTCCTCTAGAAGCAATGAGTCGAGGTTCATCTAGGTTTCTAGCTCTCAGTAGTACTCAATGGGGCAGATTATCTTCCTATCTCTTCATCGGGGCAATTTTTTGATCATTTTTTTTTTATCATTTCTCATTTTTTTATCGTTTCTCACTTTTCTATCATTTCTTGCATACCCCTGATGACAACTTCAAGATCTTGTTATCAATTCCCCATCGCCACTGCATAGAATTCTAACTCAATGACTATGACTTTGATCCGGCTTGGGTGATTGAATCCCTAATTGAGAGAATATTAATGAAAGCATGATCTTCTTCATTCACAGGTCTCATCCATAACTTTATAGCTTTGTTTTTCTTCACCTATATATATATATATATATATATATATATATTCTATTCTAGGTGGAACTAGAAATCTAGATTTTGAGTCGAGGAACATTAACTACATTTTTTTTCTTTTGCATATCATATCCTATCCCAACGAAGAAAAAACAAACAAGAAACCATGAAGTAAATCTCAAGCACACTCTAGAAAATATGATATTCAATGAACTACACACATGCATCATTATCATTCTATGCACATAAAGGTCGACCCTAGGATCCTTACCATTCCCTTCCCTTAGAATTCCATGGTACACATTTTTCACTATTCCATTTAGCACACTAAATAATCTTCTTTTGACTCCCCAAAGTATGCTTTTGTTTTCTACTTGATGCCACCAAATCCTTATTCACCAGCATAAAGTGGGGGAAATTGTAGTCACTAAAATATGCACATATTACTATTACCCTACTCCTCTAGTATGTTATTGATTTAATATAAGTTGAATTCAGTATTTATTTCAAATTAACTACTGTAATGTATGATATTTTAGTTAATTAAATACAGTAAGATGCAAGTAAATAAGCATTCAACAATTTAAAACCCTATGGGAATGGAAGAAGAAAATGATTTAGCTAATTATGCGCAACCTGGAAGTGATCTGGATTGCATGTAGACACAAAATCATGCACTTACTACTATTATTAAACTGCCAAGTATGTTATTTTATATATGGATCTTGTGTAAGAAAGGTATTCACTGATGAACCATTCCATAGTCCATCCGCTTGTCTTGTTAGTATTTATTTGCTTTTATCTTCTAAACTTGCCACTCATACACACAGTTCTGGTCGGGTCACAGGGATCCTTGTCTGTCAGTTCTCACTCATTTTTCATCACTTTTCTTTAGACATTAACACTAAGGACTGGACACTAGTTCTAGGTTCTCCTGTCCATCCTGGGCACAAGTATCCTCTTTATTTTTTATCTTATTTTTGACATTTGAGGTCGGTCTATTCAGTTTTCCCTCTCATATCCCGAGGTACTAGTTGGTATGCTGGGTCATTCGTGTTGAAATACAAACAAGATATCCTTATATAAACACAAAATACATACCATTATATAGGTGGACAATTCTTATCAAGGGCTAGCTATCTACATAGAGAAAGGGACTGCATTTGGGAACATTATTCTACATACACACTACATAGGAAGGGGAGTTCATTATATTCCATCCACACATTTGCATTTTTATCTAGTTATTGCCCACTATCTTGGCATCGTTGGCGTGAGGGAGACCTAGTAGAATTATTACACACACAAGCACACAAAACTACATTAGGTCCGATATGTAGTGTAGAACTTAGTTGTAATTCCACCATTGTGGTGGCTGAGGACAGTCTGACCCCTCATTTTACATCTTTTCTTTTTAGGATTTGATGTCTATTTGATGATTTTTCTGGTCATTACTTCATTGTAGGTTTACAAAAGTTTTGGTGATTATTGTGTGATCTTGTAGTTACAAAAAGTGAAGAAGTGTGAAGCCTTTGTGGCACTATCAGAACCATATCCTGAGCTTTTCTACAGACTCAAGCACCTAGAATCAATTCTCAATTGCCTACAAGTGCCCCTGCCCCTCTCTAGGAACCCCACTCCATCCATTTCTACCTCTTCTGCATTTTTCTACGGTTCATTAAGACAGTCTGTGATCCTATTTCATCACATTTTCCACTCCAGACTTACCGTGGGATAAGAAAAATTAAGATAAGTACCTTACCTCTATCATTTACTTTCATAGTCAGTATTTAATAAATTATCTAGCATTTATATTTCATTGTATATCATTTATAGTAGATCTTTGCATTTAGATTTAAATAAAATATTAAGATTTTATTAAATCATTTTGGTGAACCCATAGTTTAGAATTTTTTTCCCTAGGATCCACTCAAATCCCAATAGCTAAGGATATCTCTTCTCCTCCTAGGCTAGTCATGCCTCATGTAAGCATTAATCCTATTTATAATGAGGCTACCATTGTTGATATCTGAACTCTATATAACAACATTATTCTTCCAAAAGATACTCAAAAGTAACTCTTTGTCGGTGAATACAATGTGCCTACTAGATTCAATAATTCCACATTAGCATTCTTGATGATCTGGAAAGCTTTACTCATTATACACCTTGTTATTCATTTATCCATGCTCCAACTTCTGTTATTTCAAATTTGAACCTAGATGATACTCTTATTAGTTTCATGCTTAATCTTGATGACAATAAATATGTGCATGTTTTTGTTACTCATATTAGTTCAAATGATTCTATAGCTTCATCTCATACTCCTTCCATGTCTGAAAATTATTTACATGACACATCACATCTAGTTCTCCTCTTCCTTCATTCTACATTAATGATACGTTTAATGAAATCCTTACATCTGAATCTTTGTTCGATCTTGATGAGATGCCTAATAGTCATGATTCTACTTCTCTACATACTGTCACTAATAGCATTCATGATTCATCTCTTTCTATCACTTAATCTCCTAATTATGTTTCTGATGCTATTCCTACCACTTCTATTGATGCTTCATGTTATTCACCGCCTATTAGTCCTTCATCACCCATATCTAGTGTGCCCTTAGCATCAACATCTTCTATATCTCCTCTTGAAACTCCCATGATCACTCAAAATGTAAAATTACAACCACTCAATACAATATTTCCATCTTCTACCATTCCTCCACAGGACATCTTATTATTCATGCATGTTATTGGCCACTTTAAATCCTAGGTCCAATCTCTCACATTAGAAAGAAAGGCCTATTATGCTTTTATCGATAACAATTCCTTTCATGGCAACCCTATTCCAAAAAAGATTCACAATTTAGCATTTTGTAGGGATTTTGTTATTCCTACATTTACATACTTTGATGGTACTGAAAATCCATATTTTCATCTCAAACATTACCATCTGGCTATGGCTTCATATTGTAATGATCGATTATTGCTAAAGTATTTTTTTCATATTCTTACTGTTGACACTCTCCAATGGTACACTCACTTACCTTTCGGATCTATTAGTACCTATTATGAGATGGAAGAATCCTTTCTGCAATGCTCTATACTCAAAAATGTCCCTAAAGTCACACATATGATCATTTGCTTGGCTTACATCAAGGAAAAATAGAACCTATCATTGATTATATTTTGTCCTTCAATGTTTGTATACATCAGTTAGTCTTCTAACCCATTGACCTAGAAAATCAATTCATATTCTATCGTGGCTTGATTCCCACTTTAAAGGAGCACTTACAATATAATACATGTGAATTATTCACACTCCTTTTCTATAAGGTAATTGATTTAGAATAGGATCTCAGTACTACACATATTATAGTTCCTTCTCTTAGTTCTCCTACTATTGTATCACCTATTTATTCTCCTCTTCCATCTATTTAGTGTCCTCCTAGGACTCCATCTCCTCCACCTCGCAATAAAAATCAATCTTCTCCATTTCATAAGCATCATTTTTCTCCTTCACCTCGCCAGCAAAATCAATTTTCTCCATTGCATAAGTGTCCTTTATCTCCTCCACTACATCAAGTGCCACCTTAGACTTCTACATATCCTTCATAGGATCCTTTACATTTTTCTCATCACATTATACCTCATGATGTGTTGTGTGCCTTGCTTGACAAGCATATGATTCACTTACCTTATAATCAACATCCTCCTCCTCATCACTTGCAATTCCCACATGATAGACCTTACTGCAACTTTCATCATATCAATGATCATCATGATAATGAATGGTGCACCCTTCATGATGGCTTACAACAATTAGAAGAGAAGGATCTCCCTGTGTAAGCATGTGGTTACTTTGGTTGATGTTTTTACCTCATCTAGTGTTAAGGTAACTATTTGTCTACCACCACAAGTTGTTGCTCATACGCACTCTTTATCTCATCCATCCATTGTTTCACCATCTCACCCATTGCGTTATATTACTACTACACATTGGCTTCTATAACCCTCAACATCTTCACTTCCCACCACTGCATCACCTATCGTTGGAACCATTCTACAAAACATCTAGTTTGTCTCACACACTCATGTTGCTTTCATTCCACATGTTTCCATCCCTCCATGTTGGCTTGGTCTCTGATAGGTGATTTCTATAACCTTACCTCCCCCCCTCGATGACGCACTCGTGTTCTTATGGTTTTTACATGACTTTTGATGGAATTTTTATAATAAGAACCTCTCTTCACTCTTGCACTACATGCCTTATAAATCAATCTATCTTACGCACATTATCATATCACTTCCCAATGACACACTCTTACTTTACGGTTCATTCTTGACTGCTAATGGGTCTTATATAAATGCAACTTATCATCTATCCACTAGGGGGGATAACTCTTATTTCCCCCCATCTTCATCGTTCTAACATGTGCTTCATTATGCTATTACGACCATCTCATACTTTTACATATTATTCATTTTTACTTAACATCTTCACTTCCCACCACTTCATCACCTATCGTTGGCACCATTCCACATAACATCTAGTTTGGCTCATACACTCATGTTGCTTTCATTCCACATGTTTCCATCCCTCCATGCTAGTTTGGTCTCTGATAGGTGATTTCTATCACCTTACCCCCCCTCCCCAATGACGCACTCATGTTATTATCATTCTTACATGATTGTTGATGGATTTTTTATAATAAGAACCTATCTTCACTCTTGCACTACATGCTTTATCAATCAATTTATCTTACGCACATTATTATATCACTTCCCAATGACACTCTCTTACTTTACGGTTCATTCTTGACTAGTAAGGGGTATTATATAAATGAACCTTTTCATCTATCCACTAGGGGGAATAACTCTTCTTTCCCCCCATCTTCATCATTCTAACATGTGCTTCATTACGCTATTGCGACCATCTCATAATTTTATGCATTTTTTATTTTTACTTAATCATTTATCACAACTTTGTTTATATATACAATCACATTACATACATCATCTATCATCACATACGTTATATCATCATTTATCTATCTATAATTACATTACTTCATCTCAAAAACTACCCATCACAATTCAAATCAACACATACAAACACAATTCATGACATCACACATCATATATGGCAACAATAATCAATTATTTACACATCATCATCACATCATCACATCAATAAAACATCAAATACAATGATCTATTTCATTCACAATCATAACTACAAAAGCATCATCACTATGGATAACTCCCTACATAAATACATCTATACATATCATATATCATCAGCACTATCACTATATGGTACCACGAGAGCTCTAGGAATATAAGCTTCACCTCTCACCCTACGTCACTAATCTTAGAACCTGTAGCTCTCTATCTTCCTACGCAATAGTGTGTTCTCCATTGACTCTTCCGCATAATGACCCTACAAACCCATGAATCATGCAAATACATCCTGAGCTAGAGGACCACTACCCACAACCTCTCTATCTTATCATTTCTCCTTGCAGACCTCATCCCTCTCACTTATTAGCATGGTACATGGCGTTGTTGTTATCGGTACTATCTCAAATAAATGGGTGTGCTTTCCCGAAATACCATCTACACGCTCCAACATACCTCCACCCACAAGTACATTGGTGGGCACATTCCATGTCAATGTCTAAATATATGTGTCCAAAATCAGCAAGCAATATGCATCAATCGCACCCATAGAACAAAACATTACACAACAACCACTATAATCAGCTAACCAAATAACAAATCATCAAACATCACTAGGAAAATACTCATGTTCTACTATTGTTGCCGCTATGCTATCCGGGACATGTGTTTTCCCATCTACTCCTCCTCCCAATGGTAATCCTGCTACATTACTTTTACACATTAATATTAATAGTAACTCCTCATTAGCTACCTTATTATATTCATTATTTGCAATCATTTCCTTAACTAATACACACTACACAAATTCACTCATATCTTGAACATATTTACTCCAATTTCTATCTCGTTTGCATCATTCTCTTTATAATTATACCTACTACCGCATCACACATGTTCCATGCATAATATTCCTCCTTAACATCATCACCATTCAATATACACATAATTTTATGATATCCATCTTACATTCTCAATTATATCATTGTGCGCTTACTTCTATCTCAACATTAGTTTTCATCACCACTCCCCCTTTCACCGAAAGGGGGGGGGCATACAATTGGGGTCATCTTATAATTCCCTTTATATAATTACTGTTAGTGCAAATCAACAGCACCCTCTGGATGTGCTTTCAGATTTCTAGTTTGACATCTCAGCATCCAGTTTGATTTCACAACATTGAATCTTTTCCCCAAGTGTGGGACTTGTAAAGGTGGGAAAAGAATCTCTAGGTTAGAGGATGGTTCCTCAACTCCTCTAATCAGGTGTATTACTTAAAAATTGTAGAGGTTTAAACTCAAAATCCTACTATAAATTCCAAGGGGATAGAGATAGAGAATGCAAAAGAATTAAAACTAATGCTAATAAGGTGATGCACCAAAGGAGTGGTGAGCATTTTTACTTCTACAAAATGACACAAATTATAGGAATGTAGCAAAACATCATGCACAAACTGATAAAATGCAATGAAAGATCATGGATGAATCAAACAACAAAAGAAGAGGACTGAAACTCATTCACAGAGCTTGCATTGTCATTTCCAATTCAAAATACATGCATTACATAAAGAGAAAGGTAGAAAATATGTTGTAGTATTGAAAGAGGTCTAGTATTGCACAAAATCACTTTCTAGGGTGAAAGAGGGAGCCTGCAAAACATAAAAATGTCGAACCCCTTCAAAATGAGCCAAATCTGGCTTTTAACAATGCCCATTCGAGCTCAAGAGAGAGAAACGCAAGAAAACATGAGAGAAGCTTCAACCACCAACCAAATGGTATTAAAACAACATGGGCACCCTCAAAATTCCATTCCTTGACATTTTTAACCATGCTAGAAGAGAATGCGAGCCATTCTTCATTAAAAATGGTGGTTGAAATGTCATTTCTGTTCATTTCCATGTGCCAGAGGCATTTTATAGTTTTATCCCTCAAAAATCCACAAAAACACAAAATTGACCCTAGAATAATGTATATAATTTCACCAGATTTCCATTGATACAAAGAACGCCGAAAACCGAGCTCTGGATCAAAAGTTATGCCCATTCAAAAATTTAGGCCAAAACAGGGCCAAAATGGGTTAGTGGGCCGAAAATTTGAAATTTTCCCACTTTTTGCATTTGGGAAAAAAATTTCCAAAAACCTCCACACCCCATCACTTTCGGTGCCATGTGGCATGATTTGATTAGTTGTGGACCCTGCCTACTTCTTTTTCCACCGTTTCGGCCTTTGGAAAATTTTCAAAAAATTCTCCGCTGGATGGATGACTCGAGTACACATGGCATGATGTGATTCGCTGCGGGCATTTTACTCTATCTTTTCCATTGCTTTTGAGCATCTTCTTTGACCTAGACATGTGGCACAACCCCATTAGATGTGGGATTTTCCTTTCATTTTTCTCTGCAGGCTCACCTTGTGTTTTTTACCGCCATGTGGACACGTGACATGGTCCTATTGGCTCGGGTTTTGGGGGCGGGATTTCCTTTTGAAATTTTTCTTTGATTTTGTTTTGGGAAAAAACCCCAATCTCCCCCCATGCTCTGCTATCTGAGAACATGTGGCATGACCTCATTTGTTGCGCGGGCCTACCGGGCCAAAATCTCCCTTTAGCGCCCTTGCCAAACACTTGGTGGAATTTTCAATCTTTCCTCCACCCTCCGCTACTCCTTTGGCCTAAGGACACGTGGCATGATGTTATTGGATGGGGGCCCTATGGGAAAAATTTTGTTCGCACCAACCCTTGGGAAAAAATTCCAACTTCTTCCCCTTGGACACGTGGCCTCATCCTATTCGCCGGCGGACCATTGTGCCAAAAAATTCCTTCTAAAACCTTGCCAAACACTTGGTAAAATTTCTAAGTTTACCTCCACCTCTACCTTTCTGAGGACACATGGCCTCACGTTATTGGCTCGAGTTTTTCATGGGAAAATTTCCAATTGCACCAACACTTAGAAAAATTTCCTAACTCCTCTCCCCCGCCACTTTTACTGACGTCGCGTGCCCCCATTCATCATGGGCATTCCATGGGAAAATTTTCCCCTTACACAATACTTGGTAAAATTTTGAAAATTTCCTCCACCTCCCAATGCCAAAATGTTGACGTGGTAGCTTCTGATTGGCCAGTGGGCTTGTCCAGGGAAAATTTCCCCCTAAAACTCCGCCGAGCCATAACTTAAAAAATACATGGAGTTAGGAGGAAAATTTTACCTTTCTGGAAAGCTAAAAAGGAGCTCTATCCAATGGTTCCATTTCCAGAACATTTTTAGGGCCTAAAAAGTGAAAATTCTGACTGAGGCACAAGGGAGGAAGGAATGAAGGGAGTTAGCCAAAAAATGAGCAAGGGGCTCATTTTGGATAACAATTTTTGCAACTCAGAGGGGTCATCTACCTGTTGGATGAAGTTACCAATTTCCTAAAGCAATCCATTGGGCATGGAGTCATCAAATTCTCTACTTGGTGCCCCAAATGATAAGAACAATGCAAGGAGGAAGATGGAGGGTAGAACACCATCTGATTAGAGCAAGGCCTAAAAAATACATTTCCTGGAATAGTAAGCTTGTGCTAGAGAACTCAGGGAAAGCAAAGCTAAACTACAACAAAACAATGTGCATAAGCACTTGGAGGAAAGAAAACTTAAGCTAATATGTACAAGGTGGAGAATTTCATTCAGTAGTAATTCTTTAGATGGATTCCATTGACTGGAATCTATAACTCTTCACCATCCAATGTAGAAAATTGGAAGGCATTGATGTCCTTACACTTTGTGACCATGTATGGGCCACTCCAAATGGCATCAAATTTTGAATGTCTCCCCAGTTTTGCTCTGTCTAAATCCCATTTTAAAACTATATCTCCAACTTGGAAAGATCTATCCTTGGCCTTTCTATCAAAGGTCTTCTTGATCAAAGCTTGATCCTTCTCCATTTCTTGGGATGCTTGATTTCTAATTTCTTGGAGCTCCATCAATTCTGCATACCTAACCTTCATGGGCCCAAACTCCAACAACTCCAACTGGTTCATGAGTTCTAATGTTGGAAACTCAAGTGAGATGGGAAAAATTTCTTCTCTTCCATAAACAAGCTTGAATGGAGAGTTACCTGTAGATCTCTTGAGGGTTATCCTATCAGCCCAGAAGGCTGATTTCAATTTAGTGTGCCAAGACCTCTGATTTTCATCAAGATTCCTCTTGATGATCCTTAACAAGTTCTTGTTTGTAGATTCAGCTTGGCCATTACCCTGAGGATAATAATTTGATGAAGTGCTTATGTAGATCCCATTCTTGAAAGCCCATTCAGTTACTTTGGATCCAATGAATGCTAATGCATTATCTAATATTATTGTAGCAGGTATTCCAAATCTGGTTGTTATCCCTTCATAGAATTCTAAGATGTTTGATTCATTTGCTTCCTTGAGTGCCACCACCTCAGTCCACTTGGTGAAGTAATCTGTTGCTATTATAATCCACTTGTGTCCTTGGCTTGAATTTGGATTAATGACTCCAATGAAGTCCAAACCCCATTACATGAATGGCTGGTCAACTGTAATTGGATACAATGGAAGGGCAGCTAGTCTCTCCTTACCTGCGAAGAATGCACAATTCTTGCACCTCTTAATCCATGCATAACAATCACTGAAAATCTTGGGCCAATAATAGCCAGCCCTCATGATCTAGAGAGCTGTCACCCTTGGTGCAAAATGGCCACCAGCTGATCCACCACGGAACTCTTCCAACACTCTATGAATCATATATGTACTGATGCATCTCAACAGCACTCCATTCACATCCCTTTTGAATAAAACACCATCAACAAGAGCATATGGGACAGCCTACAATCTGAAGTGTCTCCTTTTAGTTTTATTCATCTCCAGAGGGCATAGGCCTATGTGTAGGAAGTGCATTATGTCTTGGGTCCAGCAAGGAGTGAGGACATTATCAATTTCTTCTTGAGTGCTTCCTCTCTCATAGTTGTTTTGCAACGCCAAAACAACCTCTTTCTCATTGCATGCTTCCTTTTGTTTGTTCAAGACCAGCTACTCACACAATCCTTTTCCTCTGACCAACTTGGTGACTTTGATCTCAATGTCATACTCCATGACACGAGTAATCCACCCTACTCTCTTTTCATTCAGGTCTTTATTGAGGAGGAAGTCTTTAACTCCCACATGAGAAACCAACAATTGAACCTTTTTGTTTGAAACTAGATTCTTAAATTTATTCAAGCTCCTAATTACTACAAGAACATGCTTCTCAATGAAATAATATCTCACCTTATAATCCTCTAGGATTTGGTTGAAGAAAGCAATTGGCTGCTCATCATTATCTTTGTTTTGCTATACCAAAATTGTAGAAATAGTATCATCACCTCTAAATGCATAGAGGATGAAATCCTTGGAGAAATCTGGGTTGATGAGAGTTGGAGCTTGTGAGATGGCTTCTTTGATTGCTTCAAAACTTGCCTTGCCTTCTGTTTTCCATTTGAAAGCTATGCTTTTCTTTAACATCTTGGTGATAGGCTTGACTAGGGCTGAAAAATTTGGGACAAACCTTTGAACAAAATTTATCCTTCCTAAGAAACTTTGAAGGGCTTTCTTGTGCCTTGGCAATGGTAGTGCTCTTATGGCTTCAACTCTTTCTGGATCAATTTCTAATCCTTATTTGGAGACAATGTGGCCAAGGAGATTTCCTTCATGAGCTAGAAAAATACACTTTTTAGGATTCAAGGATACCCCAAATCTTCTGCACCTTTGGAAAACTTGTCTCAAATGAAAGAGATGGTCTACTGCATTTTTTGAAAAAACAATGATATCATCTAAATATATCAGCACCATTTTTTTAATCAAATTCTTAAACGCCATGTCCATTGTCCTTTGGAAAGTAGCTCTAGCATTGGACAACCCAAATGGCATTTTTCTATATGCATAGGTTCCCCATTTGGTTGTGAAGGCTATGTTCAACTGATGCTCTTCCTTCACCATAACCTGATTGTACCCTGAATAGCCATCAAGTAATGAAAACCTTTCAGATCCAGCAACAACTTGCAAGATCTGCTCCATGGAAGGAAGTGGGTAATGATCCTTGAGAGATGCTCTATTCAAATCTCTGAAGTCAACGCACAATCTGATTTCTCCACTCTTCTTTCTAACCGAAACCAAGTTGGATACCCAACTAGAATGATTGATAGGGAATATGATACTTGATTCTATCAACTTATTCAATTCTTTTCTCCTGAGAGGCTCCATGTGTGGATTGACTGGCCTTTGTTTTTGTCTGATGGGTTTAGCACTTGGGTCTAATTCAATAGTGTGTTGAGCTAAATTTGGATTGAAACCTTCCAAATCTTCATAGCTCCAAGCAAACTCATCAGGGAATCCTTGACAAAGTTGTATGAACTCATACCTTTCTTGCTCATTCTTCATTTTACCAATTTGGAGTGACTTGCCTTCTTCCACCAAGATGGGCACTGAATCTTCTCCCTTGACTTGGATGTTTACTTTATCTTTCTTGAACTAATCATTAGGATTGAAAATGAAATCCAAAGTGACAAGTCCATTTGGTAGTTTGTTGGTTCTCAGTTGTACCACTTGATCACCATACTAATGTTCTAACTTTTCCTAATTTTTAACTAAGAACTCGGCCTCTTCTTATAAGAAAAGGATGATTTGTTGATCATTTTCAAACACTTGCCAACTTACATTGTTTTCTGGCACTAAAGGCCTTATAATCACATGAATGCTTGGCTGTAATTTGTCTTTCTTGATGCTTTCAACAACATCAAAGTCTGCTCCAACTATTGCAAGCCTATCAGCAGCTTGGTTCTCTTTCCTAGGGGTGAACTTGATGTTAAAGCCCTCAAAATCTTCACTGAGGTCCCACACCCTATTTTTGTAGCACTTGAGTAGATCATTCTTAAAATCATGCTTCCCCTTAACTTGGTTGACAATCAACTCACTGTCACCAAAAACTTGCAAGTTCTTTATTCCTCTCTTGATTGACCAATGCAATCCTTATATCAAAGCTTCATATTCAGCAGTGCTATTAGAACATGCAAACTAAAATATAAAAGCTGAATAATACTCAACTCCTTGAGGTGAAATAAGCATAGCCCCCCCTCTTGCACCTTGTCTACTCCTTGATCCATCAAAGAACAACTACCATACCTCATTGTCATCCTTGTGGTCTGGCTTGGTGATGCTAGGAATAGGCTGATTTTCTTCATGCATGCAATAGACTCCTAGCTCAGATTCTTCTATTTCTTGATAAGGATCGAAAGAATGCACCTTGCTTGCCCATTCATCAAGAGTCAAATTTGGGATGCTTCCAACCTTGGTGTCAGCTTCATCAGTGCTTGGATAATCTTCTTGATCAAACGTTGAACAATTGGTATTGATTTGGCTTGGAGTGTGAGACTCAATGTGGAAGTTTGTAATAGGCTCAAATCTAATTGTGGCTTTGGTTCCATATCTTGTTTTGAACAACATGTGTGACCAATTAGTAGATAAGTAACCACTAATCTTAGTTGTGAAATCCCTTGACAAACATAGGGCAAAGAGTGGTGGAAGGTCTATCACTGAGACATCTTGCAAAACAACAATATTGGGGCATACATGCAAAGTAAGACTCAAGTTTTTAATCACTCCTACTATTGTCACTGTTGTCCCATCCAATTGCACTACCCCTTTGGATATGACTTCATATTGAAGCCCCAACTGATCAGCTATTTGCTTGGGCATTACTGAACTACTTGCTCCAGAATCAATCATGTAGTTGTGTACTAATTGGTTTCCAATGATCAATGAAACATAAAATGGAGGGGGCTTCAAAATTTTACCTTGCTGTCCTCCATGATTCCCCTCATCCTGGGAAGCATTTGTGAGTGCCTTCTCTTGCATTTGAAACTGTTGATTTCAATTTGACCAGTCCTTCATGGCAGCTTGTAGCAAATCTCTTTGGCCTAGGATGGATATTGATTCCCACATTGATATGTTTACATTTGTCTTCTTCATCTGATCAATGATGTTGAATGGGGACAAAGCATCCATCTACTATCCTCTAGCCTACACATTCATTCCTTGCACATGGGAAGCAACAACTAGCATCTGATTTGGTTTAGGAGCTAGTTTGGGTGGCCCTTGCATGTTTGGAACTGCATTTTGTTTGCCAACAGTTTGTGGAGTGGGTTAAGGTTGTGGATTACTTGGAGCCAATGGTTGTCCTTCACCCAAATTTCTCCTTTTTGATCTTGTGTTGGTTGCAATACTTTGAGAGATTGGTTGATTCATGCCACAAAAGTCTTCTGACTGCCAATTTACAAGTGTCATATCATTTGGAGCTGATTGTTGTTGGGATGTCTCTTGTTGTTGGTTATTTCCTTGACTCCCTTCACCTTCCACACTAGTTGTTGTTACCATTAATGCTTGATTTAGGGAACCATTGAAGCACATAGACTAGTTGTGAGGTTGATTGCATGGGAAACACCAATCATACTCTTGAGCTATGTTGTTTTGTATTGGCACTATTGCTTTAGAGGTAGATGCAGCATTGAGATTTTAAGGCTGAAATGGTCTGTTGGCAGGAGGCCTTGCTTGATTTTGATTTGCAGTTGGATTGGGTGGTCTTTGAGGCTGATATGGCTACCTGTTAGGTTAAGCTTGAGGCTGATATGAGGGCCTGAAACTTTGGGCTTGTTGCCTCTTGAGTGTAACCAACTCATTACCTAAACTTTGCAACTACTTCATGACTTCTTGAAGTTCATTTGAGGCACTAGAAGATGAAGTAGAAGCTTCACTTGAATTCTGATTTCTAGGAGTGGGGAAAGGGGATAAATTAGGCACTTGATTAGTGCTTGGAATTTCTAAATTTGGATACAATGGCATTGGAGGCCTAGGAGCTAGCTTACGACTCTTAATCACATGAATGCTGCTGTAATTTGTCTTTCTTGATGCTTCACACATCAAAGTCTGCCCAATATTGCAATTGCCAGCCTTCCGCATCTTGGTTTCTCTTCCTATGGGTGAACTTGATGTTAAAGTCCCTCAAAATCTTCAACTGAGTCCCACACCCTATTTTGTAGCACTTGAGTAGATCATTCTAAAATCAATGCTTCCCCTTAACTTGGTTGCAATCACTCACTGTCACCACAAACTTTCAAGTTCTTGATTCCTCTCTTTGATTGCAATGCAATCCTTATATCAAAGCCGTCATATTCAGCCGTGCTCTTAGAACATGCAAACTAAAGTATAAAAGCTAATAAGCCACTTCCTTGAGGGTGAATAATCATAGCCCCCCTCTTGCACCTTGTCTACTTCCTTGATCCATCAAAGAACACTACCATACTCATTGTCATCCTTGTTGGTCGGGCTGTGGTGATGCTAGGAATAGGCTGAGTTTTCTTCATGCATGCAATGACTCCTAGCTCATATTCGTCTATTTCTTGATAAGATCGAGAGAATGCACCTTGCTTGCCCCATTCATCAAGAGTCAAATTTGGGATGTTCCAACCTTGGTGTCCAGCTCATATTGCTTGTATAATCTTTCTTTGATCCAACTTTGAACAATTGGTATGCTTTGGCTTGGATGGTGAGACCTCAAAGTGGAAGTTTGTAATGAGGCTCAATCTAAATTGTGGGCTTTTTGGTTTCATATCTTGTTTTGAACAACAATGTGTGACCAATTAGTAGATAAGTAACCACAATCTTAGTTGTGAAATCCCTGACAAACATAGGGCAAAGAGTGTGAGGTCCTATCCGAGACATCTTGCAAAACAACATATTGGGCATACATGCAAAGTAAGACTCAGTTTTTAATCACTCCTACTATTGTCACGTTTTCCCACTCCATTGCACTACCCCTTTTTATATGACTTCATATTGAAGCCCCAACTGATCAGCTATTTGCTTGGGCATTACTGAACTACTTGCTCCAGAATCAATCATGTAGTTGTGTACTAATTGGTTTCCAATGATCAATGAAACATAAAATGGAGGGGGCTTCAAAATTTTACCTTGCTGTCCTCCATGATTCCCCTCATCCTGGGAAGCATTTGTGAGTGCCCTTCTCTTGCATTTGAAACTGTTGATTTCAATTTGACCAGTCCTTCATGGCAGCTTGTAGCCAAATCTCTTTGGCCTAGGATGGATATTGATTCCACATTGATATGTTTACATTTGTCTTCTTCATCTGCTCAATGATGTTGAATGGGACAAAGCATCCATCTACTATCCTCTAGCCTACACATTCATTCCTTGCACATGGAAGCAACAACTAGCATCTGATTTGGTTTAGGAGCTAGTTTGGGTGGCCCTTGCATGTTTGGAAACTGCATTTTGTTTGCCAACAGTTTGTGGAGTGGGTAAGGTTGTGGATTACTTGGAGCCAAGGTTGTCCTTCACTCCAAATTTTCTCCTTTTTGATCTTGTGTTTGGTTTGCAATACGTTTGAGAGATTGGTTTATCTATGCCACAAAAGTCTTCTGACTTCCATTTACAAGTGTCATATCATTTGGACTGATTGGTTGTTGGGATCTCTTTGTTGGTGTATTCTTCCTTAATTGACTCCCTATCAACACACTTCACGCTAGTTGTTGATACACGGAACATTAATGCTTGATGACTTTAGGGAACCATTGTGAAGCACATAGACTAGTTTGGTGTGCGGGTTGATTGTGCATGCTGAAACACCATCATACTCTTGAGCGTATGTTGTTTAGTGATGATTGGCGCGGGAGTGCATTTAGAGGAGGTGGATGCACCGTCATTGATGTATTTATAGAGTGCTACGAAATGTCTGTTGGCAGGAGCAGGCCCTTGCTTGATTTTGGGTATTTCTAGCTGCATTCGATTGGGTGTGTCCTTTGTATGCTGATATGGCATACGCTGGTAGTGTAAGCGTGTGAGTGACTGAAATGCAAGTACAGGATCCTGAAACTTTGGGCTTGTTGCGGAAATCTATGCTGGTAACCAACTCTGTGGGTCCTCCCTAAACTTTGCAACTTCTTCTTGAGCTGTCCTGTGGAAGTTCATAAGTTCAAGGCACATAGAATGAGGAAGGTGAGGGAGTGGACGGGTCCCTGGAATCGTTCTAGAATTGGGGAGGTGATAAATGGCACTTGATTAGTGCGTTGGATATTTCTTAATTGGAATCTCATATGGCATTGGCCGCCATACTGAGGCGTATCTAGCTTCCGGTGCGTTGAAGGCGTGATAAGTTCTCAGCCCTAATGGGGACAATGGCCGTATATAGCCCAGCAAGATAGTCTATCATCCCATCCCACAGAGTTCGCGATATCAACATAGAAATATTCAAATTAAAGCTTCTACGGTAATTGGAAAAGCACTGCGGATAGGGGAGCAGAGAGCCGTTACTACTAGCCGATTGAATTCGCGCACCAGTCCGTGAAAGCTGAAGTTGAGTGCTTCAGCAGCCATGCTCATGTGGGAGCTCCTTGACATAAGTTGTGACAAATGGTGTTCCAAAGAGGGGGTACAAGTATTAGGGGATTCGCCCCATCTAATATCCCGGGCCAACTGGCTCCCCTCCGCGAGAGACGGAAAGCGATGCGATGTACAGGAAGCTGGGTATCCAATTTTTGAATAGAGCCTGAAGCAAGGCTCCTCACATTGCAAAAAGCCTCCCTGTGATGACAGATGAAGCCACATCTTGACCGTAACAAAAAGTTAGTGAGAGGTGTTGCTATCTGGTGCGCGTGATGCATCTTGGGGATGTTGCCTAGGATATGTCAGTCCAAAAAAGAGGTGCTTAGAGCAAGCCTGACACTCCACGGCGGCAGATGGGGGCGGTTAGTGTGATGTAAATGGAACGTGTGGACTATCAAAGTGGGCGGAGATGGGTTTCATTCAATTTGGTATCAGTAACTGTATGAATTTTCTTCAACGTTGCAACTGGGATTGGATTTTGTGCATTAAGAGCAAGTGGACTGCTACCAGTGAAATTGGCATAGGGGTTGTGTTGTGCCATTCTGATTGGCCTTAGAACCCTTGTTGATTGGATGAAAGGTCTACCAGGTGGAGGAGTTGATAGAGTTCTGTTTGGTGGAGATGGAGACCTTTGAATTCTCCTCCCTCTTTGTCTTCTTATTAGAGATAATTGCAGATACTCAAACAATACTTCTTCTTCTCCATTTCTTGACCTTGTCCTGATTCTTCTCATGAGTTTTCAAGCTTGTACTGCTGAAACCAGCTGATTCTTCTTACTTGGAGTCACCAGATGTGCAATTCAGGGCTCTTTTAAGCAAGAAACTTACAACAAATGCACATCAATTATATTGTAATGAAGATGAAGACCTCATAGGTCCCACCGGACGTGCCAAAATTGTTAGTGCAAATCAGCAGCACCCTGTGGATGTGCTATCAGATTTCTAATTTGACATCTCAGCATCCAGTGTGATTGCACAACATTTAATCTTTTCCCCAAGTGTGGGACTTGTAAAGGTGGGAAAAGAATATCCAGGTTAGAGGTTGGTTCCTCAACTCCTCTGATCAGGTGTGTAGACACCCTAATTTCACATATATCCTAAATCAATTAATTCCCCTTCCTCATTTCCCACAAAAATACACTTTGAATTAATCAAATATAATTTGATTAATTATCCATTTCAAAATCCAAAAAATAACCCAATCCTCACAAAATGTCATTATTCTCCATGTTTTTCTACTATTGAATTAAAAATTCAAATTCAAATCCTCACCCACCCTTCATGGTCCCCACTCACCTAAAATCCTCCACTTATGAATTAAAAATATAATTCAAATCCTCACCCATTCTTTGTGGCCCCCACTTATCTAATCTTGCCCACATTTTTAAACCATGATTACTTAAATTACTCTAAGTTAATCACTCCCCTAGGCTATAAATACAACCTTACCCCTCCCCTCTAAACACATGGAAAATAAGCTTGAATGTCATATCTAAGTTCTTGTTATTGAAAATGTTCCCCTTGCACATTTTGTGGTTAACTCCCTTCATTCTTCCCTCTCTTGTACTTAGTCATATTTTTTTGTTTTTCAGGCACTCAAAATTCTCTGGAAATGGCACCATTGGATAGAGCTCTTTCTCAGCTTTCCAGAAAGGTAAAGTTTTCCTCCTAACTCCATGTATTTTTGAAGTTATGGATCGGTGGATTTTTTGTGAGAAATTTTCCCCATGTAAGGGCCCGCAGCTAGTAATATGGTGCCACGTGTCGAAGGAAGTGGCGGGGGTCGAAGGAAAACTTGGATTTTTTACCAAGTGTTTGGAAAAATTTCAAAAGGGATATTCTGCCCCGTAGGCCCGCCGTCCAATTGGATTGCACCACGTGTCCAAAGGGGGAAAAATTGAAAATTTTGACTAAGTGTTGGTGCCATGGAAAAATCTCCAGGACAGGCCCATGCCCAACCACATTGTGCCACGTGTCCTCATGGCATCAGAGCTGTGGAGCGCGGAGGTGGTTAAAAGATTTTGGTCAAAATTTTCCCGCAGGGTCCACAAATGGCTTCATGACATGTGTCTCAAGACCCATAAAAAGATTTAATAATTTGGCAGAAGTGTTTTTAGCAAAAAATCAAGAGGAATTTTTTACCCCGTCAAGACCAGTCAGCTAAGCAGGTTACCACGTGTCCCCAGGGGGTCGGAGCTACGGAGCACGGGGGGAGATTTGGATTTTTTCCAAAGGCTAAAAGGGAAAGGAAAATGTATTGGCCCAAGCCCCACATGGTGAATGGAAATTGCCACGTGTCCCGGACCTGCGGAAGAAGGGAAATTTGGGAATTTTTCCCTAAGAAAAAATCAAGAGAAATTTCAAAAGGGAATTCCACCCCCCCCCCCCCCGAACGTGAACCAATCACATCTTGCCACATGTCCGATGGCGGAAAAAAATACAAGGACAGGCCCGCCAGGGAAAAAAGGAAGGAGAAAGCCCATAGCCAATGGGGTTTTGCCACTCATGTCCAAGTCAAGAAAATGATCAAACAGTGATGGAAAATTTAAGAGGAGATGCCGCGTCCAATAATAACATGCCACGTGTCCTCAACTCATCAGCCCAATGGAGATTTTTTTGAAAATTTTCCAATGGCCCCAACGATGGAAAATGAAGCGTAGAGGGCCCGCATCCAATCAGAACATGCCACGTGGCACCTGGAATGGTGGACCGCAGGGATTTTTTGGGAAATTTTCCCAAATGCAAAAAGTGGAAAATTTCAAAATTTTCGCCCGCCAATCCGTTTTGGCCCTGTTTTGCCCTAAAATTTCAAACGGCCATATCTTTCGATCCAGAGCTCAGTTTTTTGCGTTCTTTATATCAATGGAAAGCTAGTGAAATTATCTACAAGATTCCAGGGTCAATTTTTGTATTTTGATGGAGTTTGGAGAGATAAAATTGAAAAACACCTCTGGCACGTGGTCATGGACAGAAATGACATTTCAACCACCATTTTTAATGAAGAATGGCTCGCATTCTCTCCCAGCATGGTGAAAAATGTTAGGGGATGGGCCTGTAAGGATGCCCATGCTATTTTATTACATTTTTGGTTAGTGGTTGAAGCTCTCCCATGTTTTCCCATGTTTCTCTCTCCTAGGGTCACTTCTTGCACTGTAAAAACCAGAATGGGCTCATTTTTAGGAGGAGACACTTTTTCAGCTATTGCAACTTCCCTTATTCTTCCTTTTTGGTAGAATTTGTGGAAATTTTTACCTTTCCATGCAATAAAACACCCATTTTTGCCTCTTGGTCATTTTAATGCATTGTATTGGATCTGGAATGATAATATATGTTCTGTGATTAAAATCCCTCAATCCTTTCATATATCTACCATTGCTTTCCTGATCTTTCATTACATCTTGAGCAATTTGTGCATGAATTTTTGTTACATTTCTTTTGGATTGTGTATGTATTGAAGTAATAGGTGTCTACTACTCCTTTGGTGCATCACCTCATTAGCATTAGTCTCATTTTTCTTGCATTCCCTATCTTTGTCCCCTTGGAATTTAGAGTAGGAACTTTGAATTCAAACCTCTGTAACTTGTAAGTGATATATCTGATCAGGGGAGTTGAGGAACCAGCCTCTAATCTGGAGATTCCTCTCCCATTTTTCAAGTCCCACACTTGGGAAGAGGATTCAATGTTGTGCAATCACACTGGATGTCCAAAATGTCAAACTAGAAGTCTGATCAACATCCAGGGGTGTTGTTGATTTGCAACAATAGTTTTGGCATGCCCGGTGGGACCTTAGAGGTCTTCATCTTCATTGCAACAAATTGATGTGCATTTTTTGCAAGTTTCTTTCTTAAAAGAGCCCTAAATTACACATCTGGCGACTCCAAGGAAGAAGAATCAGCTGGTTTTAGCAGTGCAGACCTGAAAACTCATGAGAAGAATCAACACAAGGTCAGAGAGTTTGAGAAGAAGAGGTACTTGTTTGAGTATATATGCAGTTATCTCCAAGAAGAAGGTAAAGAGGGAGGAGAATTCAAAGGTCTCCATCTCCACCAAACAGAACTCTCTCAACTCCTCCACCTGGTAGGCCTTTCATTCAATCAACAAGGGTTCTAAGGCCAATCAGAATGGCACAAAACAACCCCTATGTCAATTTCACTGGTAGCATCCCACTTGCTCTTAATGCATAAATCCCAATCCCAGTTGCAGTATTGAAGAACATTCCATAATTTACTGGAGAGAATCAGACCACTCCTGGTGATCATGTTAAGGATATTGCCAATATTTGTGCAATCCATGAGATTAATGAGATGCAAGTTGCTGTCAAACTGCTGGCCTCTTCATTCAAAGGGAAAGCTTTGCAATGGTTCAGGAGTCTTGCCTCAGGTTCTATCCAAAATTGGAACCAGCTATGTATAGCCCTCCATGAGTAGTTTGGAGAAAAGGGAGACAACTTGTCCCTTTTGGAACAGCTGACAACCATCAAGAGAGCTCCTAATGAGCAGCTGACTGACTTCAACTTCAGGTTTCAAATGACTTGGGAGAGAATTCCAGTGGCAGTAAGGCCAGCAGCAGAAGGTGCTTTTCTATATTACCTTAAAGCTTTAAATTCTGATATTTCTATGTTAATTCAATCCATGGGAGGCACAACTATCCCTGTTGCTTATAGCATTGCCATTAGAGCTGAAAATTGTTTGATTCAAGCTAGCAAGCTAGCTCCTAGGCCTCCAATGCCATTGTTTCCAAGTTTAGAGAGCCCAAGTACAAATCAAATGCCTATTTTAGCCCCTATTCCCACTCCTAGGAATCAGAATTCAAGTGAAGCTTCTACTTCATCTTCTAGTGCCTCAAATGAACTTCAAGAAGTCATGAAGCAATTACAAAATCTAGGTAATGAGCTGGTTACACTCAAGAGGCAGCAAGCCCAAGGTTTTAGGCCTTCTTTCCAGCCTCAAGCTCAGCCTAACAGGCAGCCATACCAACCTCAAAGACCACCCAATCTAGCTGCAAATTTAAACCAAGCAAGACCTCCTGCCAACAGACCATTTCAGCCCTATAATCCCAATGTTACATCTGCCTCTAAGGCATTAGTGCCAGTGCAAAACAACATAGCTCAAGAGTATGATTGGTGTTTCCCATGCAATGAACCTCACAACCAGTCTATGTGTTTCAACGGTGCCTTAAATCAAGCATTAATGGTGACTACAACTGGTGTGGAGGGTGAAGGTAGTCAAGGAAATAACCAACAACAAGAAACATTCCAGCAGCAATCAGCTCCAAATGATACCACACTTGTAAACTGGCAGGCAGAAGATATTTTTGTGGCATGAATCAAATTATTCCCCAAAGTTTTGTAGCTAACACAAGGTCAAAAAGGAGAAATTTGGGTGAAGAACAGCCATTGGCTCCAAGTAATCCACAACCTTCTATCACTCCACAAATTATTGGCAAACAAAATGCAGTTCCAAACACATAAGGGCTGCCTAAGACAGCTTCTAGGCCAACTCAAATGCCAGTTGTTGCTACCCATATGCAAGGAATGAATGTGCAAGTTAAGGGAAAACAGAGAGATGCTTCATCTCCATTCAACATCATTGATCAGATGAAGAAGACAAATGTAAACATATCAATGTGGGAATCACTATCTATCCCAGGCCAAAGAGATTTGCTACAAGCTGCCATGAAGGACTGGTCAACTTCAAATCAGTAAGTCCAAATGCAAGAGAAGGTGCTCACAAATGCTGCCCAGCCTGAAGGGAATCATGGAGGACAGCAAGGTAAAATGTTGAAGCCCCCTCCATTCTATGTTTCATTGATCATTGGAAACCAATTAGTACACAATTGCATGATTGATTCTGGGGCAAGTAGTTCAGTAATGCCCAAGAAAATAGCTGATCAGTTAGGGAATTCAATATGAATTCATATCCAAAGGGGTAGTGCAATTGGATGGGACAACAGTAACAATAGTTGGAGTGATAAAAAACTTGAGTCTTACTTTGCATGCATGCCCCAATGTTGTTGTTTTGCAAGATGTCTCAGTAATAGATCTTCCACCACTCTTTTCCCTATGTCTGTCAAGGGATTTCACAGCCAATATTGGAGGGTACTTATCTACTGATTGGTCACACATGTTGTTCAGAACAAGATATGGAACTAAAGCCACAATCAGATCTGAGCCTATTGCAAACTTTCACATTGAGCCTCACACTCCAAGCCAAATCAATACCATTTGTTCAGCGTTTGATCAAGAGGATTATCCAAGCACTGATGAAGCTGACACCAAGGTTGGAAGCATCCCAGATCTAACTCTTGATGAATGGGCAAACAAGGTGCATGCTTTTGATCCTTATCAAGAAATAGAAGAATATGAGCTAGGAGTCTATTGCATGCATGAAGAAAATCAGCCTATTCCTAGCATCACCAAGCCAAACCACAAGGATGACAATGAGGTATGGCAGTTGTTTTTTGATGGATCAAGGAGTAGACAAGGTGCAGGAGGGGGAGCTATGCTTTTTTCACCTCAAGGAGTCAAGTATTATTCAGTTTTTAGATTCCAGTTTGCATGCTCTAATAACACTGCTGAATATGAAGCCTTGATACAAGGATTGCATTGGTCAATCAAGAGAGGAATAAAGAACTTGCAAGTCTTTGGTGACAGTGAGTTGATTTTCAACCAAGTTAAGGGGCAGCATGCTATCAAGAATGATCTACTCAATTCCTATAAAAACAGGGTGTGGAACCTCATTGAATATTTTGAGGGCTTTGGCATAAAATCCATTCCTAGAAAAGAGAACCAAGCTGCTGACAGGCTTGCAGCAGTTGGGGCAGCCTTTGACGTTGTTGAAAGCATTCAAAAAGACAAGGTACAGCCAAACATCCATGTGATTGTAAGGCCTTCAGTGCCAGAAAACAATGTAAGTTGGAAAGTGTTTGAAAATGATCAGCAAATCATCCATTTCTTGCAAGAAGAGGCTGAGTTCTCAGCTAAAAAATCAGGAAAAGTTGGAGCAGCAGTATGGTGACCAAGTGGTACAGCTGAGAGCCAACAAACTACCAAAGGGACTTATTACTTTGGAGTCCATTTTCAATCCTAATGATCAGTTTAGGAAGGAGAAAGCAAACATTCAAGTCAAGGGAGAAGATTCAGTGTCCATCTTGGTGGAAGAAGGCAAATCACTCCAAGTTGGTAAAGTGACAACTGAACAAGAAAGGTATGAGTTCATACAACTTTGTCAAGAATTCCCTAATGTGTTTTCTTGGAGCTATGAATATTTGAAAGGTTTCAACCCCAAGCTAGCTCAACACACAATTGAATTGGATCCAAGTACTAAACCCATCAGGCAAAAACAAAGGCCAGTCAATCCACACATGGAGCCTCTCATGAGAAAGGAATTGAATAAGTTGATAGATCAAGAATCATATTCCCTATCAAGCATTCTAGTTGGGTAGCCAACTTGGTTCCAGTTAGAAAGAAGAGTGGGGAAATCAGATTGTGTGTTGACTTCAGAGATTTGAATAGAGCATCTCTCAAGGATCATTATCCACTTCCTTCCATGGAGCAGATTTTACAAGTTGTTGCTGGCTCTGAGAGGTTTTCATTACTTGATGGCTATTCAGGGTACAATCAGATTATGGTGAAAGAAGAGGATCAGTTCAAGACAGCCTTTACAACCAAATGGGGAACTTATGCATACAGGAAAATGCCATTTGGGCTGTCCAATGCTGGAGCTACTTTCCAAAGAGCAATGGACATGGCGTTCAAGGATTTAATTAACAACATGGTGCTGATATATCTTGATGATATCACTGTTTTTTCAAAAAATGCAGCAGACCATCTCTTTCATTTGAGGCAAGTGTTCCAAAGGTGCAGAAGATTTGGAGTATCCTTGAATCCTAAAAAGTGTATTTTTCTAGCTCATGAGGGAAAGCTCCTTGGCCACATTGTCTCCAAAGAAGGATTAGCAATTGATCCAGAAAGAGTTGAAGCCATAAGAGCACTACCATTGCCAAGCCACAAGAAGGCCCTTCAAATTTTCTTGGGGAGAATAAATTTTGTTCGGAGGTTTGTCCCAAATTTTGCAGCCCTAGTCAAGCCTATCACCAAGATGTTAAAGAAAAGCATGGCTTTCAAATGGATAGTAGAAGGAAAAGAAAGTTTTGAAGCAATCAAAGAGGCCATCTCTCAAGCCCCAACTCTCATTAACCCGGATTTCTCCAAGGATTTCATCCTCTATGCATTTGGGGGTGATGATACTATTTCTGCAATTTTGGTACAGCAGAACAAAGACAATGATGAGCAGCCAATTTCTTTCTTTAGCCAAATCCTGGAGGACTATGAGGTGAGATATTATTTCATTGAGAAGCATGCTCTTGCAGTAATCAGGAGCTTGAAGAAATTCAAGCATCTAGTTTCAAACAACAAGGTTCAATTGTTGGTTTCTCATGTGGGAGTTAAAGACTTCCTCCTCAACAAAGACTTGAATGAAAAGAGAGCAGGTTGGATTACTCATGTCATGGAGTATGACATTGAGATCAAAGTCACCAAGTTGGTGAGAGGAAAAGGGTTGTGTGAGTAGCTAGTCTTGAACAAACACAAGGAAGCATGCAATGAGAAGGAGGTTGTTTTGGCGTTGCAAGACAGCCATGAGCAAGGAAGCACTCAAAAGGAAAATGATGGTGTCCTCACTCCTTGCTGGACCCAAGACATAATGCACTTCCTAAGCACATGGTTATGCCCTCCAAAGATGAACAAGACCAAAAGAAGACACTTCAGATTGCAGGCTGTCCCATATGCCCTTGTTGATGGTGTTTTGTTCAAAAGGGATGTGAATGGAGTGCTGCTGAGATGCATTGGTACAAATCAGATTCATAGGGTGTTGGAAGAGTTCCATGGTGGATCAGCTGGTGGTCATTTTGCACCAAGAGTGACAGCTCTAAAGATCATGAGGGCTGGCTATTATTGGCCCAAGATTTTCAGTGATTGTTATGCATGGATCAAGAGGTGCAAGAATTGTGCATTCTTCACAGGTAAAGAGAGGCTAGCTGCCCTTCCATTGCATCCAATTTCAGTTGACCAGCCATTCATGCAATGGGGTTTGGACTTCATTGGAGTCATTAATCCCAATTCAAGCCAAGGGAACAAATGGATTTTAATAGAAACAGATTACTTCACCAAGTGGACTGAAGCAGTAGCACTCAAGGAAGCAAATGAATCTAGCATCCTAGACTTCTATGAGGGAATAGCAACCAGATTTGGCATACCTGCTACAATAATATCAGATAATGCATTGGCATTCATTGGGTCCAAGGTGACTGAATGGGCTGTCAAGAATGGGATCTACCTAAGTAACTTCATCAAATTATTACCCTCAGGGTAATGGCCAGGCTGAATCTACAAACAAGAACTTGTTGAGGATCATTAGGAGGACTCTTGATGAAAATCAGAGATCTTGGCATACTAAGTTGAAATCATCCTTATGGGCTGATAGGATAACTCCTAAAATATCTACAGGTAACTCCCCATTCAAGCTTGTTTATGGAAGAGAGGCAATTTTTCCCATGTCACTTGAGTTGCCAACATTGGAACTCATGAAATAGTTGGAGTTGTTGGAGTTTGAGCCCATGGAGGTTAGATATGCAGAATTGATGGAGCTCCAAGAAATCAGAAATCAGGCATCCCAAGCAATGGAGAAGGATCAAGCTTTGATAAAGAAGACCTTTGATAGAAAGGCCAAGGATAGATCTTTCCAAGTTGGAGATCTAGTGTTAAAATGGGATGCAGACAGAGAAAAACCGGGAAGGCATTCAAAATTTGATGCCATTTGGAGTGGCCCATACATGGTCACAAAGTGTAAGGACAACAATGCCTTCCAATTGTCTTCATTGGATGGTAAAGAACTGTAGATTGCAGTCAATGGAATCCATCTAAAGCATTGCTACTGAAGGGAATTCTCCACCTTGTACATATTAGCTAGGTTTTCATTCCTCCAATTGCTTATGGACATTGTTCTATTGTAGATTAGCTTTACTTTCCCTAAGTGTTTTGGCACAAGCTTGTTGTTCCTGGAAATGTGTTTTGCAGGCCTTGCTCCAATCAGGTGATGTGCCACCCTTCATCTTCCTCCTTGCAGTGTTCTAATCAGTTGGGGTACCAAGCAGAGAATTTAATTACTCCATGCCCAACGGATTGTTCCAGGCAACTGGTAACTTCATCCAGCAGGCAGATGACCCCTCTGAGTCGCCAAAATTGTTATCCAAAATGTGCTCCTTGCTCATTTTGTGGCTAACTCCCTTCATTCTTCCCTCTCTTGTGCCTCAGTCATAATTTTTTGCTTTTCAGGCACTCAAAACCCTCTGGAAATGGCACCATTGGATAGAGATCTTTCTCATCTTTCTAGAAAGGTAAAGTTTTCCTCCTAACTCCATGTATTTTTGAAGTTATGGCTCAGTGGAGTTTTTGTGGGAAATTTTCCCCTGAAAGGCCCGCAGCCAGTAATATGGTGCCACGTGTCGAAGGAAGTGGCGGGGGTTGGAGGAAAACTTGGATTTTTTACCAAGTGTTTGGAAAAATTTCAAAAGGGATATTTCACCCCGCAGGCCCACCGTCCAATTGGATTGTGCCACATGTCCAAAGGGGGAAAAATTGAAAAATGACTAAGTGTTGGCACCATGGAAAAATTCAGGAGGAAAAGCCCATGCCCAACCACATTGTGCCACGTGTTCTATGGCCTCGGACTGGTGGAGCGCAGAGGTTAAGTTAAAATTTTGGCTAAATATTTTTTGAGGGCGCAAATTCAAATTTCTTCCCACAAAGCCCGCATCCAATGGCCTCATGCCACGTGTCCCTGGGGGGTAGGAGCTACGGAGCACGAGGGGAGATTTGGATTTTTTCCAAAGGCTAAAATGGAAAGGAAAATTATTGGCTCGTAGCCCTGCATCCACCAGTAAGACACTGCCACGTGTGCCTCAGACCGGCGGAAGGTGGGGGAAATTTGGGAATTTTTCCCCAAGAAAAATCAAGAGAAATTTCAAAAGGAAAGTCCACCCCCCCCGAACACGAACCAATCACATCTTCCCACGTGTCCTGGTGGTGGTAAAAAATATAGGACAAAGGCCCGCAAGGAAAAAAGGAAGGAGAAAGCCCACATCCAATGGGGTTTTTCCAAAGTGTCCAAGTCAGGAAAATTCAAGAAATTTTGAGGAAAATTTAAGAGTTAAAGGCCCGCGCCCAATCATGTGATGCCACGTGTCCTCAGGTCATCGGCCCGGCGAAGATTTTTTGAAAAATTTTTACAATGGCCCACAATGAAGAAAAATAAAGCACAGAAGGTCCCACGTCCAATCAAAACATGCCATGTGGCACCCAGAACGGTGGAGCATGGGGATTTTTTGGGAAATTTTCCCAAATGAAAAAAGTGGAAAATTTAAAATTTTTCGCCCGCCAATCCGTTTTGGCCCTGTTTTGCCCTAAATTTTCAAACGGCCATATCTTTCAATCCAGAGCTCAGTTTTTCATGTTCTTTATATCAAAGGAAAGCTACTGAATTTTTCTATAAGATTCTGGGGTCCTTTTTGTATTTTGATGGAGTTTGGAGAGATAAATTTGAAAAATGCCTCTGGCACGTGGTCATGGACAGAAATGACATTTCAACCACCATTTTTAATGAAGAATGGCTCGCATTCTCTCCCAGCATGGTGAAAAATGTCAAGGGATGGACTTGTAAGGATGCCCATGTTGTTTTATTGTGTTTTTGGTTGGTGGTTGAAGCTCTTCCACGTGGTTTCCCATGTTTCTCTCTCCTGGGAGTCGCTTCTTGCACTGTAAAAGCCAGAATGGGCTCATTTTTTGAAAAAGAGACACTTTTTCAGCTATTGCAACTTCCCTTTTTCTTCCTTTTTGGTAGAATTTGTGGAAATTTTTAGCTTTCCATGCAATACAGCACCCATTTTTGCCTCTTGGTCACTGTAATGCATTGTATTGGATCTGGAATGATAATGTATGTTCTGTGATTAAAATCCCTCAATCCTTTCATATATCTACCATTGTTTCCTGATCTTTCATTACATATTGAGCAATTTTTGCATGCTTTGTGTTGTGTTTCTTGTGGATTGTGTATGTATTGTAGTATTAGGTGTCTGCTACTCCTCTGGTGCATCACCTCATTAGCATTAGTCTCATTTTTCTTGCATTCCCTATCTTTGTCCCCTTGGAATTTAGAGTAGGAACTAGGAATTTAAACCTCTGTAACTTGTAAGTGATATATCTGATCAGGGGTGTTGAGGAACCAGCCTCTAATCTAGATATTCCTCTCCCATTTTTCAACTCCCACACTTGGGGAGAGGATTCAATGTTGTGCAATCACACTGGATGTTCAAAATGTCAAACTAGAAGCCTGATCAACATCCAGGGGTGCTGCATTATTGTTTGTTATTATTTCCTTTTATGTTCCTTATGGTCTTCTTTGGTTAACCTTCACACTTTGGGTAGTATTTTTGTTGTGTGGTGTATTGTGGTGTATCTATAGGTTATAGCAGCAATGAAACTATGAAGCTCATCCTTTCTTTGATCTCCTCGGTTCTTGGTGTTTAGTTCCTAGTTTTGATTTTGTTATTTACTCGTAATCTGTAGAAACACATGAACTATTCATTTTATTATCTTTTTTTCATGGGACAACCAATCCGGAAAATACATTTATTTATTTACTTTTGCTAACATAACTACTTTGTAGGAAGTTAATCATTTTGTGATCTAATTATTTATTTCTATTTATTATTCTTTTTTAACCTTGCTGTCCAAATTTTAGCTCCTCAGGTGAAGTACAGAAGTCAGAAAATAAAAAAAACTCGCTCCCGAGACGTTTTTCTCACGTTTAAAATTTTCATTCAGAGTGCCACCGTAGCTCATCTTCTGGAAGCCATAACTTTTGCTCCCGAACTCAGAATGACTTCATTTTTTTAACGGAAAGGTATCAAAAAGATATATGCAATGAAGAAATTACAAAAAAAATTGTTTCATTTCTTCTAACACCTGTCTTTTTAACAAAAAAACAACAAAATTATAGTTTTTTTTTAATTTTTATTTTTATTTTATTTCTCGTAACAACCTCACACGTATGCTCTTTTCACGCACTTCAAAAGTGATCTCAGAAATCAAAAACGTGAGGCCACTCGGGCTCTGCACAACAATTTTTTTAATTTTTAATTTTTTGCCTTACATTTCAATTTTCCATGACAACACTTCTAGGTAATGTTTTCACACTCTTCTTTCGTCATTTTTCTTTTTTATGAAAATAATCCTTATCGCTATTTTGGAATCATGATTAATTACAATAATTATTAGCATTTAAACAAAATAAAAATCTATTCCAATTGTATCCGCGTATGCTCTTTTCTTGCGCCTTCGAGCGATCTAGAAAATCAGAAACGGTCACAATTTTTTTAGTTTCTTGTTCTAACATTGTAGGATCCTCTAGCTTTGTTTTCCAACTATCATTTCAATAATTATTTTCATTTGTAATATTATTAATATTTGTTTGGTCGTTGGTTGTGTATGCTCTTTTCCCGTGCCTTCGAGTGATCTAGAAAATCAAAAACAGCCACAATCACTTTTCTAACATTTCATTTGCAGGATAACTACTAATTTGTTTTCTGAAGAACCGCATTGCTGAAATATTGTCAAAAACAAAAACAACAAAAATCCCACAAAAATACCACCATTCAAAGACAATTACTGAAACAAAACAAAAAACTACGCTCAGGTATGTAATTATTTTCTGCTAGTGATTTATTTCAAGTTGGAAAGAACCTTATGTTTAATCAGTTTATCATATTATTTTTACATGTAGAGGAGTTGGATTTCATCACCACCAAAGCTACACTAGTGACGTGGACTTGACTACCACACACCAACAGTATTTGCATCTGCATTGCACTTTGAGACCTAGTCTCATCACAGCGTTTGGTATTTACCTCGCCCCTGCTCTTCACTTACAGGTAATGCTGTCGTGAAACGCATGCGAGTCACACCTAAATAGCTGTAACAACGAAGCCTGGGCATCATCCCTGTAAATATTTGGGGAGTTATAAGGACACCATATACATTCATCCCTCCATCACCTTCCACCTTTTCACAAAAACTATTCTAGACGTGTTGATTCACTCCGAAACATGGAAGTAAGAATTGGTGAGTCTCCTCCAGTGCTCTAAGGGTTCCCCGTACCAATTCTGTCCCCGTACAGAATTAGATATATCAAGACTAGGGTATATCAGAGAACGCATCTTCTTGGAGTAATAAGAGCCTGCATCCACCATTTCACAGCATACTTGTATGATTGCATGAAACAATGATCATTCCTGAAGAATTTACCTCATAAGCCAAAATAATTAAATCCACATGATTGCTTGCTGTTTGAAAATAAAATAGTTTAGCATTGTTTTATCATAAAACTTGGCTGATATCAATATGTTCATTGTAAAATTTCAGACCCTAGTTTTGTTCCACAAACAAATCAGTTCTCGACCAATTCAATACCAAGCAAAAACATCCAAACAATCCAACAACATAGACTAAAACATCGCACTAATTTTATTAGCTCACTTCATCCAACATTACATCTGCCATAGCTTGTCCTTGGCTATATCCAACTGATATTGAGTGACTAGCATTCACTCTCCATATTGTCAATTGTCAAAACATCCTTCATAGCTTGTTTCCAGCTATATCAAACTAATATTGGGTGACTTGTTTAAGTTCACTCACTATTATGTCCACCATCACGTTTATCCAAATCACAACCAACATAAATCCTCTCATAACTCATTGTGAGTTATATCACAACCATATCATGATTAACCTGTTTGGGTTACTCTCCCCGTCAACAATCTAGAGCTTGTTTAAGCCAAATCTAAACTATTTTCATTACAGCTTATTTAAACTATCACATATTTATCCCGAGTAGCTTGTTTAAGCTTGCTCCTTATAGCCTTACTTGTTAAAACTCAATTGAGCCAAAACAAAGATCACAATCAATAGGTTGGGTTCTTCATCACACCTTTCTTTGTTCTCCCTCTCCTTCAAACATGATAAATTCACGAAAAACATCACACAATGAGCTATTAGAAGAAATTAATAAGATGAAAACACAACTCTCTCATATGGCTAACCAAATCAGTGAACGATCACCCAAAAGGCCAATCATACAACCTCACGAAGAAATCAATTTGCGTAAATTCCAACGTCAGTTTACTCCCCTTGGAGAAAGTCTCTCTAGTGTTTTTCATCAACTAAAAGAGGCTAAACTGATAAGATATCCAATTACAAAACCCTTTGTCAAAGGGGAAGCTAAACCATGTTGGTACAAACCTAAAACATACTATGACTTTCATCGCATTGATGGTCATCACACAGATAAATGTGTGTGATTTAAGAATTGCGTCTAAGACTTAATTGATGACAACATCATCTTTATAGAACTTGATGACAATGCTCTTACAACCAACGACACATCTAATACCACAACTTTTCATTAAGAGTTGACTATTGTCAAAACTCCTATATATATTGAAATTCCAAAAGATCATGATGACAAAATTCAAGCCTCTCTAATTCCAAACCAATCCATATCTTATTCAAATTTCCTTCCATTAGTTCAAACATACATTGAACCTGTTTTGGACAACAACATTCTTCCAACATCTACTGAGCATTTGAACTTATTTCAAGACTCTCTTTCAACCCAAAAATACATTGAACCTGTTTTGGACAACAACATTCTTCCAACATCTATTGAGCACTTGAACTTAGTTCAAGTCTCTCTTTCAACCCAAACATACATTGAACCTGTTTTGGACAACAACATTCTTCCCACATCTACTAAACACTTGAACTTATTTCAAGACTTTCTTTCAGCCCAAACATACATTGAACCTATTTTGGACAACAACATTCTTCCAACATCTACTGAGCACTTGAACTTATTTCAAGAATCTCTTTTAACCTAAACATATATTGAACCTGTTTTGGGTGACAACATTCTTCCAACATCTAACGAGACCTTGACCTTGTTTCAAGACTCCCTTTCAAACCTTGATATTATTGTAGACACTACAGAAGAGGTTCCATCAACATGTACCTTTAAGTTGATTCTATTATTCCAATATTGGCTCTTATTCCTAACATCTCTAGCCTTGTTGTCAAAAAATAACCACATTGAGTTTGGAAACTTGCGACAATACAACCTGTTGTGTCTATCATGCTTTCAATGATGAATCTTATAGGAATCTCATCACTAATGATTATCACCTATCAAGACTTCTGCGTACATACATTCTATGAGATATGTATACCCAAGAATATCTTTATGCCACCTTTTCCATCTTTAATCATGAATCTATCCTCAAATCAATCAATTAATGGACAAATAGAAGCAACAAACCAAATAATACAAACCATCATTGTTAACACACATGGAAGTTATTGGCTTAACCAAATCTATCCCACTCTTTGGACTTACCGCACATCTTATCACACACCTATTGGAGCCACTCCCTTCTCCTTTGTTTATGGTTGGGAAGCTATTTTACATGTCAAGGTTGAATTTTCATCCTTCGCAATATCCTTCAAAGATGTAATCAATAAAGATTATTATCGATACTCACACCTTAATGAACTCGAGCTTCTTGATAAAAACTGACTTAATGCCCTAGATCATCTTCAAGTATATCAAAATAGGCTACGACATAGCTACCATAAAAACTTCCAACCTAGAAAATTTAAGGTCAATGATCTCATTCTCAAAGAAAATCGAAAGAACACACCTAAAGAACAAGACAAACAAGACAAATTTGAGCCCAACAAAATCATAAATAATTTTGGGTTTCAAGCTTATAAATTGGCCATTGACACAGGCCAAGTCCTTAACAAACCCATGAATGCATTCCATTCAAATAAATTCTATTCTTGAAAGCACTCTATATTCTGGGAAATAACAACATGTACATTGTTCCTTTTGTCATGCTTATCTCTGAATAAATCTATTCATTTCCATTGGCAGACATTTTCATTATCAAAATCACATCTTCATATTTATCATCATGAGACAAGTGCTAATATAAATCCTATTAAGTTTTTGAGTGTCATACTTCTTCCATTTTCAGTTGCTTTCCTCTATGGTCATACCTAGAAGCTTACTGATGGTAATATATTCCTTCAAATACATTCTCTCTTTCATAACAAAGCTCTAAACTTTGTTACCCAGTTCGTTTGGTTGTTCATCTCAATCTTCGGTGTTGAACCCTCACATCCTACTAGTCGTGTGGGGCTAAGATTGGGGGCATACGTTTCTTCCCAAATACAAAACACTATTGTAAAAAAAATCCATCAATTCAATAACTTATGAATAATTCACTGACACATCTTTCATCCTTCATATTCTTTGGTGTTGAGCACACACTTCTTACTGGTAGTGTGAGACTGGGAATGGAGGAAGGTGCCCTTACTCATCTACGACTTGTCTTCGGTGATAAACCCTTACCTCTTACAAGTGGCATGGGGCAAAGTGTAGAGGGTCATTCTCATAAAAGCATAAAAACATTGCAAAATATTCAAAAATAAAACAAAACAAAACAAAAAAAAGACACGAAGGGAATTTACTCACCTATATTTTGCCTTCGGTGATGAGCCCTTGCTTCTCACTAGTAGCATGGGGCAAGGCATAAGGAGTCATTTCACAAAAAAAAAATCTTACAGTGCTTACAAATTATAGAATCCACAAACACATAATTTAGATGCCTAAGTGAAGAGAGAACTATCCCTTAGCCTCATATCTTATCAATCAATAGGCCACATAACTATCTAAGTCTAGCATGTGACTCATAAAATGAAAGCCATTTTTGAAACTGGTTCAGTACCATTATGAAGAATGGAGTCACAATTTCCCAAAGGGATTGTTGTTAGCATTTGTCTCTATATTCATTATCTACCTCCTAAATCCTTCTTGATTCTTGGTGATGAGCCCACACATCTTACTAGTTGTGTGGAGTCAAGAATGGAGTTGGACTTCTTTTCATCATATCATCACCACCATATCCTACCAATGGAAAGAGAATTTTTGTTATTCTGAAAATAAGTTACAACACAGAACATGATACATACGGATAATATCCATGTTTATTGCCTCTCAAAAATAAGTCTGCACTCTGGTCCATAAATTTTCAATCACAGTGTAAAAATCTCAAAATCTAAAAACATTTAAAAATCGTCAAAAATCTAAAAACAATGTAAAAATCCAAAAACATTAGAAACAATCGTCCAAAATCCAAGAAAAAAATTAGAACTCATCAAAAATCCAAAAACATTTGAAAATTGTCAAAAATCCAAAAAAACATTAGAAAATCTATATATATAATAAAAAAAATCCACAAAATCACAAAAAGAAAAAAAAACTGTAAAATAACCAGCATAATTCAACCTTTGAACTATTATCCCCAATGAATGATCCAATCATCTTATGACTACCAAATTCAAACCACTTCTCCTTGTGTGAATCCTCACTTGGGGTAAATCCAGCTCTCATTGTTTCCTTGTTTGAGGACAATGACCCAATACTTTACTATGTCCTCATACCCCTGCTTGGGGGCACATCCAATCAATCCTTACTATGAAACATGTTAGGGACATGTTTATTGGTTCTTATGTTACATTATTAGTTGTAAATTATTAATTGCTTTCTTACATCTTGATATATTAAAGGGGGCATCTTGATTTTATGTATCCTGGTGTTCTCTATAATATTCTTACATTATCTGATTGCATGTCGTACTGGGGCATCATACTTTCTTGATGGCCTCTATCTATGCTCTCTTCCATTTGCATATCGTACTGGGGCATCAAACCTTTTTTATGGCCCCTATCTATGCTATCACGCATATTACAGTCTAGTCATCCTGATCTTTTATATCACGATGCATCCTATTATGTGCTATATTAAAATTAAGATGCTTTTCGTCACATGATTATCTTCCTGCATGATCAACATCTTACTTTTCACCCCATCCATTCACCCATACTAATGCATTCTCCATTTTGGGAATAATACTTGATCACCATTGCAGTTTGCAAATCCTACTTGACGATCTTTCTCAAGTAGCATTCACTATCCAGCAGCTCCTTCTCCCCCACCATGATCACCATGTATTTGATCCATTCATCCTCACTCCTCATTTTTACTCCTCCACCACTTATACCCATATTACCCTTCTCACCATTCATGTTCCCTCTCACCCATTTGTATTCTTTCCTTTCCCCCTTCTACTTCCCGCTTGATAATCTTACTTAATAACCCCTTCTATATGGGATCCTCAGTGGAGGTTTACTCTCTCCCTAAGATCTTCCCGCTATAGAAGCTTCTTCACCACCTCCCCTCTCATCAAACAACAATCACCACCAAACACATCTTCCCATTCCACCTCTTTTACTTCCCATTCTTGCATCATTACTCTCACCACACGGGCATCCCAATTAAGGATTTCCCTCACACTCTCCACCCTCCACTACATATATTCCTTCATCCATTCATGTTACACTCCTTTGTTTTCTTTCTTTCTTATTATCACCTCATCTCATATCATATACCACTCAGGCATACCTCACTCACTCTTTTCTCATCCTTCCCCAAATTTGTCTTATGCATGGTTATCCTACTTACACACTCTTGTAGTATGGAAAATTCACTTGAGGGTTCCCCTTCAGTCCATTTTTTCATACCCTATTCCCACCAACTCTAACATCATCCTTCTTCTTCCTCAGCTTGGCAATCTTACTTAAGACTTCCACTTAAGGTTGATGTGCCCTATTGCCTTCCCCCATCTTATTTCTCCCACCTCTCGTCACGATCATCTTCTTTAACCTAACATTCCACCCCTGTCCCTAATATCATCTTGTCTTTCTCCTTGCATATCATCCCTGTCGGTTGGGTGATCCTACGAAACCTCTCCAGCAGAATGACGATCTTACTCAAGAGATTTTCTTAAGCATGACATGTCATCTTACACTCGCCCATCACTCTACAATCTCACCATCCATATTTCCTCTTCATTCCCCATCATCACATATTTTTACCACCATTATCACACTCCTCTACTTGGCAATCTTACTTAACCACTCACCCGGCATGGCAATCGCACTTAAGATTCCCTCTTAAGAATGATCTATCTCCTTTCCTTTCCCCATCACTACGCACCCTTCACCCTTCATTTTTTCTCGGCATTCCCCATTATCACCTCCTTTTCGATTCTCATAAACACTACTTCTCACTTGATCACTTGTCATGTCCAGTTTTTCTCACATGAAAATCTTACTTAACCACTTCCATCACATGACAATCTTATGTCAGGGTCCTCCCTACACTTAACTTGTCATCGTGAACTTCTCCCCAACCTCATTCTTCATTCACTTTGTTGATCGCTTCTTCCACCTGGTATCTCCTACTACCCACTTTTTTCTTCTACTATTATCCTTTCTCCACATATCCTCTTACAACATACATCTAATCTCTTCCGCCTACAATCATGTTCTTTCCCCCCATTTTCCCCTTCTTGATTCATCATCCTTCATACCATTTCTTCCCATTCTTTTCATGTCTTGGTTCTTCATCCTCACTTCGTTCATCCTCATCACCCGTATCCTCTCCTCACTTTCACCCAATCCCAACTCATCCACTTCATCTTCTCACATTCCCCCCACATTTCTACCCACACACGCATTCACCATTATTGTTAACACTCCTATATCATTCTTTCATCATCATCTTCTCTTCCCACACTAATAATTTTAAATGGGTTTTCCTTAAAAATCATCAATCCTCATTCTGCATGAGCTCATTCACTCCCTTGGACCTTCTAGAGTTTCCCTTCATTCCTTCCCTCCTCTAAGCCCACAACTCATTGTAAAAGGGTTTTCCTTAATGTCCCTTTGTTTGCGTTACCCTTTCCAATCCTCATTAGCTTTCTCATTTTCTTCATTTTTTCTCTCACCCTTCCCCACCACTTATTATAAAAGAGATTTCCCTAACATCCCCTCATTGGCATTGCCTCTTCTATCCCCCATTCTCTTTTCTCTCCTATTCTTTTCCCTCACTCCCATCCTTTCTTGTCACTTCTTACCCATCTCTCCATCTCCTCTTTGCCCTCTTCAATATCTTTATTGTCTTCATCATACATCCTTTTTCTATTTTCTCGTCATCCTAGTATCCTCATTTCATGCATCTCCACATCTTTTCCAACCGATGTCATTCCTCCCCTCTTTCTTCTTTGAACATTCCTTATATCGTTCCATTTCCACTTACTACCCCCTTTCTGTATTCCCTTCCTTCTACATCATTTTCTTTGTTATCCTCTTCTCTCTCCCACCCCTCGTCTTATTTCCCTTCCCCTGTATCATCTTCTTTGTTATCCTCTTCTCTCTCCCACCCCTCGTCTTATTTCCCTTCCCCTGTATCATCTTCTTCCCCTTTTTCCATCATGTTTCCTGCTTACTTCCCCATCGATAACCTAGTTATTCAGTGTTGTCCTATATTTTTTATCATACCACCCTCCACATGCATCTCCATACGGTTTGTTCCATATTCTTTGCCTTAGTCTTCCTCGCAATGACACGATTCCTTCAATCTTCTCCTTGTATTCATTCTATCTTCCTCTCCTCTCCCCTAATTTTCATGTTTCTTCTTACCACTTCTCCTTTTCTCTACCACCCCTAACTTTTCATTCATTTTGTATCTGTTTCTCTTCCTTTCTCTCCTCTTTTTCACACTTTCCTCACCCCTCATAGTTTCTTTTTTTTCTCCATTCTACTTCTTCTTTCATCCTCTTTCCATTTTTCTCCATTTCACCCCCTACTCCCACCTCGTTTTCTCCTTCTTATTTATCCTTTCCCATTTCCTACTTTTCTTAGCTCTATCATTTTTTTCACTTCCACGCATCCCTCTTTACTATCTCTGTTGCTTCCTTCATTTTGCACATCTCTCTATTTCATCCCTTCACCCTCTACTCTGTGATTTTCCTATTTTTACCTTGTTTTTCCTTCATCATTCCCTTCTTCCCCTATCATCCCTCTCTCTTATTTCTACCTCTTTCATTCCTTTTTTCCCCTCCCCTATCTCCCTTACTCTTCTTGTAATCAACCCCCAATCCTATCCTTCCCTTTTCTCTTTCCCACACACCCTCACACCTAGCATTCAAGGTCGATTGAATCCTTTCTCCATTTGCATCGTGTGGTCATTCCAGTATCTTCCACTCCATTATCGTCCTCTTCTTCATAGAATCCATTTCCCTTCTTTTCAAGAGTTCTGTCGTATATTTCATTCTCATCAGTCCTCTCGAGGGGGCATCACGACATCTATCCATAATCACATCTTCTCATGACATTTTTTTCTTGGAGGATACTATGACATCCGTCACTCACCACTTTCTATTCTCCCCAACAAACATTCGCTCTACCTTTTTCTTAAGAAAAGTAGATTGAATTCTTCCCCCATCCCGTCTACTTTCTTTGAAAGGACACTACTTTCATAGTACCCTTCCAAAGAGGGGAAAATGTAGACACCCTAATTTCACATCTAGCCTAAATCAATCAATTCCCCTTTCTCATTTCCCACAAAAATACACTTTGAATTAATCAAATATAATTTGATTAATTATCCATTTCAAAATCCAAAAAATAACCCAATTCTCGCCACATGTCATTATTCTCCATGTTTTTCTACTATTGAATTAAAAATTCAAATTCAAATCCTCACCCACCCTTCGTGGTCCCCACTCACCTAAAATCCTCCACTTATGAATTAAAAATATAATTCAAATCCTCACCCATTCTTCAAGGCCCCCACTCATCTAATCTTGCCCACATTTTCAAACAACTCACCTAATCTTGCCCACATTTTCAAACCATGATTACTTAAATTACTCTAAGTTAATCACTCCCCCAGGCTATAAATACAACCTTACCCCTCCCCTCTAAACACACAGAGAATAAGCTTGAATGTCATATCTAAGTTCTTGCATCCTTTGAGAAAGAACATCCTTTTACCCCATCCTAATGCCCAAATAGCCTCAAAATCATTTTTCCCATCTGGTGCAAAGTAAGAAGATCATTGTTGTAGGAAGGCCTTGCTCCGTCTTGAAGAAAAGCACCTACATATCACACAATCAGGGCTCAATCCAAGTTTCCTAGCCCATTCCGAGGTTTGCTACAGAACGCGAAGGAGGAGGTATGATTATTAGTATTTTACTTCCTTATTAGAAGTGTATTTTTCCTAGCTTACAAGGTGTATTACTTGAAAATTGTAGAGGTTTAAACTCAAAATCCTACTATAAATCCCAAGGGGACAGAGATAGAGAATGCAAAAGAATTAAAACTAATACTAATAAGGTGATGCACCAAAGGAGTGGTGAGCATTTTTACTTTTGCAAATTGACACAGATTACAGAAATGTAGAAAAACATCATGCACAAACTGATAAAATGCAATGAAATATCATGGATGAATCAAACAACAAAAGAAGAGGACTGAAACTCATTCACAGAGCTTGCATTGTCATTTCCAATATCAAAATACATGCATTACATCAACAGAAAAGAAGAAAATATATTGTATTATTGAAAGAGGTCTGGTATTCCACAAAATCACTTTATAGGGTGAAAGATGGATCCTACAAAACATAAAAATGTCCAACCCCTTCAAAATGAGCCAAATCTGGCTTTTAACAATGCCCATTCGAGCTCAGGAGAGAGAAACATGAGAGTATCTTCAACCACTAACCAAATGGTATTAAAATAGCATGATCACCCTCAAAATTTTATTTTCTGACATTTTAAACCATGCTGGAAGAGAATGCGAACCATTCTTCATTAAAAATGGTGGTTGAAATGTCATTTCTATTCATTTCCACGTGCCAGAGGTTTTTTCCATTTTTCTCCCTCCAAACCCCACCAAAACACAAAATTTACCTTGGAATCATGTAGATAATTTCACCATCTTTCCATTGATATAAAGAACACCCAAAACCAAGCTCTGGATCAAAAGTTATGCCCATTCGAAAAATTAGGGCAAAACAGTGCCAAAATGGGTTGGCGGGCCGAAAATTTGAAATTTTCCCACTTTTTGCATTTGGGAAATTTTTTTCCAAAAACCTCTATGCCCTACCACTTCTGGTGCCATGTGGCATGATTTCATTTGTTGCGGACCCTACCTGCTTCTTTTTCCACCATTTCGGCCTTTGGAAAATTTTCCTAAAATTCTCCACCGGCTGGATGACCCAAGGACACATGGCATGATGTGATTCACCACAGGAATTTTACTCTATCTTTTCCATTGCTTTTGACCATCTTCTCTGACTTGGACACATGGCACAACCCCATTGGACGTGGGATTTTCCTTTCATTTTTATATGCAGGATCGCCTTGTGTTTTTTGCCACCATGTGGACACATGGCATGGTCCTATTGGCTCAGGTTTTGGGGGCGGGCTTTCCTTTTGAAATTTTTCTTTGATTTTTTTTTGGGAAAAAACCCCAATCTCTCCCCACACTTCATTTTCTGAGAACATTTGGCACGGCCTCATTTGTTGCACGGGCCTATAGGCCAAAATCTCCCTTTAGCACCCTCGCCAAACACTTGGTGGAATTTTCAATCTTTCCTCTGCCCTCCGCTACTCCTTCGGCCTAAGGACATGTGGCATGATGTTATTGGATGTGGGCCCTGTGGGAAAATTTTTGTTCGTGCCAACCCTTGGGATAAAATTTCAACTTCTTCCCCTTGGACAGGTGGCCTCATCCTATTCACCGGCAAACCATCGGGCAAAAAAAATTCCTTCTGAAACCTTGCCAAACACTTGGTAAAATTTTTAAGTTTACCTCTGCCTCCACCCTTCCGAGGACATGTGGCCTCACCTTATTAGCTCAGGCTTTTCATGGGAAAATTTTCCTAACTCCTCTCCCCCACCACTTTTGTTGACGTGGCGTGCCCCCATTCGTCGCGGGCCTTCCATGGGAAATTTTTCCCCTTGCACAATACTTGGTAAAATTTTGAAAATTTCCCCCACCTCCTGATGCCATGATGCTGACGTGGCAGCTTCTAATTAGCTGGCGGGCCTGTCCAGGGAAAATTTCCCCCTAAAACTCTGCCAAGCCATAATTTCAAAAATACATGGAGTTAGGAGGAAAACTTTACCTTTCTGGAAAGCTGAGAAGGAGCTCTATCCAATGGTTCCATTTCCAAGACATTTTAAGGGCCTGAAAAGTGAAAATTCTGACTGAGGCACAAGGGATGAAGGAATGAAGGGAGTTAGCCAAAAAATGAGCAAGGGGTTCATTTTGGATAACAATTACATGATCAACCTAAATTTTTAACCCATCATTATCAAGCATTTTCTTGTACACCATGCAACATTTCACATTACTTTCCATCGATTCCTCCTAATGACCTAACTTGGGGGAAATAAGCATAAAATCTTTCCATGAGTAAATAATTAATCAATCACACACATTCAACTTATGACACTACAAATTTAACCAACACATTCATCAAATTGACACAACACAACATATTTATACTCCTGGATGACCTAACTTTGGAGTTACATCAGAGTGTTCCTAGATGACCTAACATGGGAAATTACTTTACATTTTACGACTGCTTCCACATGACCTAACATGGAAGTAATACATTTCACTGACACCCATAGAGTGGGTACAATGAGATGGCATTTCCTTTCCTATATTGCTCTTGTATGGGTTATTACGTTTAAACAAATCAAAATGGATCCAAATAAAAAAATCGAGTCTTTTTATGCATGTAGTGGCTAGATCTTTTGAGGATGTAGTTAAAGTTGGAGGGTAACATTGGACTTCTCTCCCTATACTCTTCCTCTAGTGGAAGGATGCCTAAATCCTCAGTTTTTCACATGCACGTAATCGGGTTGGGAACTGATCACTTTCTACCCCAACACATCTCCGTCACTGACAAAAATCAAAAATCTCCAATCACTCAACATCATAATCATCAATCTTGTTTAATGTTCCTCATTATGTTCCCACGTCCCTCATTACTCTACATGGATTGACACGTTGATCCATGGTTTGTCACGCTATGTATTATCGTTCGGCACGTAGTTCTACCACATCTATGCGTTCTCCTACAACATGGGATTCTCTGAAATTCTCTCAGGTATGCATCTCTATCTACTTATTTTATCGATATTTTTCTCATCTGCATAAAGTGGGTGAAAATGTAGACACAAAATTATGCACTTACTACTATTATTATTCTGCCAAGTATGTTGTTTTATATATGGATCATGCGTAAGAAAATTATTCACTAATAACCCATTCCATAGTCCATCTGATTGTCTTCTAGTCTTTATTTAATTGTATCTTCTACACTTGTCACTCATACACATAGTTTTGGTCAGGTCACATGGATCCCTGTCTATTAACTCTCACGCATTTATCGTCACTTGTCTCTGCACTTTAGCACCCAAGACTAGACACTAGCACCAGGTGCTCTTGTCCATCCTAGGCACTTGTATCCTCTTTATGTTTGATCTTATTTTTTACATTTCAGGTTGATATTTTGGTGTTCCCTCTCATCTCCTGAGGTACTAGTCGACATGTTGGGTCATTAGTGTTGAAATTCAAACAAGAGATCCCTATATAAACAAAATATACATACCATTATATGGGAAGACAATTCTTATCAAGGGCTATCTATCTACATAAAGAAAGGTACTGCATTCAGGCACATTACTCTGCATACACACTACATAGGAAGGGGGTTCATTCTATTCCATCCACACATTTGTAATTTTATCTAGATATTTCTCGTTATCTTGGTGTTGTTGGCGTGAGGGAAAACTAGGAGCACTATTGCACACACAAGCACACAAAACTATATTAGGTCTGAGGTGTAGTGCAGCGCTTAGTTGTAAGTCCACCATTATGATGGCTGAGGATAATTCGACCCCTCATTTTACATCTTTTCTTTTTAGGATTTGATTTCTATTTGAGGGTTTTGTAGGTCATTATTTCATTACAGGTTTACAAAATTTCCAGTGATTATTATGCAACCTTCTAGCGAAAAAAAGAGAAGAAGTGTGAAACCCTAGCACCACTGTCAAAACCATGTCCTAAGATTTTTTACAGACTTGGGCACCCAGAATCAGTACCCTAGTGCCCGCAGGTGCCCTTTTCCCTCTCCAAGCACCATAGTCAAGCCATTTCTACGTCTATTACATTTTTTATGATTTGTTGCAATGTTCCATGATCATGTTTCATCACATTTTCCAGTCCACACTAACTGTGGCATAAGTGAAATTAAGATAAGCACCTTACCTCTCTCATTTCCTTTCATAGTTGGTATTTAATAAATTTTCTAGCATTTATATTTCATTGTATATCATTTGTAGCAGATAATTGCATTTAGATTTAAATAAAATATTTATATTTTGTTAAATCATTGAGTAACTGCTGGAATAAGTGTCATCAAAGCTCACTGGGGGTTCTAGAACTCATCAATGTGGAGGACAAAAGTGCCCATGGTGGGACAGGAGCACCCCATGTGCTAGTGACTGGTTTAGATGCTAGTGAATGTGTAAGTTCCCAGGATATGATCTTTTTTGGGTCAAAGGTCTTTCTTCCAATATTCAGTTTGTCACTCTGACATCACCGTTAGGTTTTTGATCAGACCTATAATCTGTAAAATAGATATCTAGTTGCACATGTCCATAAACCACATCAAATATAATAAAAAAGATGTAAAATGTGGATTCAGACTAAGTCCAGCAATCACCCAAAGAGTAAAATTACAACCGAGCTTTTCACTACATCTATAACTCTATGTAGTTCTTCATGTTTTGAATTTAATGATGTCCTAGGTTGACCTTATGCAAGTTGCGCGATGATAGTAGGATATATGTAGATTGTATCGAGTATTTAAGATATGTGTGATGGAATTGAATGAACTCCCCTCCTATGATGTGTATGTATAATAATGCAACCCTTGTAGTGTGTATGGAAGTGATAGATGTATGCCTTGTAAAGCTCTTGTTCCTTTTATGCAAGATTAGGTGGTGATAGATAATGCTTATAGTGTTTGACCCCTTATTTAGAGAAATAACTAAGTATATATATGATTACCTTATTTAAAGTTTGTAATTTACAACTAAAATGTCAAACCAAAGTGTTAAAAGACACTAAATAGGTGAAAAGGACCCAAAAGGGTAAGAAGGAAAAGAAGGGAAGTAGTGCCCAGGAGGGATAGGAGTACCTAGGCACTTCCATCCTAACTGAGCACTAGTGTCTGAGGTCATCGAAAGATAAATCATTTAAGTGCCAACAAAGCTATAAGGTGTGTAAAGTTGGTAAAGTGCAAAATTTAAAGCAATTAAAGAACCAAAAGAATTTTTCAACCACTAGTTTTTTTGTTTATGATTTATGTATACATGAGTATGCTTTAGGACCTAGAAATGTATCCTAGTCCATAAATTTTTTGTCTACATTTTTCCCCCACTTTATGTTGTTGAGTGAATACTTGATAGCATAAAGTAGATAGAAGATGTGTACCTTGTAATATGAAGAGGAGTGTAGCTAATAGCATTTCAAGTTGACAAGTATCCATGTGAATCATGGAGTTTTCAAAAAGTGAACCGTGGAAAGTAGGAAATGGAGGTAGACCCTACGGGTGAAGCGTATGTGCATAGTATTGTGATTGCTAGATCTTGTGCTTATTTATGTGAGGTGATTCTTGCTGATTTTTATGATGGACTTGAAAAAGAAGAGGAATGAGAATATTCAAAGTCTCGTATATGAAAAATTAGATTAATATTATGTATAAGTAAGTAAAGTAGCTAAGGAAAGAGTGCACCCCTTTTGTATGAGATAGAGTAGGATATAAATTGTATCATTGTTCTTTCAAGATATTGTTTGATTTTAGATGTTCTACTGATGGTGAGGATTTGGGTGATCTGCCAAGAGCAAATCTCATGCCAAGATGATGTTTTTGGGAGATCCCATGCCAAGAAAAGAGTTTCTTTGGTGATATCACGCTAAGAGAAGATTTTTTGGGAGATATGTATGTTTTTCTATCCTTCCATGACACTTCTCAAATGATAAGTGCCATTGTAGATTGGCACATCCTTATTTGTAAACTTGTTTTTTTATATTCATATTGTAGTCTAATTGAATGAATTCTGTAACTAAATCCAAGTGACTGATAATGTATATCTGTACTATGAACTAATAGAAATTGTGTTGAACTAAGAAACCATGACTTTTTTTTCCCCCAAGAACACAAGCACCTAGGTGGGACATAATCACTCACCATTTTTGTCTGATCCACTAGGTTCTAGTGTCTACTTTGTGTTTGTGATCCAGGTCTGATTCTAAAGCACTCTATAACTATTTTACTATTTCCATTTATGTAGTGTCATGTTCTATTCTAGAGTTATGTACTATATGAGGGTGATTTTTTCACCCAAGGGTTTCCCCCACTCATTTGAGGGTGCATGTGACTAATATAGGAGAAGGAAACCCAAATGAGAGAATTGGAAACAAATATACATATCATAGATTTGGATACTTGTAAGGGGTAGGGAATCTACATGGTAAAAACCAAGTACATATGAAAACATGATAGACTAACATTCAAGTGTTAGTGTAAATGAGATAACATGCAATAAACAATGTAAAAAGAAACTATGAAGACAAGAGGCACTGCAAAAATTGGGTTTCATACATGGGATATCACCCACATTGTCACAAGACAAATAGGGATGAAGATTCCGTAAGAAAAAAAATGATCAAACAACATAGTGCATAACCCATGAAAATAATAACAAACAATAGAAAAGAAGAAGTAATAGATAACCATAGTTTTACAGTATCCTGCAAGAAAAATGCTACACATCAAGCACTCGATAATCAGTTAGAAAGATAAGTAGTATGTAAAAGTAAGTATATATATAGAATAAATATAAGTATAGTGACAATAAGTAGTATATACTATAACAATAGAACTTACGAGTGATTGGAGTGTAGAGAATAACAAAGGTAGATGCCCCTAGGAGCCTTAGTAGGACTAGTAAAGAGCAATGTTGAGTATCATGTAGAGTGTAAGAATTTTTAAATGTCCTGTATTCACTTGAAGATACCATGTGAATGTGTATGTGTGTATATACAAAAATATAGTGACATAATAAGTATCCAACTAGCATAAGAAATGAAATGTAAGATGTAAATAGTATAAGCTAACATGATAAAATAAAACCAGGGTATGTAGATGGTGTATGAAATATGATAACATTCTATGATATTAAAGATGTGCATATGGAGAGGAGTCACATTTCCCCTAGTGGATGTGTTTGATGTGAGGTTCATGTAGGAATTATGCCCTAAATAGTCAAGTATGAACCATACAACAAGAGTGCGTCATTTGTTAATGAATGGTAAAGTATGTGATACTGAAGATGTGACAGATTCTTGGAAAGGCAGTTCATGAAGTAATGAGCATGAGTAGATAGAGATTGAGAGTCACCATGATGTGATAAGAGATGTTCATTGAGAAACAACACACTCAATAGTCAAGTAAGATAAAGTCATAGAACAAGAATGCGTCATAGGGTCAGAAAATAGAAAAAATAGATATATTTATGTAGTAATATCATTTTAAGGTGCATTGCATTAAGTGGGTTATTAAGTGGTTTTACTGGAGAAGAGTATAAAGATTATAGGCTCCACCCTCCAACTTAGACACTAATGACATAAGGCCTAAGCCAATTAGGATTAAATTTTCATTTTACTTGAGCATCTCCAATATTGTTTTTTGGTCTTGTTTCAAAAAAACATCACCAATACAAAATTTGTATGGGTATACATTGTTATTATAAGTATTGGGCTAATGCATGCTTATGATACACATAGAGATGTTTCAAGTATTGTATGAGGTGAGAGTCTAGAATTTCAGGTTCATATAATCAATTTTCATGATATTCATTATCCTTCATAAATCCTTTGAGTAACACACGTAATGAAGGTTTTTCAAATTCTAAGGGAATGACAACCTCAGTGCCATAGACTAGTGAAAAAGGTGTAGTATTGGTGGGAGTACAGATGATCATGTGGTAATCCAAAAGAGCATATAAAATATGATTATGTCAATCGGTACCACTAGTGTCAATAGTTTTGTGCAATATCGTGAAAATGGTCTTATTATTGGTTTCTACTTGACCATTACATTGTAGGTAATAAGGGGTAGAAAAGGTTTGTTTGATTTTGAAATTTACACACAACCTTTTGACATAATTTTTTTTCTAAAGAAGATTCGTTATCATTGATAATGGCTAAGGGAATTTTGAAGTGTGTGATGATGTTTGCAATAATAAATCAACAAATGTCATTTCTTGTAGTGGTGTGTAATAACATCGATTCAACCTATTTAATGAAATATTCTTTAGTAGTGATGATAAAATTATGGCCAATAGTTGATTCAGGACTGACTTTACCAATGAGGTAAAAACCTTAGAGGGAAAATGACCATGAGGAGGTGATGGTCTGGAATTCATAGGTGGGGTGCATGATGGATGTTACTATGTTTTTTACATTTTTCATAGCATGTGGCATATTCAAAATACATATTGTTCTATAGTAGGCAAATAATAGCTCTATCTTAGGAGTTTATGAGACATAGATTATTCCAAAGAAGTTCCCACAACATAGGCTATCATCGATTTAAGATATAAGTAAAGGGATGTCATTGATACCTAAACAATGTAACAAGAGGCCATCAAATGAACTCTTGAATAATGAGGAACAAATGATTACATATCATGTGGTTTCCATCGTAAATGACATGGGATTTTCATGGGTTTAAATCTCAGTGGGAATAGCTTATCAATATAAGAAATTATAGATTAGTGTGAACCATTAAGAAAGATCATTGAGGGTGTGTAACAATTGTAGGCTTCTAAAGTCAGAGTATAAGTTGATGGTTGTCGTAAGTGAAAAAATATGAAATTAGCCTTCTCATAGGTGATATTCTGAGGGATGATGAAGGAGGAACTAGTCATGCCATGATCATGATGATTATCTTTTCAAGGTATTATGGTGATAGAATATGATTGAAATGTAGCTAGTCTGGATTTTACAAGGTGGTTATAGGGAATGATACACTCTTCTTTGGTATGATATGTATCATTGAGTTGATTGATAATGAGCTGATATTTACCATGAATATGGATATTTGAATAAGTATCTTACGAGAGACAGTGAGGCCAATAATGAGAGATTAATATATGGCAATATTGATTGTGTACATTAGAGACACCTAAGATGGTAAGCAAAGGGGAGGTACTCAACATGTGGTGTGATGAAGATAATCCCAGTCACATTCACCTAAAGTACAACTAGATCCATCAAATTACATTTTCCAAGAGTCGGTATTAATTACATACGAAGTGAAGTCATCGTGGAAAGTGTCAGAGATGAAGGAGAGGATAGGGAGAGGGGCATCAAATAGCTCGTTGGTGATGACTTGGCCCTTTATGGCTTGTTATGGGATGATTTTTTTATCAAATTTCGTTACTAGCATAACCACATTGGGAAATGCATCCAAAGAAGTGTGTGTAGGATAAGAGGTATCATAAAGGATCCACTTTTATACTAATATGAATATCTATATTGAGAAGATATTGTCACAACTTATCTACAACAAATACAAGGCCAAGATATAATTTTTTAATAGAGTTATTATTACACTCATAGAAAAGTAATGTGTAAATGATGTAATAGATAACTCTCTCACGATGAGAATTATCATGTTGTGTCCGAAGTACTCCTAAGGCATGGAATATAACAAAGATAGATAATATGAAGGTTTGATCAGCCGTGGAAGTCACAAGAACATGGGGAAATAATAAATATGTTTTGATAGCATCAAAAGCACAGTGGTAGTGATCATCCCAAATGAACTTATTATCCTTTTTCATGACAAGTGTGAAGAGTTAAAATTTTTAAGCTAATTAACTGAGTAATGAAGTGATGTAGATGGCCTAGATATTTCCTTGTAATGAATGCAATTGATGTAAATTTTGTGGAGGAGGCATGTCGACTATGGCATAGATCATTTTTGGATCAATCTCGATGCCGTGGTGAGAAATAATATAACTAAGTAGTTTTCCAGTCATAACTTTGAAAACACACTTTTTTGGATTTAGGCATATGCATTTTATTAACACGTTCTTTGAAATTGTGTGTGGAGATCTTAAGCATGGGTGACACAATGTAATGTCAAGATTTAGTGAGTATGTCATCAACACAATCCTTAATGAAAATTTGTATATAGTTGTGAAAGATATGATTCAAAGAACATTGAGAAGTGGCCCTGACATTCTGAAGGAAAAAGGTCATGAATAGTGTAGAAAACGATACCCCATGGTGTTGTGAACGATGTCTTTTCTTGATCAACGAGTTTGATTTTTATTTGGTTATAGCCAGTGAAGTTGTATATGAATGAAATAATGTCATAACCTGCAATAGAGTCGACAATCACATCAATGTGTGGTAATGAGATGATATATTTGGGGAAAGTCTTATTAAGGTCATCGGAAATCAGTGCAATAATGGACTTTACCATCTAGTTTCATAATAGGGACTATATTGGATACCCATTCAGCGTAGTCAATGTCACAGATGATGCTAACATCCAAATGGTTGTTATAATACTTATTTGACTAATAAAGTGACCTTAGGATGCATTTATTCATTATTTTTTGTATTGATTTAGCTCCATGGTTGAGGACTATATTGTGCATTGAAACAGAAGGATCTATACTGGGCATATCAACTATAATCCAATGCAAATATATCTAAAAATTTGTGAAGGAATTGTTTGATATCAACTTTCTCGGAAGGCATAAGAGAGGTGGATACTTAGAACCATATGGGGGTTTTTATTAGTGCAAAGGTTGTACTGAATAGTTTCCTCATTTCAAAGGGTGGATTTGTCCTCTATGTATGGATATGTGGGAATAACATCAAGAGTATCAGTATTGGTGTTAGGAGGATCAATTTGTAAAAGTAAGTAGTATTGAGAACATATGGAAAATGGTTATTGTGATGGTAAGGGGGATACAGCCGTAAGTTTCCATGTATTCTAATAGAGCATCATTAGTAAGGAATGTATCTAATTCATGACATATCAGAGAAGTAGGGTCACCAATAAGCTCAAGGTATAGTAGAGGAAGGTTAGGATCATGTGAAGTAGTGTAAACCTCAGGAGAAGATGTGGTAGGAATAAAAGGATATGTTTGAGGGTGATAACTGATGCTGAATTTGGTAGGTTGTGTGGGAATGGAAAGAGGATTTGTGACTCCCTTTCCATATTTTCCTAGTCTAGTTCTAGTGAAATTGTAATGAAGTGGATACTAATAGCCAAGACCATATTTTGTGAAATGAGGATGAGATGTCGTAGATATAGGGGCTTCAGGTGAATTCTCAATAGTATTGTAAAAGAAAAATGGGGAGGGATCTGATAAGGCCTCATAGACTATGCCCTAGAATAGGAATTTAAGATGTGTATGAAGGGTTGAAGGGACCACATGCATGACATAGATATAAGTTCCTCTAAGAAAAATATTATAGTTAAGATTACTAGGAATTACATGGCATGGAATCAGAAAAGTGCGTGACCTAATAATAATCAGAAGTGTGATTGTACCTAAAATAATTTATGAATATTATCAAAGTTATGAATACAAATAGATGAGAGATTTAAGGAGGTTTCAAAAAGGATAATTTTTGGAAGGAATTCTAGATTACAAATATCAAGACCAGATCCATCATCAATTAAAGCTCATTTAACCCCTAATTTATTAATAAAAACTTGAATATAAAGGGTTGGATCACTATCTAAAATAAATTGAGGATAAATTTCAGTGGATGTAAAGGTAATATGTTCTTCGTTAAAATATAATTATGTAGTGAATATATGATACACATACTCTAGAAAAGTGTAGGGATGAATGTAAGTGTTATACAAAAAGGATTTTATTTTGTGTTCACAAATGGGATTGACCTGCAAGAAAATGGGGAAAGAGATATCGAGTTGGTAAAAATGGAAGGATTTAATGGGATATAGGGTGAAAAGAAATATGGAGGTAAATATAAGTTCAAAATTTAGTGTTCAAATGAGGGTACGGGTTCACCAAATGATTTAATCTAAGTTTAATTAAAGATTTAGTTCAGAGTAACTATTGTAATGTATGATATTTTATTTAAATAAGTACAATAAGATGCAAACAAATAATCATTCCATAATGTAAAACCCTAAGCAAGTGGAAGAAGAAGATTACTTATTTGATTATGCGCAACCTAGAAGTGATCTGGACTAAGTAACTGGTGGAACATGCTGAAAATAGTGTCGTCAAAACTTGATGGAGGTTTTAGATCTTAGAACTGTGCAGGACAGAAGTGCCCACAGGAGAACAAGATTTCCCTATATGCTAGTGACTAGTCTAGGTGCTAGTGATTATGTAAATGCTCAGGATTTGATCTGTTCTGGGTCATAAGGTCTTCACTCAAATATTTATTTTTTCACTCTGAATTTGATGTTAGGGCTTTAATCATACATGTAACTTGCAAAATAGATAACTAGTTACACATGTCAAAAACCCACATCAAATCTAATAAAAAAATATGCAGAATGTGGATTCAGAATGACCTTAGCGGTCACCCAAAGCGTAAACTTACAACTAAACATTACACTACATCTCAGAATCCATGTAGTTCTTTGTACATGTGTGTAATGATGCCCTAAGTTTCCCTTATGTAAGTTGTATGATGATAACATGATAGATGTAGCTTGTACTGAGTATTCAATATGTGTGTGATGAAATAGAATGAACTCCCCTCCTATGTTGTGTACACAGAATAATGAATTCTTATCCCTTGTATAGATGTATACCTTATAATTTTATTGTTCCTTTAATGCAAGCTTAGGTGGTGATAGATAATTTTTATTGTGTTTGGCCCCTTATTTGAGAGAAATACCTAAGTATATATATTATTCCCTTGTTTAAATTTTGTAATTGACAACTAAAAGGCCAACCCAAAGTGTTAAAAGATGGCCAAGAGGTAAAAAGGACCCAAAAGGGTGAGAAGAAGGAAAATAATAGTAGGAACACCCAGGAGGGATAGGAGCACCTATGCGCTTCCATTCTAACTGGGCATTAGTGTATGAGGTCATCGAAAGATAAATTAGTTAAGTGTTAACAAAGTTGTAAGGTGTGTAAGGCCACTAAAGTGTAAAAGATAAAGTAATAAAAGAACTAAAATAAGTCGTCAAACACTAATTTTCTTGGTTAGAAATCATCTATACATTAGTATGCTTTAGGACCTAGAAATGTACCCAAGTGCATAGATTTTGTGTCTACATTTATTTATGTGCTTAATTTCTAAGTATGGAAACGAGGCACTGGTGATACCTCTTTGGTCCTTTTCTTACTTTGATTAGATTTTCTCACATATTTTATCTAGTAGTTGTATCTTTTTGGTCAATTCACAAGGATCCCTATTCCTTTCTTTGGTCATATTTTTGTCTACTTGTTGCAGGATAGTAGTCCCCAAGCATTAATGTCCTCTTCAGTACTTCTATCCTCTTCACTTTATTTTTTACTTTGTCAGTTTTATTTGGCTTTGGGTATTTTCTTAGTTCCTTTTCATTACTTATGTCAAATTTTGGTGTCACTATATGCCAAAATTTAAACTAATAACTCATATATATACACAACCTACTGACTATTCTAAGGAGGAAATTGGGCTATCATTTTCTATTTCTACCACATACAAACAAAAACACAATGGACTATATTTTGGGCTATATTATTCATTACATAGGGGGGGCTATTCTTAATTACATACGATGCATAGGGGGAGGCTATTATGAATTACATACCACAAATTTTTAATTGGGAAAAAGTAATCATAGACCACCATTTTTTTGTGTAACTAGCACTAGGGAAACTAGCTTAAGGGACACAATTTCAATCACATGTCACAAGAACTACATGGAGTCTCAAATGTAGTACAAATATTGGCAACAAGATCACATCTAGGTGACTGTTGGGGTCATTCTGACTCTCTCATATCTATTTTTTTATTCATTCTAATGTGCACTTGAGTCTTGTGTAGGTAGTTAGGGTTTGTTTTACAGGTACATGTGTGACAAAGAAAAAGTGCAGCGAACCTGATGTGACCTAAAATGAACTAAAAGTGATAAGAAGTGACACATGAAGAGATATGATTGTAACTATCCCATAGACACCAGTTCCCAGAACAAACAATAGTGCCTAGGTGGCCATGTCCTCTCCTAGGAACTTTTGTCCCTGATATTTTCACATTATAGTTTTTAAATCAGAGTTTACACAACCCAGAGTTAGCCTTTTAGATTTGATGTCAACCTAGAATTAGTTCAGACCTATAAAGGAAAGTTGATTCATTCTATAAACCCTATCTAAAACTCTTGTTTGTACTTCTTTTTCTTGACCTTGCATATTTACAGTTATATGTATTTGATCAATAATGCCCTTAAATTATATTTAATTTTATTAAATAAGCATGATGTAAACATTTTATGGGTTCCTATAGAGTTCCACGATGTTTATGGTTCATTGTGCAAGTGTCTATTAAGGAGCATCCCTATAACACATCTTTCTTAACTTCCTTATTATGATTAGAAGTATTGTTGATTTTTGCATTTTAGCATTAGGGGAGTTTTCACCTTGGTTGATCTTGTGCCTATTATAATTCTCTAGGGAGTTTTATAATACGCTATAATTACTTTTAATCATGATGTGGGGTGATCATTGTTTTCTTGTACAATGTATCACATATGAAAGTAGTGCAGACAACCATATTTCACCTTACAAAAGTTGGTTTGAACCAACATGAAAAAGGAACCCACATTTATTTTTCTTACAACCTAATGTTTTAATAATCATTTTAACATATTTATATTGATGAATAATTATCTAGATAAATCTTATCTTAAGGGAAGATAATGCAAAATTGTGGCAGAAACTTCTCATGTAAAAATAATGGATAGATTTGGAGTTCATGCTATATGAGAATAAATTTTGGTGTAAAGCTAGACTCTACAACCTTTTTCACATACTTGAATCCCATGCAAAAGTGAAAGTTTCATTTTAGGGTATGGACATCTATCAAAGTATAATGCAGATTTTTTTGTTACATAATGTTATAGTTGTTTGCATACACAAAGCATAAAATGTTTGAAAATTTGACTCCATGATATGTCGACGTGTCATGGAATGCATTCATATAATTAATTTTGCTGACAAAATTACTCAAGGATATGTGGTCTAATGGAATAAATTTATTATAATGTGTTTTATTGACATTGAAACAAAATTAATAAACTACTTGAACTTGAAATAAATTATTTACAAAAAATATATATAAAGGTTTAGATTTAAAAATTAACTTAGCTTTCTTTTTACAAGCCAAAATATATTGGGTTATTTGATCTCCTTCTCCAACTTTGCAAGAGTGAAAATGAGAGGTGTAGTGAAAATGAAATGGAATTCACTTAAATAGGAAATGTGTGGCCACACAGCTAAAAATAACATGACGTACATGTGAAGCGAATGTGATGCAATTAGCATCACATTTTTTCCACATTTGCATCATTATTAGCGTGTCCTTTTTCATCAAAAATCACTTCAAAAATTAATAAAAAAATTCCATTCACAAATAGATGAGAAATCGACCCATTTTCAATGTTTTTAACACTATATGTATTAGTGAGAATATGAGGTATAATAATAGGTGGATTGAGAAAATATTTCTTGATTCCCTTAAAGCTCTTTTGATCAGCCTTACCCCACTTATATTTAGTGTCTTTCTTTAACAAACTTGCCAAATATTGTGTCTTATCAACTAATTGATCCATAAAAAATCATATTGCTTGAATTTTTCTTTGAAAAGAAAGTAATTGTGCCAAATTATTAGGTGGAGACATGTTGATGATTGACTTGATCTTTATAGGATTGATTTGAATACCATTATGAGAGATAATAAATTTAAATAAATTACCATAGGTTACACAAAATACATACTTCTTAGGAGTTAACTAGACATTGTATTGTCAAATTCATTCAAATGGATATCACAAAATTATACCATGTTCTTGATGGCAGATAGGATTTACTAATAAATCATCAACATATTTCTCTACAATATTATATATGTAGGCATGATAAATATGCATCATAGTGTGTTAATATGTTACCCCAACATTCTTATAGTAGAAAGTACCCTATGGGTTAGCAAAATATGTTTTCTCTTAATTGATAGGGTTGATTTTTATTTTTTTATATCCAAAAAATCCATCTATGAAAGATAACATATCATATCCAACAATAAAATAACCCATCACATCAAAATTAGGAAAAGGAAAACTTCCTTTAGGACTGTCCTTTAAATATTATCAATTCATACAAAATCAAATCTCACCATTAGGATTTCACATAAGAACAATGTTAGAAACCTATTAAGGGTAATCTATAGCATAAACGAATCCAACATCAAATATTTTTTGGATTTCCTTTTTAATAAAGTGACCAACCTTAAGATGCATCTTATGGATTTTTCTTGCACTAATATGGCATTAGGTTGTAGGAAAATGTTATGCATAGTTATAAATGTGCCAATTACAGGCATATCATTATAATCTCATGTGAATAAATACATAAAGTTGTTTAGTACTTGTTGAAGGGTTTCTCCTCACCATTTTTAATGAGGTCAGAAGTAGTATTGGTTGGGGATCATGATGTGTGTATAAATTGTAAGTAGTAGTTTCTTCATTCAGAAGAGTAAATTGGTCCTCGATGTATTTTCTAATATGGATACTATAAAAATCATCAACATGGATGTCAAGATCATAAACATCACCTTTTTTGAAATATGCATGAGCGTTTTTTGTATGAGGAAATTTGTTCTTATGAAATAAGTGAGGGAGATATTCATATTCCCCTAGGTAATCTATAATGGATTCTTCATTATAAAACATGTCCAATTTAGGAATATATGGTGATGCACTATCATTGGTTAGGTCATGATAGACAAACTCTAAGTTTTAAGTATGATGTATCATGTTAACATATTAAAAATGTGATCCTTAAATGCGTGTGATCAAATTACAAGGATCCTAATGTGTTTTATGGGGTGTGTAGTCAAGTACTTATCATGTAGTAATGGTAGAAAATACAATTGGATCACATATATATTACTCATTCTTATTGATTCCTCGCCCTTTGAATCCCATTTGTTATAAATATTTATATTCAAACCCATAATTATGGAAGAATAATGTGTAGCACCTTATACAGGTGGTTGTTTAATTTTTCAAGAAAGTAGTTTTATGTAAGGAATAGACTTATCCTCAGTGTAAGTCATAACATAATACTTAAAAGGCTTAGGATCTATATGATAAGTGTAAGTGTGTGTGTGTGTGTGTGTGTGTGTGTGTGGTAATTGAATGTTAAACAAGCATGTAGAGTGGAGGGAACACCATACATGACATGTATCCATAGACACCCCAAAAGGATATTATAATCGAAATCATTAAGTATAACTTGACATATAGTTGCAAGTGTTTACTTACCTAATATATGCAATGTGATTTTCCCAAGAATTTTTTAGGTGTATTATTTAAGATTAAAAAATGTTCATATCTAAGGGGGTGAGTTCAGCTTCTAATATACCTAAATATTAAGAAAAGAGATATTACAAATATTGAGTGTCGATCAATTATCAATAAGAACTCATTTAACCAATCACTTTTGTACGTCAACTTGAATATACAAAGGATGGAAATGATCTATGTTATGTTAGGGTGGGAGGCCCTCTGTATTAAATAATATGTTTTCTTCTATCAAGTGTAAAGCATTAAGAATGGATTCCACATATCGAGGTTTTGCATTGGTGGGAGAATTAGTTATTTTAATACCTCATGGGGAATATCTTTATATGAAAGGGTGATTTAAAGTAACTCAAGTAATGATATTTTATCATTGGTAGTTTATGATTGGCTAAGAAATTCATAACAAGATGCATGATTTATACCTCTTGGATGGCTAGTCATACCCCTTTGGATTGGTATACCATGGACCATAGAGTCAATTGTAGGTTTGTGGCCTATAAAGAACATAAGATGGTATTTTTAATCATTAGAAGAAGCATAATGAGCCATGCATGTATATGAGTACTAGGGAAACCTTCGGTTAACTAAGGTTTGTAGAAAAATGCTTGTTTTGAATAAGGAAAATAATACAAATAGGTTAGGGTTTGATCAGTAAGAAGGTTCACCAAATGACTCAACCTAAATTATAATTAAATAACCCTTATTAGGATAGATATCTTATGAAATAAATGTGCAATTAGATTAATATAATAAAATCTCCAACATTAAAATTAAACAATACATGTAAAATGATATAGATAAGTTGCAATCAATTAGGGCACGTGCTAATATAATAAAACAAAATAATATGAATGCACTTATCTCTTTGACTAGTCTAGAATTTGATCTAGGTGTGATAGAGGGATGGACTAGCTATAAATCTCTTGTTGATGCTTCATCTCTAAGTCTTGAAATGCATTGTGCACACTAATGAAACCATCTTGTGTAAAATTGAATCATTTTCTATTTTCATCCTATTAGAGGATTTTCTTTGGAATGAAAATAAGGCTTTGTAATTATGAGGACCCTTGAGAATGACTAGTATGTGCTTTATTATGGAATATTAGGTATTGAGAATGTGTGAAACCCTTTGATATCAACTACTTGATCAAAACCCTAATCTTCGGTGAAAAAACTAGAAAAATATTAATGGTTGGGTTGAAGTGAATTTCATACAAAACTTATGTTGGGAATAATCTAAACAGGCCTTAAACCACATGTAGTTCTACACCTATAGATGTGACATAATACTTAATGGATGTAACTATATTTAATAACCCAAACACTTAATAATGACTTAGTTTTCTTGTGATTGACTTGGATTTGTGATCTATTGATTTGGAGATCTTGACTCTTAGACCTAGTTAGTGTACTTTAGACCTATGTAATGGATTTTGCTAATGTGCATTGCTGTTTTAGAGAATTCTAGGAGAGATTGTATTACCTTTCAGGTGTACTTAAAGAGCTCTTGAAAGTATTAGGTGAGTAAATGAATGTCTTATATTTATTTATATAGGGTTTTATGGATATAATTTTGCATTAAAGCAAACCTATAGTGGATATTTTGATCAATAAAAGATATACAAATTGAGAAATTGTCCATTGGGTCGCTTAGAATGGGACTATTTTACACAAGACAAAATTTTTAAATGTTTTAGCCTTGTTTAATGGTTTGATCCAAAATAGATATGATGCCATGATGATTTTCACACAAAAATCATGAGTAATGGACTAGTGATTGATAAGAGAATTTTCTATAGGTAGTTGAGCAATGAAATAAGGATATAATTTCTTGCCATAGGAATAAGGATTTAGTAGGATATATTAATTAAGCTTGGAATGGGTACAGGAGTACTGACATTATCAAGTGCTATATTAAAAAAAAAACATTGTCTACAATGGAAAATTGGGATAATTAAATATGATTCAAACTTGATTATACAATCTAGGGTTTCTCTTTTAATTTTGGATTGGCTTAAGATGTATATAGCTCAAGTAATAATGATCTCTAAGGTACAGTAACATCCCAAGTTTAGAGTGCTCTTACAAAAAAATTACTTATGTATGGGTGCGCATAAAAATGGAAGCGTGGGGAGTAAATAGAAAGAGAAAAACAAAGTAGAAGGAAGATTTTACAAATGGGTAATAGTTTAGTGGCAGGGCTTAAAAGGAAGGTGCAACACGTAGAAATGTGAACCAAAAAAGAGAAAAGGGAGAAGGCATGCACAAAATTTTTTACAAGGAAAGAAGTAGAGAGCACAATGTACAAATTAAGGAATGCATAGAAATTTTCTCAAGGAATTATTTTTAAAGAACATGCGAGATATTTGTAGAGTAAGCACAGAAGAATAAGGCATGGTAATGTGTGTAGGATTTTTGTAGAGTTACAGAGTTTTGAATAAACCTAGAAGATTATATGCACACATGTACTTGTGAAAGAGTGAGGCACAAAGATGAAAGGAGTAATCAATAGATAAGGCTACAAGAGGGAGAGTAAATGTTAAGGAGAAGGCATAGAACCCAAAAAATAGTGCACGAGAAGAGTCAAAGGTGAAGCTTGATTAAGATAAATGTGAAATATATATGCCTAATCTAATTATTATTGTAGCAATAAATAAATGACAATTAAGTACATAAATTACACCCAAGAAACTAAGCAATAAATTATAAAACCCTAATTGTAAATAGGAGAAATAGGTACTTAGCTGATTTGCAATTAATTCCAAATTATACCAAAGTGATGACCAGGTGAAAAAAACAATAGGAGTGTCTCATAGAGACCTATAAAAATGTAGATCTGGAGAGATAGAATGGACTGGGGCACCTAGAAAGGGACAGGGGCACCCCATGGGTGCTCCAAGCCTATTTCTGGGCACACGGGTCTGTGGAAAACCTCAAAGAACCTCCTCTAGGTGGTCACAAGGTGTTCATTGTTAGTCGCCTTTGGTTGCTTTGAGGTCATACAATGATTTCTAGAAACCTATAATGAAATATGAACCTGCAAAACCCTCAAATAGACATCAAATACCAAAAATAAAATAATGAGAATTAGGGTTTAGACTATCCTTAGATGTCAATCAAGTTATCGTATGAAAAATCTTTGCATTACATTTCAGGCCCAATGTATATCTATGTGTGTGTGTGGAATCATTCCCTGTTTGACTCTTTTATGTGTCATACTTCATAATGAGCAAGTAGCTACATGTAAGAAATTAAATAGATGTGTGCATGAATGAATGAACTTCCCCTTCTATGCATGTATGCATATGTATCATTCCCTTGCCTCTTTGTGTGGATGTTATATGGATGCTTGAGTTCTCTTTAAATGGCCGTTGAAATCAACCTTAGGCAGTGATAGGTAATGTTTAGATCTTGGTCCCTTATTATGAATACATAAATTCATATTTATATGATTCCCTTATTTGAATTTTGTAAATAAACCCAAAAATGTTGACTACCAAAAAGATAAGAAACCCAAACTTCTAGAAAGGACCCAAAAGATGTGAGCAAAGTACAAAGAGGTTACGAGTATGCAGACAGAATGAGGATGCCTGACCCTGACATCTTGGATGGGTGTTGGTGTCTAGGATGAGCAATATTTGGAGTATAAAAAGACATATTGGGCTAGTAAAGAGCACAAGATCTGAAAGTGTCAGTAGAAAGGAAACAAATATTGCCAAAGACATGGGTTAATTAGTACATTTATTACTTCATGAAACATACAAATAGTAGTATGTGACTAGGACAACATAGATACCAAAATTGTGTGATTTAGTATCTACATTTTCCCCCACTTTATGTTGTTAAGAAAAATCTCAATAATATAAATTAGATAGAAGATGCATACCTAATAACCATGTAGATGGATGGAGAAAAGCATGTCGAAAGACAAGGAAAGAGTAGATTGATAAAAATTTGAAGCATTGAAACTAAAGAGGAGGAATTGCAAAAATTATGATGATGATGATGATGAACCTAAGGAAAGAATTTATGTGTAGATCTCACATGTGTATCTGTTGTTAATGTTGATGTCACTGATATGAAAAATGATTGATGTTGTTTATGTGATGTGACTACCATTTCTCATAAGGATGGACTTCCGAAAGAGTAGAACGATCAAGTAGTCAAATACGCATGCATATGATAAAAATGAGTAAAGTGTATGTAATAAATATTTTAAAATGAAAAAACTAACATGCACACCTGATCTAATATGATTTCATTTTATAGAAAGGATCATAAAGATGATGTATAAGAATGATGTTATCAAATTATCTCATGCATGTTGCAGTGAATGTGATTATTTTGGGTGATATCACTCCAAGAAATGGAAGAACTGTAGGGGAAAATGTTTGGTGTCATCCTTGAACCTTTAAATTATTCACACAATGTGAATACCACTTCACATGGTGTGTAAAAATATGATTTGTTTCGAATACTTGTGATCCAAAGTGAAAGAAGATAATTTTGTGTTGTGCATGCATGCCGAGTGCTAAGGATTGTGTTGCCTCTAAAATTCATTGTTTGAAATGCTGAAAAATGTACTAACCTGAAAAATGATGTGTAAATTCCCCCTGGTCCTATTTATCTAGTAAGGATCAGGGGCGCCTATGTGCTACTCTTTAAGTCTTTACACTGGTGCATGTGTTGTAGTAAGGACCCAAGCCAGGATCTAAGATGTTGATGTGACTGAAGACATCGGTATTGAATTGTGTTGTGTTATTACTTTGATCTTCTATTTGGGGTGATTATTTCACCCAAATGAATAACCCCATTTGAGGTACATGCAATGTTGTTGAGGAGTATGTGGCCTAAAGGATGACCAATCGTTGTGCCTGAATTTCTTCCTTGTAGGGGAATGGATTGTGCTTGGTATAAAACAAGGAACATGCTAAAAAGGTTAGTAGGAGACAACTGTTATTAAAATAAATATAAAAACACATGTAAAAGAAAATATGTAAGCTAGAAAATTAGAATATAATGTGTAAGATAAGATGCAAGAAGAAATTGTAATCACACAATAATTAAAAATAGACCGCGAAAAAGAAAGTTTCAAACATGGTACATCACTCACAATGATGGAACAAGAAATATATAGGGAAAATCCTGTAAACAATGACATATAATGACAATCAGAAGTAAACAAATAGTAATAGACAAGCATGGAAGAAAGTAGACCTGGAAGATAAATGTTGCACATGAAGTGCTCATTAATATCTTAGAAAAAAAAAATCAATATGTGTGTAATCTTGTAATCATGTGATATCAAAAATAAAACAATATCACCTATATTTTACGAAAGTAGATACCCCCAGCAACCACTATGGTGCTAGTATGAGGTACTGCACTAAGAATCCATGTTGTGTGTATCGATCTATCGAATCTACAATGATAACTAGAAAGTAAGTGAATGGTGTGTATGGAAAATATAATGACATACAATGTATCTATCTAATATAGTATGAAATATGTATCATGTGATTATAAGTAAAAAAGAGTAAATGTGACCATAATATGTTGTATGATGTGGATAAGATGGAATGGAATTTATTATAAGTGTGATAGGAGTCGGGTGTCCCCTGAGTGGATTTGAGTGAGTGTGTATGAGATGAGGTTCATTTATACATTCTACCTCACTAGTCAAGAATGAACCATAGAACAAGAGTGTGTCATCGGAAAATGGTTTGAATTGGCTGTGCTCAGAAGATAAGATCGATAAAGTATAGAGCGTGCGAGAGTGTGAGTTAACAAGTGAGAAATTCAATTTGTGAGTTTGGAGAGGTATATAATGGATTGATTATGTACAATTCAAATAGACTACACCATATGGTAATGATTGCATCGTGTATAAGTAGATGCTAGAAATATATGTCATGAATGAGTAGAGTTGATGGTGCATAGAAAGATATGAAAGCACGATATGTGAACTGTGTTGTGTGGATCATGTAGTGTGTAGTTTTTGAGCTTCATATGTATAGGATACCTTGAACACTCAAGTGTGAACCATAACACAAGATTGTGTCATCAGAAATTGATGATATAGATGTATCAAGATGGTTTGTAATCGTGCATAGGTCATTTAATAATTTTAAGTGTGGAGCATTGAATGGATGATATGATATACCCATTTTATAAAAATGTAATGGGGGTGAATAGGACTAAGTCCCCCTAAGTTTTTCAATGATGGAAATATATTTGGGGATGAAAGAGGTGTCATGCCATTGTGGGAGAGTGTGATCTATGTCATGATAAGTGAGAGGTCATGAAAAATGGTAGGTGGAATTAACCTTTGGACCATGCGATGGTGGCGGAGCTTGAAATGTTTCCTGACCATGAGTAGGAGTATTTATTTTGACAAAAGTGATTGGTTAGAGATTATTTTGGATTAATGACGTTGTAGATGCCTTGATAGGAGAATAATTTGAACTAATTTTGACAAGTGGTTGTGTAGTTTGACTTGGTAATGACATAGATGACTTGGGAGGAGAAGTGAGACTGATTTTAAGAGGTGATTTCTTAGGAGGTGGTTGACTTATTGTATAGGTAATATCAATAATAATGACATGATGTTCATGAGACATATACATCATATTTAGGAGCCCAATGAGATTTATCATTTGGAGATGGACATGTATTAGAATGTTGTGCAATGAATGAGAGAAAATAATGATGCAAAACTGTGTTTGAAACTTCATTACAAAAGCATAGTAATCATTTTTATTATGTTTATTTATTTGATGATAGTTGCAATACAAAAGACCTTTGTATTTTAAAATCTGATAAGGAGGATAATAATGAGTAGATGGAAAGATGATTAATTGATTAGTTATGAGCTGCGGAAGAATATATTGTTGCTTAGAATTGAGATTAAACTTGAGAGACATAGTGAACGGTAAGACTTGAGGTTCACTTATATGAGCACAAGTAGAAGACATAAAATGAAAATGAGATGTAGAAGGAGAACAAACATCAGCCTGAGAAGCGTCCTTAAGATGTTGGATTTCAAATTTAAGAGATATAATTGTGGATTCCATAGCCTAAAATTTGTCTTGAAATAAATAATGAAGAGCTTGAATGGATTTGCAAATATATTGATTGGAATTGGAACCAAGAGAGTCATCAGAAAGATGATCGAAGATAACATTGACTTGAGCAGGCAACATGTTGATAGGAAAATACATAGTGTCTAGGGTTTTGTGAAGAGCATCTTTACAAGAAGGGTGCATTTGAAGCAATTAAAGAAAAGAGACTTGACAGACCTTATGAGCCATGATGGAAGAAAAAGAAAGATCTAAGAGTATTGGAATGCGGGTTCACCAAAATGATTAAGATAAATGTGAAATATATATGCTTAATCTTATTGTTATTATAGTAGTAAATAAATGACAATTAAGTACATAAATTACATCTAAGAAACTAAGCAATAAATTATAAAACCCTAATTACAAAGAGGAGAAAGAGGTACTTAGTTGATTTGCAATTAATTCTAATTTATACCGAAGTGATGACTAGGTGATCATAGCAGTAGGAATGTCTCACAGAGACCCAGAAAAATGCAGCTATGGAGAGATAGGATAGACTGGGGAGCCTGGAGAGGGACAGGGGCACCTGTGGGTGCCCTAGGCCTACTTCTGGGTGCCTAGGTCTACGTAAAAGATCAGGAAACTGTTATCTAAAATAAGCCCCTTGCTTATTTCGTGGCTAACTCTCTTCGTTCCTTCCTTCCTTCTGTCTCAGTCAAAAAAAATTATCTTTCAAGCACTCAAAATGTTATGGAAATGGTTTCATTAGATAGAAAATCTTCTTATCTTTCCATAATGGTAAATGTTTTTGTCTAACTCCTTGTATTTTTCAAGTTATAGCTCGGCGGAGTTTTGGAGGGGAATTTTCCCTAAGGAGGTCCGCCAACCAATGAGAAAGTGCCATGTCAGTAGCAGAATGGCAGATTGGTGGGGGTGACTTAGAAAATTTTACTAAGTATTGGTGGGGTGCACAAAAGAATTTTTTAGCCCGAAGGCCTGTCAGCCAATCAAAACACGCCACATGTCCTCAGGGGCATCGAAGATCGGCTCAGCGGGAAGAAATTTGGAAATTTTCCAAAGTTGGCACAATGAGAAATTTGGAGCTCAGGCCAACACCAATGACAAGATGCCACGTGTCTTGTTTGGGGAAATGGTTAGAGTCAAAGGAAAATTTGGAAACACACCCTGTAGGCCAATCAAAACAAGCCACGTGTACTCGGAGCGTCGTACTGACGGAGATTTTTTGGAAAATTTTCCAAAGACCGAAAAGGCGTAAAAAGGTAAGGGGAAGGCCTGTGACCAATCAAAAGGTGCCATGTGTCCTCAAAGCTTCAAGGGGTGGAAATTTTTGGGGAATTTTTCCCAAAGTCAAAAAGAGGGAAAATTTTAAACTTCGGGCCTGCCAAAATTCAATTTGCCCTAGTTTTGCCCTAAATCTTCATAAGGGCATAACTTTTGATCTAGAGCTCAGATTTTCATGTTCTTAGTGGCGTTGGAAATCTAGTGAAATTATCTACATGATGGAGGGATAAGTTTTGTGTTTTGGTGGGGTTTGCAGATGGAAAACAAAAAAATGCCTCTGGCATAGGAAGGAGAACAGAACTGACGTTTTAACCACCATTTTTTATGAAGTATGGCTTGCATTCTCTCTCAGCATGGTCAAAAATGTTGGGGAATGAACTTTTGAGGGTGCCCATGTTGTTTTAATGCAATTTGGTTGGTGGTTGAAACATCCTTTCATGTTTTCCCATGTTTCTCCTTCCTGAGCTTGAATTTTCATTGTTAAAAGCTAGATTTGGCTCATTTGTAAAGGGTTGGACATTTTTATGTTTTGAAAACTCCCTCTTTCACCCTAGAAAGTGATTTTGTGGAATATAGACCTCTTTCAAAACTGCAACATGCTGTTTTGCCTCTCTGCTATTGTAATGCATGTATTTTTTATATTGGAAATGACAATGCAAGCTTTGTGAATGAGTTTCAATCCTCTTCTTGTGTTGTTTACTTCATCTTTGATTTTTCATTACATTTTATTAGTTTTTGCATGTTATTTGTTGCATTTCTATGATCTGTGTCGATTTTTAGAAATAGATGTTCACCACTCCTTTGGTGTATCACCTTGTTAGTCTTAGTTTTATTTCTTTTTCATCTTTCATCTTTGTCCCCTTAGAATTTAGAGTAGGATCTATAGTTTCAAACCTCTGTAATTTGCAAGCATACATCTAATTAGAGGATTTGAGGAACCAGCCTCTAATCTAGAGATTCTTTTCCCATTTTTACAAGTCCCAGACTTGGGGAAAAGATTCAATGTTGTGCAATCACACTGGGTGTCCATTATCAAACTAGAAATCTGATAGACATGCAGGGGGTGTTGTGAACCTGCAAAAATAGTTTTGGCATGCCCAATGGGACCTTAGATGTATTCATCTTCATTGCAAAAAATTTGATGTGCTTTTGTTGCAATTTCTTGCTTGAAAAGAGCCCTGATTTACACATCTGGTGACTCCAAAGAGAAAAAATCAACTGGTTTTAGCAGTCCAAGTCTGAAGATTCATGAGAAGAATCCATACAAGGTCAAGAGCCAAAGAGGAAGAAGAATTGTTTGAGTATCTGTAGTTATCCCCAAGGAGAAGACATAGAGGAAGAAGAATTCAAAGGTCTCCCTCTCCACCAAACAAAACTCTATTAACTCCTCCACCTGGTAGAACTTTCACTCAATCAACAAGGGTTCTCAGGCCAATCAGAATGACACAACCCAACCCTTATGGCAACTTCACTGGCAACAGTCTACTTTCTCTCAATACACAAAATCCAATTCCAGTTGCAACCTTGAAGAACATTCCATATTTCACTAGAGAAAATTAGACCACTCCTGGTGATCATGTTAAAGATATTGCTAATGTGTGTACAATCCATGAGATTAATGAGATGTAAATTATTGTCAAATTACTGGCATCTTCATTCAAAGGGAAGGCATTGTAGTGGTTTCGAAGCCTTGGGGCTGGTTCAATCCAAAATTGGAACCAGTTATGCATAGCTCTCCATGAGCAATTTGGAGAAAAGGAAGATAACTTGTCTCTATTGGAACAACTGAAAACCATTAAGAGAGATCCCAATGAGAAGTTGACAGACTTCAACTTCAGATTTCAAAGAACCTGGGATAGAATTCCAATGGCAGTAAGGCCAGTAGCTAAAGGTGATTTTCTTTACTATCTCAAAGCTTTGAATTCTGATATTTCTATATTAATTCGGTCCATGGGAGGTACAACTATACCTACAGCTTATAGCATTGCTATTAGAGCTGAAAATTGTCTGATTTAAGCTAGAAAACTAGCTCCTAGGCCTCCCATGCCCTTGTACCCAAATTTAGAAAGCCCAAGCACTAGTCAAACACCTACTATAGCTCTTATCCCCAATCCTAGAAATCAGAGTTCAAATGAAACTTCTACTTCATCCTCCAGTACCTCAAATGAACTTCAAGAAGTCATGAAACAATTGCAAAATTTAGGCAATGAGATGGTTACACTCAAGAGGTAGCAGGCCCAAAGCTTCATACCTTCTTATCAGTCTCAAGCTTAGCCTAATAGGCAACTATATCAACCTAATAGGCCACCCAATCCAACTACAAATCAAAATCAAACAAGGCCTCTTGCAAATAGACCATTTCAGCCCTATAACCCCAATGTTGCATCTACCTCTAAAGCTTTAGTGCCAATGTAAAATAATATGACACAAGAGTATGATTGGTGTTTCCCATGCAATGAACCTCATAACAAATCTATGTGCTTCAATGGTGCCTTGAACCAAGCCTTGATGGTGACAACAACTGGAGTAGAGAGTGAGGTGAGCCAGGAAATAAACTAATAACAAGGAACATCCCAGCAAAATGTAGCTCCAAATGAGACTACACTAGTGAATTGGCAGGTTGAGGATTTTTGTGGCATGAATCAAACAGTGTCTCAGAATGTGGCTGCCAATACAAGGTCAAATAAAAGGAACATTGGTGAGGTCCAGTCATTAGCTCCAGGTGATCCGCAACCTTCCATCACCCCACAAAGTGCTAATAAGCAAAATCTAGTTCCAAACATGCAAGGGCATCTCAAGCCACCTTCTAAATCAGCTCAAATGCCAGCTGTTACAGCCCACATGCAAGAAAAGAATGTGCAGGTTAAGGGACAACAGAGAGATGTTTCATCTCCATTTAGTATCATTGAGCAAATGAAGAAGAAAAATTTGAATATATCAATATGGGAATCATTATCCATCCCAGGCCAGAGGGATCTTCTACAAGATGTCATGAAGAATTGGTCATCTTGAGATCAGCAAGTTCATATGCAAGATAAAGTACTCACAAATGTTGCTCAACCTGATGGGAATCATGGAGGAAAACAAGGTAAAGTTTTGAAGCCCCCTCCATTCTATGTTTCATTGATCATTGGGGATAAATTAGTACACAATTGCATGATTGATTCTGGGGCAAGTAGTTTTGTAATGCCCAAGCAAATAGCTGATCAACTGGGCCTCCAATATGAAGTCATATCCAAAGGGGTAGTGCAACTGGATGGGACAACAGTAACAATAGTTGGGGTGATTAAATATTTGAATCTTACTTTGCATGCATGTCCCAATGTCACTATTTTACAATATGTCTAAGTGATAGATTTTCCACCACTCTTTTCCCTATGCTTGTCAAAGGAATTCACATCTAGAATTGGAGTCTATTTATCTGCTGACTAGTCACACATGTTGTTTAGAACCAGATATGGAACCAAGGCCACAATCAGATCTGAGCCTATTGCAATATTCCACATTGAGCCTCATACTCCAAGCCCAATCAATGTCAACTGTTCAACATTTGATCAAGAGGATTATCTAAGCACAGATGAAGCTGACACCAAGGTTAGAAGCATCCCAGATTTGAATCTTGATGAATGGGCAAGCAAGATACATGCTTTTGATCCCTACCAAGAAATAGAGGAATCTGAACTAGGATTTTATTGCATACATGAAGAAAATTAGCCTATTCCTAGCATCACCAAGCCAGATCATAGAGATAACAATGAAGTATGGCAGTTATTCTTTGATGGATCAAGAAGTAAACAAGGTGTAGGAGGGGGAGCCATGCTCGTCTCACCTCAAGGAATTAATTATTATTCAGCTTTTAGATTTCAGTTTGCATCTTCTAACAACACTGCTGAATATGAAGCTTTGATACAAGGATTGCATTGGTCAATCAAGAGAGGTATAAAAAACTTACAAGTTTTTGGTGGTAGTGAGCTGATTGTTAATCAAGTTAAAGGGCAGCATGTTGCCAAAAATGACCTACTCAAGTGTTACAAAAATAGGGTGTGGGACCTCATTGAGGATTTTGAAGGCTTTGGCATCAATTCCATCCCTAGGAAAGAAAACCAAGCTGCTGACAGACTTGTAGCAGTTGGGGCAGCCTTTGATGTTGTTGAAGGTATCAAAGAAGATAAAGTACAGCCAAGCATTCATATGATTGTAAGGCCTTCAGTGCCAGACAATTATGTAAGTTGGCAAGTGTTTGAGATTGACCAGCAAATCATCAATTTCTTACAAGAAGAAGCTAAGTTCTCAGCCAAAAATCAGGAAAAAATAGAACAGCAATATGGTGATCAAGTGGTACAGCTGAGAACCAACAAACTACCAAAAGGACTTGTCATTTTGGAGTCCATTTTTAATCCTAATGATCAATTCAGAAAGGAGAAAGAAAACATCCAAGTCAAGGGAGAAGATTCAACACCCATCTCAGTGGGAGAAGGTAGATCACTTCAAATTGGTAAAGTTGCAACCAAGCAAGAAAGGTATGATTTTATGCAACTTTGTCAAGAGTTCCCTGATGTATTTTCTTGGAGCTATGAAGATTTGAAAGGTTTCAATCCCAAGCTAGCTCAGCACATTATTGAATTGGATCCAAGTGCTAAGCACATTGGGTAAAAACAAAGGCCAGTCAATCCACACATGGAGCCTCTTATGAAAAAAGAATTGAATAAGTTAATAGAGGCAAGTATCATATTTCCCATCAAGCATTCTAGTTAGGTAGCAAACTTAGTTCTAGTTAGGAAGAAGAGTGGAGAAATCAGGTTGTGTGTAGACTTTAGATATTTGAATAGAGCATCCCTCAAGGATCACTACCCACTCCCTTCTATGGAGTATATTTTACAAGTTGTTGTTGGCTCTGAGAGGTTTTTATTACTAGATGGTTATTTAGGGTATAATCAGATCATGGTAAAGGAGTATGATCAGTTCAAAACAGCCTTTACCACCAAATGGGGAACTTATGCATATAGAAAAATGCCATTTGGGCTATCCAATGCTGGAGCTACCTTCCAAAGGGCAATGGATATGGCATTCAAGGGATTGATCAACAAGATGGTGCTGATATATCTAGATGATATCACTATTTTTTCTAAAAGTGCAGCAGATCATCTCTTTCATCTAAGGAAAGTGTTCTAAAGGTGTAGAAGATTTGGGGTATCCTTGAATCCCAAAAAATGTATTTTCCTTGCTCATGAAGGAAAACTCCTCGGCCATATTATTTCCAAAGAAGGGTTAGCTATTGATCTAGAGAGGGTTGAATCCATAAGAGCACTACCATTACCAAGCCACAAGAAGGACCTTCAAAGTTTCTTGGGAAGAATAAATTTTGTTCAGAGGTTTGTCCCAGATTTTGCAGCCCTTGTCAAACCAATAACTATGATGTTGAAGAAAATTATGGCTTTCAAATGGACAGAAAAAGGAAAAGAAAGTTTGAGGCAATCAAAGGGGCTATCTCACAAGCTCCAACTCTCATTAACCCAGATTTCTCCAAAGATTTCATCATTTATGGATTTGGAGGTGATGATACCATCTCTGCAATTTTAGTACAGTAGAACAAAGAAAATGTAGAGCAGCCAATTGCCTTCCTTAGCCAAATCCTGGAAGACTATGAGGTGAGGTATTCTTTCATTAAAAATCAAGTCCTTGCAGTGATTAGGAGCTTGAAGAAATTTAAGCATCTGGTTGCAAACAACAAGGTTCAATTGTTGGTTTCTCATGTGGGAGTTAAAGACTTCCTCCTCAACAAAGATTTAAATGAAAAACATGCATGGTGGATTACTCATTTCATGGAGTATGACATTGAGGTCAAAGTCACCAAGCTGGTCAGAGGAAAAGGATTATGTGAACATCTAGTCTTGAGCAAATCAATGGAAGCATGCAATGAAAAGGGTGTTGTTTTGGTACTGCAAAACAACCAAGAACAAGGGAATTTTCAAGAAGAGAATGATGATGTCCTCACTCCTTGTTGGACCCAATACATAATGCACTTCCTAAACACAAGCCTATGCCCTCCAAAGATGAACAATGCCAAGAGAAGACACTTCAGATTGCAGGATATCCCATATGCACTTGTTGATGGTGTCTTGTTCAAGAAAGATGTAAATGGAGTGCTGTTGAGATGCATTGGAACAAACCAAATTAATAGGATGCTAGAAGAGTTTAATGATGGATCAGCTGGGGGTCATTTTTCTCCAAGAGTGACAGCCCTCAAGATCATGAAGGCTGGCTATTATTGGCCCAAGGTGTTTAGTGATTGTTATGTATAGATCAAGAGGTGCAGGAATTGTGCATTCTTCACAGGTAAAGAGAGATTAGCATCCCTTCCATTGCACCCAATCTCAATTGACCAGCCATTCATGCAATGGGGTTTGGACTTCATTAGAGTCACTAACCCAAACTCAAGCCAAGGACACAAGTGGATTCTAACAGCAATAGATTACTTCACCAAATGGACTGAGGAAGTGGCTCTTAGAGAAGTAAATAAATCTAGCATTCTAGACTTCTATGAGGAGATAGTAACCAAATTTGGTGTACCTGCCACTATAATATCAGATAATGATTTGGAATTCATAGGATCAAAGGTGACTGAATGGGCTGTTAAGAATGGGATCTATTTGAGCACTTCATCAAATTATTACCCTCAAGGTAATGGTCAAGCTGAGTATACCAATAAGAACTTGTTAAAGATCATCAAGAGGACTCTTGATGAAAATCAGAGGACTTGGCATACTAAATTGAAATCAGCCTTGTGGGCTGATAGGATAACTCCCAAGAGATCTACAGGTAACTCTCCATTCAGGCTTGTCTATGGAAGAGAGGCAATTTTGCCCATGTCACTTGTGTTGCCAATGTTGGAACTCATTAAGCAATTGGAGTTGTTGGATTTTGAACCCATGGAGGTTAGATATGTAGAATTAATGGAGCTCCAAGAGATCAAAGATCATACATCCCAAGCAATGGAGAAGGATCAAGCCTTGATCAAGAGAACTTTTGATAGGAAAGCCAAGGCTAGAACCTTCTAAATTGGAGATTTAGTGTTGAAATGCGATACAGACCGAGCAAATCCAGGAAGTCATTCAAAGTTTGATTCCATTTTGAGTGGCCCCTACATGGTCACAAAGTGTAAGAGTAACAATGCATTCCAATTGTCTACATTGGATGGTGAAGAACTACAAATTCCAGTTAATGGAATCCATCTAAAGCATTGCTACTAGGAGGAAAACTCCTTACCTTGTACATATTAGCGTAGATTTTCATTAGTCCAAGTGCTTGTGCACATTGTTTGGTTGTAGCTTACTTTTACTTTCCCTAAGTGCTTTGGCACAAGCTTGCTATCCCAAGCATGCAGTTTTGCAGGCCATGTTCCAAATCAGGTGATGATTCTACTCTCACAATTTTCCTCCTTGTAATTTTCTAATCAATTGGGGTACCAAGCAGAGAATTTTATGACTCCATGCCCTATGGATTACTTTAGGAAACTGATAACTTCATCCAACAGGCAGATGACCCCTCTGAGTCGCCAAAATTGCTATCCAAAATAATCCCCTTGCTTATTTTTTGGCTAACTCCCTTCATTCCTTCCTTCCTTTTGTCTTAGCAAGCAGATAAATGTGCACACAATACAAAGGGAAAAGCCTGGAGACAATAGTAGACAAATAGAAAGCAATGGAAAATAATGTAACAGACAACCATGGAAGTAAATATCCCTGCATAAAAAGAAAAATTCACATAAAATACCCATTAACATATTAGAAAGATAAAAAATACGTCAAAAGGTGTATAATCTGATAAAATAGTGTGTTATAAAACAAAATGAAACAATAACACCTGTAATGTATGCAAGTGGATGCCCCTAGGAGCCTCTATGGGACTGGTAATAGGTATTATGCCAAACATCTATTTTGCATGTAATAGATATGTATAATATATGATCATAACTAGAAATAAAGTGAACGCACATGTGTGTATGACGAAGATAATTACATATAAGATATCTATCTATCATGTGTAATAAAGTGAACATGTAAAATCATCAATAAGAAAGAGTGAATGCAACCAAGATATGTAGTATGTTGTAGATGAGATGGAATGGAATGCAGTGTGAATTTTAGAAGCAATGTGGCCCCTGAAAAGATGTGTATGCATGCAATGAGGTTCATTTATTTATGCCCCCTCAGAAGTCAAGAATGAACCATAAATGAGAGAGCGTCATCGAGAAATGGTCTAAATGTTTGTAATAGAATGGTGTGATTATCAAAGCACAAGTGTAAGCATGTGAGTGGTTGATTAAATGTGTGAGTGTGATGATTTGTAATGTGCAGTGCAAGATTTATGTGTAAGTTTGGGAGGCAAAAAGTGTGTATGATTCCTAGTATATGTCAAAAGATGATGTTGAAGATGTGTATAGTGTGTAGCAAAAATTTCATATGATGTATAAAACAAGATATGAATAGAAGATGTAGAAAGTGCATAGTATGTATGATGTGTAGGAAGAAGAAGAGGGTTTATAGGCATAAGATGTACCATAGGTAGAAAGCACAAAGTGCGTAATATGTATAGTAGATATGAGAATAAGATATCGAAGATGTGTAGGATGGTAAATGTGTGGTGCAGATGTGAATTTTGTAGTGTGCAATGTGTAGTGTAGTGTGTTGTGTGTTAGGTTCATGTGTATAAGATGCCCTCAACTATCAAGTGTGAACCAAAGCACAAGAGTGTGTCATCGAGGAATGATGATACTAGAGTGTGCTTATATGTGTGTGTTGTATGTGGAATTCTAGATGTGCAGTGATGAGAAGATAAGATGCTTGTTGATTTTAGGGGGAAGAGATAAGTATGATTTCCCCAACTGTACTATGATTATGCATATTTATGTAGTGATGTGAGATGTACCATGCCGTTATGGGAGATCATCATCTATGTCATGATAAGAGAGAGGGCTTGTACAATGGTAGGAAGAAACAACATTAAGACCATGCGATGATCAAAAAGTTTGAAATGTGTCATGACCATCAATAGAATGAGTAGTTGTTTTGACAAAAGTGATTGGTTGGAGATTGTGTTGGATTGAAGATATTGCAGAAGCCTTAATAGGAGAAGAGGGTGAACTGAATTTGAGAGGTGGTTGCATAGTTTGACTTGGTAATGTCTTAGATGACTTGAGATGAGGAGGAGTGAGACTGATTTTGAGAGGCAGTTGCTTAGGAGGTGCTTGAATTATTGTAGAAGGAACCTCATTAATAATGACATGATGCTCATTACACATAGATGAATCAGATTTAGGAACCCAGTGAGATTTATCATTTGGAGATGGCCATGTATTAGAATGTTGTGTAGTGAATGAGAGAAAACCATGACGTGTAAGGTGTTTAATACTTCATTGTAAAGCATAAAAACCATCGTCATAATTTCCATTGATTTGATGATAGTTGCAATATGGAAGACTTTGATATTTTGCAAGCAAATAAGGATGATAAAAATGAGTGGATGGCAAGCTGACTAATTGATGATTTATGAGTTTCAGAAGAATATTATGTTACGTAGCATTGATTGAAAACTTGAGAGGTGCATGGAGTAGAAAGATTTGAGGTTCACTAATGTGAGCACATGTAGTAGACATAGACTCAAGATGTGATGTAGAAGGAGAACAAACATGAGCTTGAGAAGCGTCCTTAAGATGTTGGATTTCAGATTGGAGAGATGCAATCGTGGATTCCATAGAATAAAATTTATCTTGAAATAAATAATGAAGAGCTTGAATGGTTTTTTTTCAAATAGATTTATTGGAATCAAGGGAGTCCTAAGAAAGATGACCAAAATAGAATTGACTTGGGTAGGCAATATGTTGATAGGTAGACGCATAATCTTTAGGGTTTTTTGAAGAGTGTCTTTACAAGATGGTTACATTTGAATCAATTGAAGCAAGGAGACTTACAAACATTAGAATCCATGATATAAAAGATGAGAAAATCCCTAGACTGAAGGTAGATTCGAAGACCGGGTTAACCAAAATGATTAACTAAAATTAACTATCTATGTAGTAAGGCGATAGTTAATCTAAGCTATGAAAAGCTGTAATAAAGTAAATAAATACAATAAATTAAGTATGCAAATGATCTAAGTAACTATACAAAAGGAAATGTTAACCCTAATGTGCAAGAAAGAAGAGGAAAGAACTCAATTGAATAACATATTCTTGTGGGATGATGTCACAGTGAAAACTAGAAAATACTAAAGCAAGAACGACTGTGCAGAAGTCCCAAAAAGGATGAATTTGGAGGATATAGTTGGACTAGAGCACCTAGAGAGGGACTTGGGTGCCTACAGGTGCTTTGATTTGCAATATGGGTGCCTTGGTCTACGTACAAAAGATCTAAAATTGATCTTCATTGGTTTGGTAGATGGTCTTAAACCCTTGTTGTTTGTCGAATTAGATTCACAATTCCATGCCACATGATGCCAATAATCCAAGATGTAAAATGACCTACAAGACCCCAAAACAAGCATCAAACCCTAAAAAATAAAAATACATATGAACGGGTCAGACTGATCTCAGCTACCACAATGGTGGACTTACTAACTGGGCGTTGCACTACATTTTAGACTTGATGTAATTCCATGTGCAAGTGTGTCTGAACATGCCCTAGGTTTCTCTTGTGTTAGTCACACTTTGTGAAGTAGAGAGCAATAAATATGTGTTTAAAATGTAATAGAGTGTGTGCATGGAATAAAATAGAATCTCTCCCCCTATCAAGTGTGATGATGGAGCTATGTGGATGCAAGTGATCTCTAATGCAAGAGATGGATGTAACTCTGGATGAGTGATAGTAGTAAGTGATGTTAGGTCCTTCATCATGGTCTCATAACTTTATATTTATAGGGTTCTCTTGATCTAATTTTGTAATTAACCCTGAAATGGCCGACCACCAAAAAGATAAAGATGTAAAATGAATAGAAAGAGCCCAAAAGTGGAAGGAAAGTGCGAAAGGGAATGAGGTGCCCCTAGTGGGACCAGGGTACCCACGAGTGCCCCACTACTAGCCTGGGTGCCCTAGTCGAAGCTAAAATAACAAAAAATGACTGAAACAAACTGGGGATGTGGATGTAAAAGGCCGATAATGATGAAATAAAAAAGATGGGTGTTAATTACTACTTTATTCACTCAATAACATTTTAAATAGTAGTATGAGACCATGATAAATAATGTCTAAATTGCACAATTTTATGACTATAGGGGACATGCACCTTTATTTCCTCTACTGCATTCTAGAATCTATCACTTAGTACCAAAAATAATGCACATGGTGGAGGCATGGTATATCCTTTCCTTTTTAACTATGTGGATTTATCTTACTCAACAATTATAATAGTTATAAAATCAGAAACATATCAATCTACAATGGTGTGTTACGTGGGGCTGTGGAAGGTATCGAAGTAGCTAAGTTATTCATATAAGATTATTTTTCTTCTCTCACAAAACATCTTGATACATGAGTCTTCTCTCTTAACAAGGTACTTTAGTTCCTCTCTCTTCTTTGATGTTGGGTTGTATGTGCTCAACACTCCAGTTTCTCCTTCAAAACCATTGGGGAATAATCACCCTAAATCCTATGACATCTCAATAGAAATTCCAAATATCTGAAATACAACAAGAATATGAGCTCCTCCCTCCGCAAAACGAAAATGTGTATTCTTTTCATGTTTTTCATCTCTTTTTACTTTATTTTTAGCATGTTCAAAGTTACAAGTGTTATTTATAATTTGAGCTACAATACAGTTTCTATTATAGACTGACTACACTATGTATTATTAGGTTTCATGATGGAATGTGCCAACACCAACACATCAAAAGAAAACTATCAAGTGAAGACAAAGTGTGTGTGTAGAATCAAGTATATTTTTCCCTTAAGAAAACAATTTTTAATTACACATATACATGGGGGAAATGTAGATACTAAAATTTGGTGGCTTATCCTTTGATAATGAAAAGTTTGGGTGTGCTCATTTGTTGAGAAAAATGCTCACATTTGCAATCCAATCAGTATATCTCTCTAGATCTTCCATGACTTGCTCATCTCCACACTCTGCTCTATCATGAATTTAGAAAATATTAATCAATCAAAGCAGTAAATCATTTTTGAGCATCATTATAGAAATTTTAGTTTCACATCATGTGTTTCATGTCTAGGACCGTAGAATTTGGTCAGGATGTGTTATATGGTCCTAGTTGTTTTTTACATTTATACCTTCTTTGATCTTTTTATTCTGTTTTCTATTCAAATATCTTTACTATGTGATTTCATCTTCCTAGGGTCAACTTTATCGTAGTATTTCACTTATGAAAGTCTATATAAGCAATTCAATGCCACTTCACAAATCACATTACACTCTTACACAATCTATTGCAAATATCACTTCAAAATCACTCAAGTTTGATACGTGAGCAGCCAAGGTTTAAAGCAATCCTACACATTTTTGGTTAAGTGTGGGTGCATGCAAAGATGGATAGTACAAGGAATGAAGACAGGAAGCACAATTGAGTGAAAGGGAAATTACATAAAATTTCATAAGGAATTTTTGTAATGGGCTAACAATGAAGTGCGCTGTAGAAAAAGGCACACAATACCACCTAAATATTTTTAGGTACAAAGGTTTTTGGTGAGGTAAAGAAAATAGTGGGCACATGAGAGTTTGCAGAGAAGCATAGTAAGGAAGCAATGTGTGGGAGAATAGTGCACAATGATTGCAAGTAATAATTTTGGAGCACAATATAGTTTTGGAACGGCTTAGGAGACTGAAGGTGCACGTGGATTGTGAAGGAGTTATGAGAAAAGGTATAGGGTGTTGAGAAGGCATAAAAACATGAAATGAAGGATTGTGCAATAGATTGGATTGTGAAGAAGCATGCACTTTTTTTTGGAGAATCCCTATAATCCTAGATACACTTTACAAAATGATTAGGTGAAGTGTGGCTAAGCATAAGAGTGCGCGACATAACATAATAAAGGTCTGGAAAATGATTGTACAAAGGAGTGCGTGCTAGACTTGGTATTTGGAAGACAAGTTAGGAAAGCATCAGAAGGTATTTTAGAAGGAACCTAACATGGAATCAATGATTAATTGAGTTCAACAACTAGATCGATGTGCTACAAGAAGGAAATATTTAGATGGAGGTATCTCAAAGCATTAAAGGGAGGTGAATTCAAATTTGAATATGAGCAAGAAAATCATAAAACATATAGAAGGGACCAACCCACCTAAAGGAGTTTTCAAACAAGGAGAGAGAAGCAGGAACACAACTATAACAGGAGGTTGAGTTCACCATTTTGGGGTTAACAAGAGTGGTTAGTTAGTGACTAGAGGAGCCAAAGTTAATGGGTGGCCAAGTAAGCTCGAGCCAGAAGTTGTTGATTGTGCATGAGAAATTAGGAGCCAACTAAGATTGGATTCATTATAGGCCATTATATTTGAGCACACAGTTCATAGTCTAGGGTAGGTCCTTAGGGTAAACACCATAAATTTTGTAAAAGATTTAAGAAGAGTGTAAGCTCCATTAGAAAGAAGATGCATGTAGATTCAATAAAGGGTTAAGAAATATAAGAAACCATCCCGCTGTGTGAACTCTGGAAATGGCTCGGGGTTATCTCAACCATTGCATCACCATCAAGTGGTATCAGAGATGGATAATTTCTTGGAAGTGAGAAGAGAGTTGAAATAGCTAGTGATCACTAAACGTGAGGTAGTTAGCAGAAGATTGTGTTCTTCACTTGAAGGAAAAGTGGCAATGAGTGCAAGGAGAGATCCCTTAGATTGTAGCGAATATGAAGGAGTTGATGATCTTGCATGAGAAAAATATGCCTCCAAGAAGAAGGGACTATTTGATGCAATAGTCATGAAAATGTTGGAGAGGGTGAAAGGATATAATGGTGTAAGGACCAAACTGGAGAGCATGCAGAGAAGACCACCAAAGAAGAATGGGTCTTTTGGTTCAAGGTCCCAAAAAATGAAAGAATTAGTGAGGATGGAGTTAGATGCACAAAGGATGCAGTGGAAAATTCAAAGGAAGAAATCATGTGAGTGGCATAACCAAATATGACAAAAGCAAGAAAAAAGAAGAGGCATGAAAAAAATATCACATAGAAATGCACAGATAATACATAATACAGTGCATAAGAGGAGCCAAGAGTTGAGTGAAGGGTGAAGGGAGAAGTCACCACGAGGAGAGTGGTAGTGTGCAAGAGTATTACGCTAGAGAAGGAGGTTACCAAGGAGAAGATGGTCACTCTAGACCACGGGCACATAGAAGATTGCACAAGAATGCAAACATAGGTATAGTGAGAAAAGAAGAGAAGAGAGTTCACAAAAAAAGTTGGAGAGACACATGAAGATGCAATGTCCCAACCAAGGGACTAGAGTTTGAAATGGTCACAAAATAGGACATGTACCTAGAGGAAGGATGAAATGTGTTCATAATTGGAGTGCCATTGAGAATCAATGACCCCAATGTGTATGGAGGAAAGGAGTGGACCAGAGATTGCACACAACTGAAGAAAGAAGAGCAGTAATTGGATGAGTGTGTAGGTGATGGGATGTAAAGGACAGTATGAGTACCATGCTAGAAGAAGTAGAGAAGAGGAAGGAAAATTGGTACCCATAGGAAATAGAGGCAGAGAATTCCAATGGAGATTGGATAAGAGTGTGTGGAACAGAGCGCACCTATGAAGAAAAATATCTATGGAGATATCAAAGACGAGTAACAGGAGCATGAAGAAAAAATGAACAATAATGTGTGTGGCACCATTGAGAAGGAATGCCAAGGAGAAGCAGGAAGGTTGATCTATAGGAAACAAAAGAAGGAGAACAACTTGTAGAGAGAGGTTGTGTAAAATTTTGTGCAATGAAAAATAGTGTATCAAAGGAGGAAGTGGAGGAGAAAGAGGTCTCAATGGAAGAGTGTGAGGAGGCGCATGGAAATAAGAAAGTCTCCAAGGAGTAGGAGTTGCATGACCAAGGAGAAGAAATTATGTAGGAAGACAAATAGGAAAGGTGGCCCATATCCATGAGGAGAATATTGTGTGGTGAATAAGGAATTGTGCAACTGGAAGAGAAGACACACATGAAAGTGGAGAAAAATAGAGTTCATCAGAGAAGTTAAGATGGAAAAGTGGTCAAAGAGGAGTTTTCAAGCAAGTTGAGAAGTCCTATTAGCACAGAAGCTAATGGATTGCGACCCAACAAGGGTCAAGAGGGAAGAGAGAGAAAATTCCATGAAAGCATATAGACATGGGAGAGTGTGCAGCATAAATGTGAAAAGGAAGGTGTGAGGAATGAAAATACACAATAGAGGACAACCCATAAGAGAAGAGGGGAAATTAAGATAGAAGGAGCAAAAAATCCCAGAGAAAATTGGAGAGGAGGACCAGAGGAAATGGTCCAAGCCCACAATTGTACATAAATATCCCCAGAAAGATAAGGGAGACGTGCAAATGAAATATGTGCATAAGGGTCCAATCAAAAAATGAAATGAGTGCACAAAGAGGAGAATGTGAAAAGGAGATAATTCATGAAAGAAAGGTGACAAAAGGAGAAAAAGAGGATGAGAGAATGCACAAACATAATCCTGTGAGGAAATTATTATGAAGGTAAAAGGCACAATGGGAATAACAAGTGAAAAAAGATGAGACAGGAGACAAAGAAGATGGAGGCCCAAAGATAAAATGTGGAAGAAGAGAACAAAGTGTGAATAGAAGGAATTTTGGTGGAGGAGGACGAATATGAGAGGGAAAGAAAGAGAACAAAAGAAAAGGTTTAGGAAGTGAGATGCCTTAAGCAAAGGTGGATAAAATTGCAGGTGGGAAGAAGGTTAATAGGAGAGAAGAGACTGTAAAGGATCAAGATGAGAGATCCATTTGGAGGAGGAGGCAAGGGATATGGTGGGCCAAGGCTCACAAGATATCCACAAGCATAACGTGGAAGAGTCACAAAGAGGTGATAAAGGACTAGAAGACTACGCTAAATGAAACATCGAGGATAGGAGTAGTAGTTTAGATCATGAAGGAATCCAAAACTAATTCAACCTTGATAGTTCAAAGGGTGGTTCTACCACTCACTCAATCTACTTGAAGAGGACCTCTAGTTTTAAGTACCTCATGGGTGTTTGATGCAAGAGCATTCAAAGTCCAAGAGCAATCCTGCACAAATTTTGGCTAAGTTTGGGTGCATCGCAAGAATGGAAGCCGTTGAGGAGTGAAGAGGAAGAGCGCAATAAAGTAGAAGGGGGATTGCATGGAAGGGCACAATGAGTTTAGCGCCATGGCTTCTAATGCTAAAACTACTCCTAGAAGGCAAAACACAATTAACTAATCCTAAAATAACCATGCTAAGGGACCAAGGAGAGAGAGAGGGTTAGAAAGATGCAAGGGGAAATCCTAAGCTAAAAAGGATAGCACTAGAAAAGGGTGATAGCACTAAGAAAAGGGTGACATATGTTCCACATTGAATACAATCAAAATGGGACCTACAAATGAGATAAATATGCACAATCCATTGTAAGAGTAAAATGAAGGAAAGAATGCAAATAAAAACAAGCTAGGGTAGAGAAAATGTACCACAAAACATATTTTTATTTCTTAAAGATATGCACAATCCATTAAGTTCAAACAGAAAGGCAAGAAATCATTTACAGAGGCCAAAATGAAGGCTCAAAGTTCATTACTAATTAGGAAACCTTTTTGACATGGTTCCTTTACAAATCAGAATGTCCATCTCTTTCAAAATGAAATATTTTTACAATATATAGCTTGAATGAGAGGGAAAGGAAGAAAGAGAGAAGAGGGAAAAGAGAGAAGAGACGGATTTTTGATTTCAACCAACTTTAACCATTTTATAGTTCCGTGAAGTTCAAACGGAACATCAAGGCCATTACATTTCCCAAACCCATTGGAAGGAAATGAATCCCCATGCTTCATCAAAATTAAGTGGTTGAGCATATGATTTAAATCAATTGTGCTATAAAAATTTTTTCTGGCGTTCATTTTTCTATTTTCAAATTCAACACAAAATCAACAAGGCATGATGTTAAATTGGGTGAAATTTCAATGATATAGATTTTGGCTTGATTTGGAGCTATGGAATCAAAAGATATGGCCATTGGATCATTTTACCATGTCGGGAGTCACAAGAATTTGACACAGTTCATATTTCGATTAGGTCCGAGATAGTCAGGATCTTCCAACATGTGACACGTGGCAACAACTTTTTCCAAGTGTCATTTTCTCATCCCTTCAGGCTTTAGCAAGTTTCCTTCTTGGACTTTCTTTTAAGAAACTCTGACAAGACTGAAGTGTGTGGAGCTTTTTTCCATTGGCTTGCACTTTCATAATTTTTAGATGGGATATTTAGAGATACTAACAATAGGAAGGGCCATGGAGCTTCCTCATTGGCCATGTTTCTTTGTCATTTTCTCAAATGTTGACTAGGAGTTTAAAATGTGAGCTCAATGACAACATGACACGTGGAGCTTTATGTCATTGGCTGTTTTACTTCACCCTTGTTAGATGGGGACCTTGTGAACATCTAAACCAATGAGGGGCGTGACATGCTTCCTCATTGGAAAATCTTTCATAGTCTCCACTGATAATTTACAAGTGAGATCTAATGAAAATATTCCACACAAATGTGAAGGGGTCCCTTGATCTTCTCGGTCCATATTTCGCAAAATGTCAGAGGCAATATCAAAAGGATTGACTCCACAGTACATGGAGCCTTCTCATTAGTTCTTTACTTTGTAATGGTCAAAATAAAAGAGTGAGCCAATGAAATGGGTGCCTTTTTTTGAAAAAGGAATGGAAAAAGCTAGGAAATATCTCCAGGTAGCTCTAAAGGCGCATCGAGCCCCTTGTTAACTAATGGGAGGTAGAAACATTTTGGCTTTGAAAAAGGTTGCCAGCTTGTCCCCTTTGACGTCATAGAAGAGGACTTCCCCAAACCAACCCGAGTAATATGCAACGTGGCTAAATTCTTGATGCCTTCGACAGGAATGCATCTTAAGAGGCCATATATTTTGATGTAGATCAAAATCTAGACAAAATTGATATTATTGGACCATGATGTCCTCAAGCCATTTCCTTTGGCATCAAAAAAATCTTTGATCCTTTGGTGGAAACACTGGTGGGTTAAAATGGCAAACATAGCTTCTGAGTGTAGAAAAGTTTCCAGTCTTGGAACACAAACTATCAAATCAGGTAGTTTTAATAGGAACCCAGAAATGCTTTAAGGCTTCAGTTTCCTTCTATAGGATTTTTAAATGCCATTAGTAATGGCCTTTTGGGCCCATGGAATTTCAATAGTCTTTAATGCAGACTATTGATCCAAAATGGCTAAGTACATTTTCCAATAGATTAACCCAAGGGTAAATTTGGGATAACAGTTTTGGTGACCTCTAGGGGAAATTTGCCTACTAAATTTGACCAGTAGCCTTATGCAATCCATTGGGCATGGATTCAAGCCCAAAATGTTTTTAAAAAAATTGATCAAAACATTAAAATCCTTACCCTGAGCCCGTTATGAGCTTAGCAAAAACTAGAATTGTCTAGACTTGATATGTGGATTTAAATGATCTGAGGAACTTCTCCATCTATTTGATTCCACCATTAAACCTACTTGGGATTAATCTAAGTTGCCTTGACCATCTCTTAAGTTAATTATTTGGGATTTTTTGAGTTTTGTGAGATTGGAACAATTGTTAAAAACCCGAGACTTTGCCATGTTTACTCTGTAATTGATCTTTTGAGACAAGGAATAACATCTGAAAACTGATTTTCCCATCAATTTGTCAATTTTTGAAGAAAATATGAACTGAATCTTTGCCAAACAATGAAGTATTGTAAACAGAAATCAATGCTGATTTGCAAAAGATAGTACAAAATTGGCAAAATCATACATTTCTCCAAAAAAAAACATGCAGAGTGATCTAACTACACTGATCTTTGGGGCTGAATGGTTGAAAATTAAACCTACCTACTCCACATATTTTATTTTGCCAAGGAAAATAAGACTGAACTGGACTAAAATCATGCAAAAACTATGTGAGAAATAAAATCATACATCTTCACAAAATGTGAAACATGTAATTAGTGTGCACAAGCACTGGTGGAAACTAAAAACAAACCTACTCTAACCTACTCTAACCAAAACAAAGAGAAGATAAATAAATCCTAATACATGTAGGGAGAAATAACTTCCCTTTCTTACAAAATGCAGCCATATAATTACTTTACAAATAGAAATGGGCATAAACAAGAGTGAAAAACTAAATTGAAATTGGTTTTCCGTCCTTTTCTTCAAAGTATCAAATAGAGAAAAGACAAATGCCTCTTTTGTGATTCTGAAGGCATTGCAGATGATTTGGAATTTGAAGCATGATTGGTTACAACTCTTTTGGCTCCAAACTAGCCAGATATCTGATTGGAAAAGCTACCTTTGGAACCAATGGGTTGATTTTTGTGGTTTCCCATCTCTTTGAATCTCAACTCCATGAATGCAGTCATCTTACAGACCTTCTTGAATGGAGTTTCTTGTAAGTTGATTTGGACTTTTTCTTGCCTCTACAAATAACTGTGCCTCCTCCATGATGATTTTTGATTTGGAAATTGGTTCATCATGGCTCTCCTCTTCCTCAAACATAAATATTGAGAGATCAAACTCATCCACAAAATCAGATTCATGTAAGGATGAAGTGGAAGAAGGATCTGAAATTTCATCAACAAAAGAAAGCAAGAAGCTTCCTATGATCTCTTCTTCATCCAAGACCTCTAGATCTGATTTGTCCTCCTCCTTGGCTTGAAGCACCTCATGACTGATTACAACATTTGAAGATATGCTTCGTATGGATCACAATTTTCACCCAAAAGTGCAGTAAGTTCTAAACATGCAAAACAATGGGGATTCATTGCATTCAAATGGAACATCTTTCTTACTTGGAATCTTCTCTTCCTCTGATTTCAAATCTTTTCTTGTTCAACCTCCTTGAATTCAAGTTTTTCAATCAAAATAGGAGGATTTCAGCAGTGGGATGGGTCACTTCTTCATCCATTGCTCTGCTCTCAAAGTCAATCTTTCAGGAATGGTTTTCTTCAACAATTATTTCTTGGCTTTCAAGAATGGGACTTACCTCAACTGATTTTTAAGAAATTGGAGAAGGTTGACTATCAGGTTCTTGGTGATGAACCTTCTTTTCTTCAAACTCATGGCTCCAATCTTTGAATCTCTGAATATGATCTTCTTTATTTGGCTCTTTCTCAACCTACCCCTCCATATCTGCATGTGCATCTTGTTGTCTTGAAGAATGAAGCTCAACCTTCTTTTATATGAAAGATTCAAAATATTATTTAGTGAGGAATGGATCCTCAAGTAACCAAGAACTTGGGCCCTTAGTATATTATTTAAGGTCCATTACTTCATGATTTTCAGTTGGTTCTTCATGAATTTCAGGCACATGTAGATCTGTTTCTTCCTAAATTGGATTGTGAAATGGGGGAAGGATTCATCCCTTGGATGAATTTGTAAAAATTTAGATGGTGAAGGAGATGGAATAATTTCTTGTGGAGGAGATGGGGATTTGGAAGAAAAGAGGGTAGAGAAATGAAGGTGGGATGGAAGGGAAGAAGATGGAGAAGGGGAATCCTCAATGGGAGCAGGAAAAAAAAAGCTAGGAACATGGAAAGTAGGCTGAGATGGCATAGGTTGGGGAGGAGGAATGGGAGGGCTATAAGATGGTAGTGTAGGTTTCCCCCATTAACAAGGTTTCTTAACACTAAGTTGATAAGCCTCCATTTCTTCATCCCACTCTTTAATTTGAGGTATTACTTCAGCTATAAAATCCAGTATTCTATTAAGGGATAAACTAGCTTGGTATAGGGCCAAACCATGGATAAGGGATTCCTAAAACCACTTATGACTGCCTTCATTGACAGAGTCTGATTCTAAGTTGTGCCATGCTCACCTCCATTTCTTGAATCTACCTCTACAAATCAACATCTTCCATAAGATTTCCACCATCACCTGCATAACCTTGTTCTTCATAAACATTTTGGTTAGATGAATAACCATATGGGTTAGTGGGGGTGGGTTATATGCATGTTATTCATGATGGGGGTCATAAAATTTATTTAGAGGAGGATTTTAAAACTATGGGGATAGAGAAGATTAGTTTTGATGCTGCAAATAAGAATCCCAAGAAGGAAATGAAGTCATGATTTCACAACTTCATTAAAGAGGAAAATAAAAGATGGAAAGAAAGGAAATGAATGGAAGAAGAGGGAAAGATGAAATAATGAAAAGGATGGTCTACAACTAATATAATGGGTTGTTTAGTGATCATTGGAGTTACGCCAGATGTGCTTGAAAATGCCTCCAAAGGAATTGAAATATTACCAAGAACATCTAACTTGGTGAAAGAACATATGCAAAAATCTGACTTCAAAGGTGTCCCATTGGGCATGCCAAAATTTTGGAGCTCAAAATTGCACCCTACCCTGAGTCATATACAACTATGATTTTGGTAGGCAACATGGGACTATTCTCCAAGTTGTGGGACCTTGCACTATGAGACAAACCTCCAGAGAAGGCCGGTTCCTCTACCTAATCCTAATGCTAAAACTACTCCTAATGTAGAAAGAAAATCCTAAACTAAACATGTCAAGGGACCATGGATAGAAAGAGATGCAAAAAGGAAAATCCTAAGCTAAAAGGGAGGTGATAGCACCAAGAAAAGGGTGATAGACATTGAAAACAATCAAAATGGAGCCTACAAATGAGAGAAATATACACAATCTATTGAAATGGTAAGAAGAAGGAAAGACTACAAATAAAAACAAGCTAGGGCAAACAAAACATGCCATAAAACAGATTTTTATTGCTTAAAATATGCATAATCCATTACAGTTGTAAACAGAAGGAAAGAAGCATTTATAGAGGCCTAAATGATGGCTCTAAGTTCATAGTTTCTTGGGAGGCCATTTTTACATGGTTCCTTTGCAGATAAGAATGTTCATCCTTTTCAAAATGAAATATTATTTACAATATAGCTCAAAGAGAAGAAAAAGAAGAGGAAAATAGAAAGGCATATATTTTTAAACTTTCAACCACCAAAAATCTACATTTAAGTCTTCTACCAAGTACATGGACACTTTTTAAGGCCATTATTATGTCAATTTCATCTAGTAGAAGGAAATGAATCCATGCTTCATCAGTTTTGGTGGTTGAGTTATCTGATTTGATTATTTCTGTGCTCAAGACTGATCTTTTCTCCTTGAGAATTTGTCTTTCCCATTTTTACCCATTTAATTACACCAAAAGACAAATATGATTGCATAAAATTGAAGGGATTTATGAGACCTTTCCAACGGTATAAATTTTTTCAAATTTGGAGCTTTGGATCAAAAGATATGGCCATTTGAAATTTTACATGTCAGCAAGCATAGGAAGTTGACACATGGTAGCCTTTGATTAGCTCGGGCATCAGTCTCTACCAATGTGTGCATTGTTTCACCTTTTTCCATGTGTCCATCTTCCATTGGGTTGCGTTATTAGGCTTTTCTTCCCTTTACTTTTCATTCATTCCCTACCTTTCTAAAAAAATGGGCCAATAAGACCTTGCCACATTTCTCACAGTTATCAGACTGTCCTTAAACTTTGTTAGCTCCTTAGAAATGTGAGCTAACAGAATATTTCCACGCACCTTCGCAATTCACCTTTAAAATAGTCCCTAACTCACTACTGTGAAGTGTGAGCCAATGAGAAGGATCCATGCTCTTTGCATGTCAATCCTTTTGATTTTCCCCTCTAATACCTACGAAGAATCTAGCCAATGAGGAAACTCCATGCATCGGTTTGTCTGACTCTTTGATAGTCTCATCTAAAAATTGTAAAGTGCAATCCAATGAGAAAGCTCCATGCACTTTGTAATGTCAGTCTTGTCTTTATCTTCCTCTTCCCATGCAAAATATTGAACAATATAAAAGCTCCATGTCTTTCACGGTGTTAAGAATTATCAGACCTTCCTTTAACCTTCACAATGTCAGAATGTAAAAGTTTAGCCAATGAAATAGTTCCACTTAGATTTGGGTCGTAACTTCTATCTTTGGTGGACTTATAAACTTTTTTCTCTTAAATTCTTGCCATGTAACCCCTTTGACTTTGCTAACTTTGTAGACCCAATGCCCTTATGATTTCTCCCTCATTTTGAGGACTTTAATTCTGCGAGATTCCATCACCCTATAAATTTCCATAATGTCGACACATGTCTCACCTCACCTGTTCTTCTTTTGGCACTTGTCTTCACCAGCACCCACTGTGTGTTCTTTAACCTACTCTAATCTAAGCCCAGACCCAAACCATTATGCATTTTGATCGATTCTGGGGTGTTGAAATTTGTGAAACCCAAAATCCTTGAGGAACACCGGAATCCCTCCACGTTCCCCTCTACTTGATGTTTGGTGTTGAATTTGATGGGAATATGAACGTCATTCGGCCTTTTAAAGTGACCCGCCAATGAATTAGCTAAGTCTCCTGTGGATTTTCAAATACCAATGGTCGGTGCTTTTGGGTAGTGAAATTTGATGGTTGTTTGAATGTCTGAGCCTGTAAAAAATGGCTTAGTCCATTTTAAATGAGTTATTCCAAATTAACCCAGGGGGTAAATTTGGGATAACAAAGTACACAATATATTTGTGGAGTATGCATCAAATAATAAGGCATGGTGATGCACTTAAGATTTTCATAGAGTGGTGGAGTTTCAACTCAGCCTAAAATATTGGAAGCTCATAGGTATTTACGAAGGATTTAGGCACAAAGATGAAAGGATTGTGCAATAGCTAAGGCTATAAGTGGGACTGTGAATGTTTTAGAGATGACCCATAACCCAAAAGATAGTGTACGAGAAGATTTGATGGTGAAGCTCAACTAAATTAGTGCATGAGATATGTTAACCAAGGTGTGGTAAGGAGCATGAGAGAAAGGAGTGTGCAGAAAATGGGTAGCTGGCAGAAAATACAGGGATGTCAAAAATTTTCTGACATGGATGTTGATAAGGATAGATGGTTAGACGAGTTAACGGCCGAATCGACATGACATGAGCAGAAACATGGTAGATAAAAGCATGAAAGGCACTCAATTAAAATTTGAATCTGAGTGAGAAAATCTGGAATCATCTAGAAGAAGCCCAACGCCCAAAGAAAATTTTCAAATCAGGAGAGAGAAGCAGGAAACTAATAGGGCATACAACTATAAAATAAGGATGAGTGTACCATTTTGGGTTATTGAGGGTCAGTGTGGATGGTGTTAAAATGGTTGAAAGTTAATGAGAGCTGAGTGTGGTCATTAGATCCTGATTTAAAGAAATTTAAATCTTAATCAGAGGACTGAGATCAGATGAATACACTAGTAACAAGTAAGATTTATCATGCAAGAAACAAGCTTGTTTGTACAATAGGGAAATAAGAGTGAATTAGCTTGTACAAATAGATATGTACTGATTTTGGGATGATAAACAGGATGAGAAGGTTGTATCTAGATTGTGTATGCTCTGTCTTGAAAACTGGGATTTAAGGCATCCTTAAATAGGACCACCCAGATGAGGATTGGACCACACAGGCGCTAGTGTTTGGGTTGGGCACTAATGTCTTGGAAACAACTCTACTTCTCATCTTTTTAAGGTATGATGATGGTTGCTTCCTTTTTCTCTTTATCTTATCCACTTCATTATATGGTTTCACTATCACACATGAACTTGCAAAACAAACCCTAGCTACCTACAAAAAGCTCAAGAAGACATTATATGAAACAAATAATGCATATATTTGAGTTAGACTGACCTCAAAGGTCATCCTAATATTATTATCACTAAGTGTTACACTACATATCAAACTCTATATAGTTATAGTGTGTGTGTGTGTGTGATTGAATTGTGTCCCTTGAAGTTAGGTTTCCCTTGTGTCAGTTGTACTAAGATAGTGGGCTACAACTACTTCCCCCCAAGATAAATGTGTGAGATGGAATTCAAAAATAGTCCCTCCTATGCAGTGAATAAAGCAGCCCAAATGTAGTCCTCTGAAGTTTCTCTTTTCTTGAGAGTAGATTGTAAGTAATAGCTAAAGTTTTCCCAACCCCTAACAATAGTGAGTAAGTTGTGTGTATATATATGACTCCCTTGTTTGAATTTTGACACTTAGTGACACCAAAGGCCGAACCAAAAAATTAGGAAAGACCTAAAGTTAAGTGTAAAGTGGTTATTTACAAAACCAAAGAGAATGGAAAAAAGTTCCCAAAAGTGACACTAACACCTGAGGGTTAGTGTCCTTGATGGGTGGTTTTGTCCCAAAGATAAGAAACATAAATAGGACCAAGAAAGTGGACAACAATCCCTATGAATCAGCCAAAAGATGTAAATCCAAGAAGTATAAGATAATTTCACAATCAAAAGCAATAGAAGGACTAGGAAAGGTGTCACAAGTGTCTAATCTTCATACTTACAAATCATGTATACACCAACATACTAGAGGCATGATATACTAGTAATAAGTGCATAATTTTATGTCTATAATTCCAAGATTGTTGAACGTGCTTGTAAGCACGTAATCCAGTCTAGGATAGGTCTTATGGGAACACCATATAAGTGTCTAAAGATACATATAGAAGATTGTAAGCTCCATTTGAGAGCAGTTGCATTGTATATGTCGTAAAGGCCTTTGAAAAATATAAGGAAAGCTTTGTGTTTCATTCTATTGTGTTTACTTTGGAAATGATAGGCTTGGGGAATACCTGATAGAGGCCTCTCGCCGTCATAAGATGACTCCTCTTGATAATTTCTACATTAAATGACCTCTAGGTTTTATACATATAAGTGTCTCTAAGTGAATTTACCACTTAACTCACCCAAAAAATTCAAAATAGGTTGAGCTTAGAAAGATCCCAAATGAAAAAATGACCATTTGGAAGAGAGGGATAAATCAGTTGTCGATTTTTCCCTTCTTCCAAAAAGGATAGGAAATGATCAACATCCAAAGATATCTCTGGCAAAGTATTTGGCGCTCATTTTGGTCAACTAGTTATCATATTTATTTGGCTAAGTGGGATGTATTTTCATGGCGCTCATTTCTCCAATTATGAATCATGGTTGGGTGATCCTACTCACATCAAACCTAGTGCTCAGGTAATTTGGTCAATAGTAGGTCAAGAAATTTTTAATGGAGATGTAGGTGGAGGTTTTCAAGGAATACAAATAACCTCTAGATTCTTCCATATTTGGCGAGCATCTAGAATAACTAGTGAATTACAACTTTACTGCACCACAATTGGTGCATTGATCTCTGTAACGTTAATTCTTTTTTGTGTGACTTTATATAGGTATCATGAGTTTTCCATACAAATTCTAAATTATCCTAAGAGATTCCAAGGGTGAATAAGTGGCAATAAAATAGTACAAGATCATTTGAAAAGAGGTAAGTGATTCTAGATGATCTTAAAGTGCAATAATAATCTAAGTGCCATATGGAGTGTCAAAATAGATGTTGTTAAATGTCGTGTATCATAATTAAGTGTATACAATAGAAAATATTGATAGTTTAGAGCTTTGTTCCACCATTATACTCAAAATTCTAGCATTAAATGAGAACTAATAATTTTCTATTTTTATTATTTCACTAACTTTCCTTGAAAATCCACTCACTTTAATGTTTATCTTAACCAAACAATATATAATATAAATAATTATATGTTTCAAAAATTACCAATGGAGAAGGAGACTATAGTCTGAAAATCCAAAATTGATTTCCTTAGCTAAATGTATGGATGTTTTCCCTTATGAAAATCACGTGACTATGTATACACTCTTGTTATCCTTTGATTTTTTTATGGTTCTAGTTTTTGTAACTTTGACTTTCACTAATTTTTTTACCTCTAACATGTTAGTATTTGTATCTCTTTTATTTCTGATGCATTAAAAATTCTCTATGTTGAAATTAGGTAGGGGAAAGGAGTTAAAGAGTCCCAATCTCACTCTTGGTGTATCACTTATTTTAATTTTATTTCCCTTTATCCATTCCCCCGTCCAAGATATTAGTTTTATCATTAAGGATATTGATAACCCAAGGAGTAGGTTTTAGATGAGAATCAACTCTCCCTCGAGGTTCTCTTGTAGTTGTGTTATCCCGTAAAATTGACAAGGGCAATTTTACCGATAACCATACCGAAAATTTTGTTTCGATCCCTCGTTAGGGATCCTTCGAGTTTGAAAGATTGTAAAATCCCTTCCCGGGAAATCTAGTTTTCGAACTTAGTCTTTTTGAGCCTTTTTTGGCTGGGCGCATGGATTTTCCTTGTAACACTAGCTTTTGATGCGCCCCCTTAAAAGCCTTTGGCGCATGGTTTTCCATGTTAACACATCTTTCGGTGCGCCAAAGGATGTTGAGTCTATTTTGCGTGCGCCAAGGCGCATGCGCCTTATTGTTGACATTGCTTTTGTTGCTCCACTTTTTGGTGCGCCAAAGGGCGCACATAATCTCGCTGCAACAAAAAGTTTTGGTGCGCCAAAGGGCGCACGCTTTCTCCTGTCGACAGCAACTTTCATGCGCCATTTCAAAAGTGGTTGGCGCATTGATGGCAAGTTTTTCTATATATATCAGTGCACGCCCAATGTCATTTTCATTCTTTTTTGTCGAGCACGTGATCACTCTGGACTTGTCAGCCTCTGCTTCGTCGTTTTCGTCGCCCTGTGGACCCGCTCTCAAATTTTTGCTATATATCTAAGGTAAGAGGTTCTCCCTCTTCTCCATTTTCGTGCTTTCAGTTCTTTACGTGTTCTTGGTCTGTGTTCTTGGTCTGCGTTGTGGTTTGCTAGCCGGTGTTAAAATAAGATTGGTTTGAGCTAGTTTCCCTCGTGCTGTCCTGTCTTCCTTTCTTCTTTTCCTCCTCCTTTCCCTCCCTCTTTCCGGATCTACTGGAAGGGAGCTGTTTTGAAAGGACTTGGTCTGCCAAACTTTTTATATGAAACCTTATATGTCCATGCTATCTTTGAAATGGAAGAAAGAATGAAAATGATTGACCAATGAGTTTAGTTCTATGGCGCACTGGCGCGTCTTGTCACACTTAAAACAGTTGCGCCCCTTTTGCGCATCTACCCGCCATGTTACATGATTAAAACCTGCGCCTTCAAAGCGCGCCCTTTTTGCATGCTACAAGTGTAAATCCCGCGCCTTTACCCATGTTACATCCTGATTCCATGCGCCAAGGAGCGCACCCAGCTTTCATGTAACACAAGCCTTATTCGCGCAAGTATAAAGCTATCAAGGCACGGGCGCACCCTCCATTGCAGTAACATGATGTTGTGTAAACCCTTCATGCGCCGCGCCAAAGCCTTTGGTGCACCATTTGTTAATGTTACATAATCCATAAATGCGCCAAAGGGCGCACCGAACCTTCATGTAACATACTCTTTCCATGCGCCCTGCTATAAAATGCAACCTGCTTCATCCATGCGCCATGCGCCTTTGGCGCCAGTATAACCTCTGCAACATTCCTTTTCTGTGCGCCTTATCTATTTGGCCTGCCAATTGCATTTTTCCCATGCCCTGAGCCTTAAAATCTCTAACTCTTTCTTCTGCTAGCTTTCCAATGGAAGATCAAATGACTAATTCAACCTTTTTGGATTGGGTCTCACTTCTTCTTCATGCAGATCAGCAGTTGAGTTCAAAATAACACATGTCTACGTCAAGCAAGAAACCCACCAAACCAAGAGGAAAGGCTAAGCTGACAGAAGAAGAGATGAAATACAAATATCAGAGGGTCAGGATGCCCGAATCACAGGCTGAGTGCAGTATGGATGTCAGAGACTCTGAATTGGGTCACATTGACATGGAGGAATTCTGGGTTAGGACTCAGAAAGTTACAAGAAGTCCATGGATGGACAAGTTAATAGGCAGTGCCCTGCACTTCGCCGGAGGAATCCCCGTCAGTGCTGTAAACAATGAATTCATGATGGTGATTGCGCAATGTTACAACAAAGACACAAGATGTGTCGAGAACAGTAAGGGCGAGGCAGTCATAAACCTCACTGCCCGTCACTTTGAGTTAATGTTTGGCATCCCTCACCACCGGAACTACGTGGCTGTTAGCCAACAGGAATGCATCAAGGCCTGGGAAGACAACGAAGACCAATGCATGCAGTTGATGAATGAGGTCTACCTAAAGAACAAGAAGGTGGTGACCCGGTGGCCTCAGACTATCCACCGAATCGATTTCTCAGAGGAACTCAGTGATACTATCACTTTCCTGAGCAGAGTTTTCGGGCTTTCAGATGCCCACTATTTCCATAAGTGGATGTTGCGGTACCTGGAGACAATGAATAAGAATTTGCCCGATCAGCGCTTTTGATGGGGGGAAATAATAAGCAGCACCATATCTGAGCAGCTACAACAGCTCGCCACAATAGGATTGTTCCATATGAACTCCTATGTAGTCTACGCTGCAGCATCGGCGAGGGATTATCCGGGGCTGAACCGAAGTGGAGTATGGCCTCAGGCCAAGATATTTGATTACTACCCAGAGCTGAGGCTGGAGAATAGCATCCAACATTTCGTAAAAGTTAACGATGCATTCTTCTATCATGTCATCTTCCTACTGAGGCCAAACATGACTCATAGCCAGACGACCAAAAACATAGTGGCAGTCATAGAGAAATGGGGGGCCCTGTTCACCCAATTTCCCACGTTCACCTATCTGAGGGCTGCCAAATTTTTAGGAGAGCCAACCAGGCTACCAAGGTATGCTGGGCCTAAGTTGATTCTACTAGAACTGTCAAGGCAGCTGGTCACATACCATGAGAAGTGCCTCAAAAGAAAGAAGGGTGGAACTCCTTTCCCCCTCAAAGTGGGCCGATACACATGCTCCACCCACCATAAGGTGAAGGAAATGTTCGCAGAGCTGGAGCTACTCAATTTGAAGCATGACTTCCCAGCCAGGCCTACCTTCGACCCAAGAAGCTGCCTGCCAAAAGCGAAGCTCGATCCGATCCATGTCCATCAAATTGAGGATATTTACATTGACGTTCTCCATGAGGCGGAACTCAGAAGAAAGGATCACTCTCGCTTAGCATTGGTGGAAATCATCCAATACGGAGTGGCCATTGTCCCCGTAGGCTTCCAGACTACGGAAGATGAAGTAGATAAGGTGTATAATGACACAGATGGGGACAATTGGCCCTTCCCGGCCATTGACAGGAACAAGGCTCCTCAAACAATTGAGGAGAGGGTCAAGGACACTATGCGGAGAACAAAGCATTGGTGCCGCATGAACGGACTAATCTACCTCGGGGTAGATTTCACAACTTCCCCTTTGGGCAACGCACCTCCAAGGTCAAAGAAGCAGCTGAAAGGCAAAGGTGCAGAAGGTGAACCTAGCACCATTCAGGAGGAAGCCCCTGAAAGTCCTCTTCCCTCAGAGCCAAAACAGGTTATAACTCTTGATGAAGAATTGACAGAGGATAGTCCTATACGCCCATCCACCCAGGATGTCGGCGTCGCTACAACTTTAGAGGTCCCTTCTATCCCTTCTTCTTCTCTTCCTTCCCCTCCTCGAGTGACTCAAGTGACCACCCCTTTGGTCGCGTCCTCTGCCCCTTCTTTTACCCTTTCCCCTGCTTCTTCATCTATCTTCTCCTCCCTCGCTGATTTGTCTTCTTCTATTTCTTCCCTCATCTCCGAGCTCCCTTCCCTTCCTATGTCTTCTGCAATTGCGGTTTCCCTTCCTCCCGTGGACATTTCTTCGGCTATTCTTTCCATGCCGCCGCTGCGTGTCTCCACATTTTTCCCCTCTTCTACTGTTGCTGCCTCCCCCTCTGTCTCTGGTCCTTCTTTTATAGGACCAGCTTGGATCTCTCAGCAGATGAGCCAATAAAAGAGGAAAGTCCCCATCGCTCCGATGGACTTTTCGGTCATTCTGGCTAAAGGAGCAAAGAAGCACAAGCCGATTACACACTTCTCGAAGAGCGCTGCAGGTGAGAGAGTCATGGAAATAGCGTACCCCGACCCCCTCAAAGAGAAAGAAGATCTGTCTCTGACATATTTCACCGTGACCCAAGTCACAATGGGGACATCCTCTGAAAGTCTCCAGGGGGAAGCTCTTTCCGTAGTTGATGCACTCTGCAAAAAGCTTCAGGAAACAAAAGAGGAGAAAAGGCTACTGAAGGAGCAGAACAAATACCTGCTTCAAGCCTTACAGAAGATGGGAAGTGCACCTCCCACAACTGCCACCGAGACTCCTGAGCTGCTCAGTCAGGAGAAGATCAATGAGTATTCAAAGATCGGCGAGCAGGGTATGGCTGTTTCTGCTTAGAGGAGCCAGATCCTCAAGGATAGTGAAAGAGTAATCACCGAGTATATCAGTTTATACCTAAACATCGAGAAGGCGAATAAGGAACTCCAAGCATTAGCAGGTCTGATATCAGAAGAGTTAGAACATGCTAGACTCCAGCACGAGACCTTCCAACAAATGTTAGACTATTCAGTCGAAGAACTGGTCAAGTTCGGAGTATTCGGTCATCCAAGGGCCCTCAATAAAACTATGTCCACTCTGGACTATCAGATAGATCAGCTGGAATTTTTTTTAGAAAAGATAGACAAGGTAAAGGAAGAGGCCCTGGATGTAATGCATCAAATGGAGAAAATTGTCCTCGCCATGACTCCAGGGTTTCTCACTCCTTCCCTTACCTTGAGATCAGCTGATGACACTATCCAGATCTTCAAGGAGATAGCTTCTCAAGGGACAAGGCCAGAGGTCACATTCGACACTGAATCTATCAACAACCTACTGGCCTGTAGGGACTTCATCGGGTTCCTTATCGAGGCGGAGAAAGATTATTCCAAACTCCCGGAAAAGCTCATAGACGAGCGGGAGACTTGCGAAGCAATCAGTGAACGGCACAAGGATCCATCACAGGATCAATTTGGGCCAATGATCAGCAAGTTTTTGGAATACCGCGCTCAGTTCCACATATCATCACCTGAGCAGCATCAGAAACAGGCAACCCCTTTTCGGCCGCAGGATGATGATGATGAGTAGCTTCTTCTTCTTCTTCTTCTTCTTCTTCTCTCTATTCTCTGACTTTCTTTTCGTAATGTCTAAAATGTGTTGGCACAAATGATGACATCATCCATGTTACATCATGGGATGATGTCATCCACCATGTTGTCAAAGTCAACATGACTTTTAGATATTTTTTAAATATCTTTGTAAATAAGTGGTAGGCTTCATTTTGCCTTCTCTCTCCCTCATCTTCTATAAATATGAGAATACTTGTTGTATTCAGGGTGAACATTTTTTAGATAGAAATAGAAGTGAGGAGAGAAAGACTTTGAGCTTTCTTGTAACAGAAGAGAACAGTAATACAATTATTCAAACTTTTTTCTCAATAGCTGTGTTATACATTAGATCTTTCTTACGTTAGATCTGTATGTGTTTAATCTGTTGGATTCATATCTACTTTTCCATCATTTCTTTATCAGTATTGCTTTGTTTATTTATGCAAGTAGGTTTGGCTCTGTTTACTACCAAACTAAAAACATAAATCTTCTGACCTTTCTGCTTTGGAATTCATTTCTTTTCTCCCTTCGGATCTGTTCTTTCTCTTCTCCCTCTTTCATTCCTTTCTTTTCGCAGCCTGGAACACTCTACTGGGATGAGATCCCAACCCCCGAAGGCAGAATCTGTGAGACTTGCATAGGTTCCTGCTAGTAGAAATAGCAATAAACCAGTTTCGCTTTGCTGTCTCAAAGAGGGGCTAAGCCCTGCACACTGTTGGCTCGTCTATCCATAGATCTGTCCACGCGACAGATTTTCAGACCAATAGTTTTTGGTGACTCCGCTGGGGATCGAATAGATCTGTCATATCTATGGTGGTGATATAATATAAAATCAGAAAAATATAAGAAAATCACTGCCAGTTTGCAAATCTGAACTTTTGTTGAAAATCCAAAAAATTTGCAAAAGTGCCCGAAATTGAAAATTTTGTTCTGAAATCCATAGATCGGGCCTAGTTACAGATCTTTAGTTCGCTGAGTTTTTATCAAAGTTAACATTTTTCCGTAGATCTGAGTTTTTGACTGTTTTCAAAAAAGTTTGAAACCCTCTGAAAAGTAAAGATCAGATCTGAAAATCAGCCTGCTATTCTTCCCTGCCATCTTATCCTCGCTGCTATTTGTCATTAACCGCAATTGGTTTTTCAAGGAGGATAGTATTTAGATATCTAGAAAAGTGCATGCTGCTGGTTTTTGTCAGAAAAACCAGAAAATCAGCAAGTACACCCAAAAATAAAGTTTAAATCTACGCCATAATATCGCAGATCTGGAAGGTACGCTGGCAAGTGAACCTTTTACGCGCAGCAGGAGAGCCCGTGGAGAAGTTGATCCTACTTTCGATCTGCTCCAAAGGCACAATTTCAGCGTAACACCAGCACGTTTTTTAGCATTAAGCTCGGCTAGCCGGTCATCCAGGAGTGTCTCACCTCCACGAAGAAAAATTCTTTTACAAGGAGCATCTACATCCCTCTGTAGTGCTTTGCTGCTCAGTGGAACCACCCTCCCAGCTCGTGTGCTTTTTCCAGCCTTTCAAATGGCGGTACCATGGGGAAACGCTATGGGTCCTCTCACACGGCCACATCCAGTTCATGCGCTCCCTCACGGAAACTGAAAGAATTTTCCTAAATTCGACGGGAGCGGAAATCAAAGCACGGATTCCCACATATCTACTTTCATTATGTCATGCAGCATTTTGGATGTGACTCACGAAGATGTGTCGGTTCGCCTTTTTCTAGAAACTCTACAAGGGCCCGCAGCTGAATGGTTTCAGCATTTGTCGGCTGCATCTATCACCAGTTGGGCAACCTTGCGGGAAGCTTTTGAAGACAGATACAAGCCTTCAGAAGATGCATTTGCGTTGCTATCACGGATCACCCACCTGAAGAAAGAGGCCAATGAGACTATGAGTGATTTTGCCACCCGGTTCAATGCATTAATCAACCGTGTCCCTACTGCTATGCTTCCAACACCGGAGAATCAGAACTGTTTCTTCATGAACGCCATGAGCTCAAAAGTCAGCTTCTTGCTCCTTCAAGAGCGAGTAGCTACTCTACCTCTCACTCAGGCTGCTGCCATCCAGATAGAAGACAATTTGATAATATCTGGTGAGTTGAGAAAGGAATCATCAAAGTCCAAATCTTCAGATCCCTCGCCTGCTACTTCGTCTGATCCGGCATTCCAAAAGATGGCGAATGATCTGCTCGCATTAAAAAAACAGTTGGCCCAGGCTCCTAGTTCTTCATACCGAGACGTTCCATGAAGGAGTTTCGTTCCCAACAATGTTTCACAAAGATCGCATCTACCTGCAACTGCTCCACGGTTGGCGCTTGAAGCTCCTCCGGTCAATGCTTTGGCCGAAACTGAAGAGGAAGAGCAGTACTATGAAGAATCTTCGCCTCAAGACGAAGATGATCAAGATGTCGGTGAGCCGACTGGCGACTCTACTATTGGATACATGGAATTTGATGAGGATGAATCTGATGAAGAAGAGAGTACTCAGGGCTATGCAAGCGGACAATCCTACGCTGTTTTTACCCGCTCGCAAGGAAAGGAAGCGGAAGTTGCTGCCCATGTGCAGAAGGAGAAGGTCGTGTCAAACATGTCTCCAACCATTGCTAGAAGAGGTAATCCTCTTCCTACTCAATTCCCAGTTAAGTCTTTTCCAAAGAAGTCTTTTCCGCCCATCTCTCCTCCGAATCAGCCCCCTCATATTCCTATCAAGATCAGTAACCCTGTTCCACCATCGCGAAGTGAAGGACTCATTCCCTCACCAACGCAACCCTTGGCCGCATTTGATATTATAGATCACGCTAAGAAGACCAAGATCTAAATGTCTGAAGCCAAGTACCTTCAGTCAAATCCCGAACAGCTTGTAAGATTAACTAAATATATTCAGAGTCAAGCTGTTACGTCTAAACAGGTTTCCCCAAAAGGAATCCTTTCCACTCCCCCTGAATCCCGCATAAATGTTGCTTCAACATCTGCATCAGGTAAGATAGAACCTTTCTATCTCTCTCTCCTAATCAACGGCCATAAGTTGAGCAACTGTATAATTGATTCCGGAGCTTCCGATAACGTCATGCCGGCGAAAGTCGCCCATGCTTTGGGCCTCACTCTTACCAAACCGTTCGGCAGATGTTATTCATTGGAAACCAAGCAAGTGCCATTGATTGGTCAAATCAAAGACGTGTAATTTGCGTTTGCGGCTTTCCCAGATAAAAGAGTAAAAATGACAGTCCTCGTTGCTAACATTCCAGCAGCCTATGGAATTTTGCTAGGAAGGAGTTTTTGCAGCGAAGTTGGCGGAGAAATTCACATGGACTGGTCTAAAGCTAGAATACCCATCAAAGGTGTGATGCAGACTTTAGAACCAGAATCACAAAAGAAGTACTTGGTTACTAGCTCTGAGGACCCCAAAGCCCAAATCCTTTTTGAATCATCAGGGATGGGGAACTACTTCTTATCTACCGAGACGGGTACAAAGGGTGTTTTTGTTCAAAAAAAGAATCTTAATGAGATCTGGACCTTGCAATTTGATGGCAGTTGCGCGACTAGTGGGTGTGGCGCCGGAATCGTGCTAATATCTCCCGAAGAGGAGGTAATTCCTCTTTCTTTCAAGTTGCAGTTTTTCAATACTAAGAATACTGCTGAGTATGAATCTCTGTTACTCGGTATGCAAGCTACAAAGGAAAGAGGAATTAAAAATCTGAAAGTTCAAGGTGATGCTGAGCTAGTTGTAAATCAGGTCAAAAGGATTTACCAAGTGAAAAATGAGAGGCTCAGGCACTACCGTAACGCAGTATGGGACAGCATCGAAGAATTTGATGCCTTTTCAATAGGAGCAATTCCAAGAGCTCAAAATGATATGGCCAATTCATTGGCCATTTCGGCATCTCTCATGCTCCCACACCCGGGTTTGAAAATGAACAAATACACCATTGAAGTGGTTTTCCGCCCGAGCGTGCTAGAAAACTCTCAGCATTGGCAGGTATTCAACGATGATAATCACCTCATTGCCTTTCTAGAAAAATCAGAACATTTTGATGAGTTGTATTTTGAAGGATCCACCTCTACTTGCCGTGAATCAATCAACAGTCAAAACCATGAATCAGAGGAGCAGGACGGCATATGTCAGCTCAAAGGAAATAAAATTCCGAAGGGCCTGGTTTCTCTAGAGCGCTTGTTTGACAGGCACGACCGTTTTATGAAAAAGAAGAAGCAAGTGTTCCTGACTCATCCCCAGAAATAGAACCAGTCAATATAGGTTCTGAGGCACATCCGCAATTTGTAAACATTGGCAAATGTTGCACGCCTGAAGAGAAGCGGAAATTTGTCAAGTTGCTGAAGAAATATATGGATGTGTTGGCATGGTCCTATGCTGATCTAAAGTCCTTCAAGCCAAAGGACGTTCAGCATGACATACCGCTGAAAGAAGATGTCAAAGCCTTTCGCCAGAAGCAAAGGCACTATAATCCGAAGATTTCGGGCACCATCCAGTCAGAAATTCAGAAGATGTTGGATGCAAGAATCATCTTCCCTATCCATCATAGCACTTGGGTGGCGAATATTGTGCCAGTGCGCAAGAAGAACGGTGAGATACGCATATGCGTAGACTTTCGAAATTTGAATCAAGCTTCACTGAAAGATAACTACCCTCTTACGATAATGGATCAAGTTCTGCAAGCAGTAACTGGATCAGAAATGATGTCTATGCTTGATGGTTTTTCAGGCTACAATCAGATTGAAGTCTCGCCTGAAGATCAATTCAAAACAGCATTCACTACTCCCTGGGGTACATTTGCCTACAACAGGATGCCTTTTGGCCTGACTAATGCTGGTGCTACTTTTCAACGGGCCATGGACTTCGCATTTAAAGGTATGATGGGGAAAGTCATTGTAGTTTATTTAGATGACTTGACCGTGTTCTCTAAACAACGAAGTGATCATTGCGATCACTTGGAGCAAGTACTGGCCAGGTGCCGAGAACATGGAATTTCCCTAAATCCCAAAAAGTCTATTTTTGGGGTTACGGAAGGGAAGTTGCTAGGGCATGTGGTTAGCAAAGAAGGAACGAGGATAGATATTGAAAGGGTTAAGGCTATTCAGAGCCTTACTCTACCTACAAGCAAGACTGGTGTTCATTCTTTCTTCGGAAAGGTGAACTTTCTTAGGCGTTTTGTTCCTGACTTTGCCGAAAAGACTCGCCACATATCAAACATGATGAAGGGGTCACCAACTTTCAGATGGAGTGAAGAAGGGAAAAGGTCATTTGAAGAAATAAAAACTTCTGTTGCCCATGCACCAGTCCTGGTATGTCCCGATTTCTCCAAGGACTTCATCATGTATAGCTATGCATCGGAACATACTGTGTCTGCAATCTTAATGCAAAAGAATTCAGAAGACATTGAATCCCCGATTGCATTCATGAGTTCTCCCCTCAAGCCTCACGAGTTGAAGATGACTCAATTGGAAAAGCATGCCTTTGCCATTGTCAAAGTAGTGAAGAATTTCAGGTATTACATTTTAAACTCACATACGGTGGTGCTGGTTCCCGACACCGCAGTGAAATCAATTCTAACTCAGCAGGAGTTAGGAAGCTTGAGAGGGAATTGGATCGCAAAGGTCCAGGAATATGACCTGGATATTAAACCTACCAAGCTGGTGAGGGGCAAAGGCCTGTGTCAACTAATGGCTGAAAATGAAAATTTAGAAGGCCCTAAAGGAAAAGAAGATTGTGCCAACGAAGAGCAAAGCCCTCTAAAGGAGCCTGATTCTCTACCTCTGGTTCTATTTGTTGCAACTAGTGACGAGTGGTACTCCGACATCGCTTTCTTCCTTACCTACGACGAATGCCCAATGCACCTAACTGCGAGGGAGAAGCGCACTATAAAGCTCAGAGCATCTAAATATCTCATCTGGAATGACGGTTTATATAAGCGCGGGATAGACGGTGTCTTCCTGCGATGTGTTGACAAGCCCCAGCAAGTAAAATTGCTGGAAAGTTTTCACAATTCAGCCTGTGGAGGCCATTTTTCTTCTTCCGTGACAGCACACAAGATCATTCGAGCCAGGTACTATTGGCCAACACTCTTTCAAGATGCGGCTACCTGGGTGGCAAAGTGTGAACCCTGTCAGCAATTTGTCGGCAAGCCCAAGTTGGCTGCCCTTCCCCTAAGGCCGGTCATCATCAATGAACCATTCAGGCAATGGGGAATTGATTTTATTGGCGCACTCAATCCTCAATCGAGTGCTGGACATAGCTATGTCCTTACAGCAATGGATTACTTCACCAAGTGGGTGGAAGCCATACCTGTCAAGCACGCCACTTCTGAGGTGGTTTGTAATTTTATCAAAGAAAATATCATTGTCAGGTTCGGCGTTCCAAACAAAATCGTTGCTGATAATTCTTCTAACTTCTCCTCGCGGGAAGTTATTAGTTTTTGCTATTAATATGGGATAACTTTAGCACATGCCTCGGATTATTACCCTCAGGGAAATGGTCAGGCAGAATCCAGTAATAAGAACTTGGTGACCATCATACGGAAATTAGTAGATGAGAATCAGCGGATGTGGCACAAGTCTTTGTACGATGCTTTGTGGGCGGACCGCATTACCCCCAAGAGATCTCTCGGCATGTCACCTTTTCAAGTGTTATATGGCACTGATGCCGAACTTCCCATTTCTGCCGAACTTCCTGCTCTACGCTTGGCACGAGTAATCGAAGATGAAACTTTCCAGAATTCTCTAGAAAAGAGAATCATGTATCTTGCGGAACTTGAAGAAAAGAGAGTAAGAGTGGTCGACAGGATCACTAAGCATCAGAATCAAGTAAAGAGGCTTTTTGACAAGAAGGCCAAGTAGAGAAATTTTCAAGTGGGAGATCTCGTCCTCTTATGGGACAAGCGAAGAGAGCCAAAGGGCATGCACGGAAAATTCGATTCCCTATGGAGAGGGCCCTTCAAAATCAAGCAACTCAATGGAGAGAATAGTTTCTATCTCTCATATCTAGATGGAGCTAAACTCCCGCTTCCCTATAGCGGGCAACATCTCAAGATCTTCAAGAAGTAGAGCTTGCTCTCTTCTTTGTACAGTTTCCTTTTTGTTGTGTGTTTGCTTTTGTTGTGTGTTTGCTTTCAGTTAGTTTTGTGTTTCCTTTGTTCTCCCTTCGGTCCCCTTTGTTTTTGACTCCGTACCCAATGGATAGGCACAAGTGATCTGGGATTATCTACCCCCGAGTTCGCTCAGGGATAGTCCCCAGAAGGAGCCAGCTGTTATCCCGTAAAATTGACAAGGGCAATTTTACCGATAACCATACCGAAAATTTTGTTTCGATCCCTCGTTAGGGATCCTTCGAGTTCGAAAGATTGTAAAATCCCTTCCCGGGAAATCTAGTTTTCGAACTTAGTCTTTTTGAGCCTTTTTTGGCTGGGCGCATGGATTTTCCTTGTAACACTAGCTTTTGATGCGCCCCCTTAAAAGCCTTTGGCGCATGGTTTTCCATGTTAACACATCTTTTGGTGCGCCAAAGGATGTTGAGTCTATTTTGCGTGCGCCAAGGCGCATGCGCCTTATTGTTGACATTGCTTTTGTTGCTCCACTTTTCGGTGCGCCAAAGGGTGCACATAATCTCGCTGCAACAAAAAGTTTTGGTGTGCCAAAGGGCGCACGCTTTCTCCTGTCGACAGCAACTTTCATGTGCCATTTCAAAAGTGGTTGGCACATTGATGAAAAGTTTTTCTATATATATCAGTGCGCACCCAATGTCATTTTCATTCTTTTTGTCGAGCACGTGATCACTCTGGACTTGTCAGCCTCTGCTTCGTCGTTTTCGTCGCCCTGTGGACCCGCTCTCAAATTTTTGCTATATATCTAAGGTAAGAGGTTCTCCCTCTTCTCCATTTTCGTGCTTTCGGTTCTTTGCGTGTTCTTGGTCTGTGTTCTTGGTCTGCGTTGTGGTTTGCTAGCCGGTGTTAAAATAAGATTGGTTTGAGCTAGTTTCCCTCGTGCTGTCCTGTCTTCCTTTCTTCTTTTCCTCCTCCTTTCCCTCCCTCTTTCCGGATCTACTGGAAGGGAGTTGTTTTGAAAGGACTTGGTCTGCCAAACTTTTTATATGAAACCTTATATGTCCATGCTATCTTTGAAATGGAAGAAAGAATGAAAATGATTGAGTAATGAGTTTAGTTCTATGGCGCACTGGCGCGTCTTGTCACACTTAAAACAGTTGCGCCCCTTTGGCGCATCTACACGCCATGTTACATGATTAAAACCTGCGCCTTTAAAGCGCGCCCTTTTTGCATGCTACAAGTGTAAATCCCGCGCCTTTACCCATGTTACATCCTGATTCCATGCGCCAAGGAGCGCACCCAGCTTTCATGTAACACAAGCCTTATTCGCGCAAGTATAAAGCTATCAAGGCGCGGGCACACCCTCCATTGCAGTAACATGATGTTGTGTAAACCCTTCATGCGCCGCGCCAAAGCCTTTGGCGCACCATTTGTTAATGTTACATAATCCATCCATGCGCCAAAGGGCGCACCGAACCTTCATGTAACATACTCTTTCCATGCGCCCTGCTATAAAATGCAACCTACTTCATCCATGCGCCATGCGCCTTTGGCGCCAGTATAACCTCTGCAACATTCCTTTTCTGTGCGCCTTATCTATTTGGCCTGCCAGTTACATTTTTCCCGTGCCCTGAGCCTTAAAATCTCTAACTCTTTCTTCTGCTAGCTTTCCAATGGAAGATCAAATGACTAATTCAACCTTTTTGGATTGGGTCTCACTTCTTCTTCATGCAGATCAGCAGTTGAGTTCGAAAGAACACATGTCTACGTCAAGCAAGAAACCCACCAAACCAAGAGGAAAGGCTAAGCTGACAGAAGAAGAGATGAAATACAAATATCAGAGGGTCAGGATGCCCGAATCACAGGCTGAGTGTAGTATGGATGTCAGAGACTCTGAATTGGGTCACATTGACATGGAGGAATTCTGGGTTAGGACTCAGAAAGTTACAAGAAGTCCATGGATGGACAAGTTAATAGGCAGTGCCCTGCACTTCACCGGAGGAATCCCCGTCAGCGCTGTAAACAACGAATTCATGATGGTGATTGCGCAATGTTACAACAAAGACACAAGATGTGTCGAGAACAGTAAGGGCGAGGTAGTCATAAACCTCACTGCCCGTCACTTTGAGTTAATGCTTGGCATCCCTCACCACCGAAACTACGTGGCTGTTAGCCAACAGGAATGCATCAAGGCCTGGGAAGACAATGAAGACCAGTGCATGCAGTTGATGAATGAGGTCTACCTAAAGAACAAGAAGGTGGTGACCCGGTGGCCTTAGACTATCCACCGAAGCGATTTCTTAGAGGGACTCAGTGATACTATCACTTTCCTCAGCAGAGTTTTCGGGCTTTCAGATTCCCACTATTTCCATAAGTGGATGCTGCGGTACCTGGAGACAATGAATAAGAATTTGCTCGATCAGCACTTTTGCTGGGGGGAAATAATAAGCAGCACCATATCTGAGCAGCTACAACAGCTCGCCACAACAGGAGTGTTCCATATGAACTCCTATGTAGTCTACGCTGCAGCATCGGCGAGGGATTATCCGGGGCTGAACCGAAGTGGAGTATGGCCTCAGGCCAAGATATTTGATTACTACCCAGAGCTGAGGCTGGAGAATAGCATCCAACATTTCATAAAAGTTAACGATGCATTCTTCTATCATGTCATCTTCCTACTGAGGCCAAACATGACTCATAGCCGGACGACCAAAAACATAGTGGTAGTCACAGAGAAATGGGGGGCCCTGTTCACCCAATTTCCCACGTTCACCTATCTGAGGGCTGCCAAATTTTTGGGAGAGCCAACCAGGCTACCAAGGTATGCTGGGCCTAAGTTGATTCTACTAGAACTGTCAAGGCAGCTGGTCACATACCATGAGAAGTGCCTCAAAAGAAAGAAGGGTGGAACTCCTTTCCCCCTCAAAGTGGGCCGATACACATGCTCCACCCACCATAAGGCGAAGGAAATGTTCGCAGAGCTGGAGCTACTCAATTTGAAGCATGACTTCCCAGCCAGGCCTACCTTCGACCCAAGAAGCTGCCTGCCAAAAGCGAAGCTCGATCCGATCCATGTCCATCAAATTGAGGATATTTACATTGACGTTCTCCATGAGGCGGAACTCAGAAGAAAGGATCACTCTCGCTTAGCATTGGCAGAAATCATCCAATACGGAGTGGCCATTGTCCCCGAAGACTTCCAAACTATGGAAGATGAAGTAGATGAGGTGTATAATGACACAGATGGGGACAATTGGCCCTTCCTGGCCATTGACAGGAACAAGGCTCCTCAAACAATTGAGGAGAGGGTCAAGGAGACTATGCGGAGAACAGAGCATTGGTGCCGCATGAACGGACTAATCTACCTCGGGGTAGATTTCACAACTTCCCCTTTGGGCAATGCACCTCCAAGGTCAAAGAAGCAGCTAAAAGGCAAAGGTGCAGAAGGTGAACCTAGCACCATTCAGGAGGAAGCCCCTGAAAGTCCTCTTCCCTCAGAGCCGAAACAGGTTATAACTCTTGATGAAGAATTGACAGAGGATAGTCCTATACACCCGTCCACCCAGGATGTCGTCGTCGCTACAACTTCAGAGGTCCCTTCTATCCCTTCTTCTTCTCTTCCTTCCCCTCCTCGAGTGACTCAAGTGACCACCCCTTTGGTCGCGTCCTCTGCCCCTTCTTTTACCCTTTCCCCTGCTTCTTCATCTATCTTCTCCTCCCTCACTGATTTGTCTTCTTCTATTTCTTCCCTCATCTCCGAGCTCCCTTCCCTTCCTATGTCTTCTGCAGTTGCGGTTTCCCTTCCTCCCGTGGACATTTCTTCGGCTATTCTTTCCATGCCGCCGCGTGTCTCCACATTTTTCCCCTCTTCTACTGTTGCTGCCTCCCCCTCTGTCTCTGGTCCTTCTTCTATAGGACCAGCTTGGATCTCTCAGCAGCTGAGCCAACAAAAGAGGAAAGTCCCCATCGCTCTGATGGACTTTTCTGTCATTCCGGCTAAAGGAGAAAAGAAGCACAAGCCGGTTACACGCTTCTCGAAGAGCGCTGCAGGTGAGAGAGTCATGGAAATAGCGTACCCCAACCCCCTCAAAGAGAAAGAAGATCTGTCTCCGACAGATTTCACCGTGACCCAAGTCATAATGGGGACATCCTCTGAAAGTCTCCAAGGGGAAGCTCTTTCTGCAGTTGATGCACTCTACAAAAAGCTTCAGGAAACAAAAGAGGAGAAAAGGCTACTGAAGGAGCAGAACAAATACCTGCTTCAAGCCTTACAGAAGATGGGAAGTGCACCTCCCACAACTGCCACCGAGACTCCTGAGCTGCTCAGTCAGGAGAAGATCAATGAGTATTCAAAGATCGGCGAGCAGGGTATGGTTGTTTCTACTTGGAGGAGCCAGATCGTCAAGGATAGTGAAAGAGTAATTGCCGAGTATATCAGTTTATACCTAAACATTGAGAAGGCGAATAAGGAACTCCAAGCATTAGCAGGTCTGATATCAGAAGAGTTAGAACATGCTAGACTCCAGCACGAGACCTTCCAACAAATGTTCGACTGTTCAGTCAAAGATCTGGTCAAGTTCGGAGTATTCGGTCATCCAAGGGCCCTCAACAAAACTATTTCCACTCTGGACTATCAGATAGATCAGCTGGAATTTGGTTTAGAAAAGATAGACAAGGTAAAGGAAGAGGCCCTGGATGCAATGCATCAAATGGAGAAAATTGTCCTTGCCATGACTCCAGGGTTGCTCACTCCTTCCCTTACCTTGAGATCATCTTATGATACTATCCAGATCTTCAAGGAGATAGCTTCTCAAGGGACAGGGCCAGAGGTCACATTCGACACTGAATCTATCAACAACCTACTGGCCTGTAGGGACTTCATCGGGTTCCTTATCGAGGCGGAGAAAGATTATTCCAAACTCCCGGAAAAGCTCATAGACGAGCGGGAGACTTGCGAAGCAATCAGTGAACGGCACAAGGATCCATCACAGGATCAATTTGGGCCAATGATCAGCAAGTTTTTGGAATACCGCGCTCAGTTCCACATATCATCACCTGAGCAGCATCAGAAACAGGCAACCCCTTTTCAGCCGCAGGATGATGATGATGAGTAGCTTCTTCTTCTTCTTCTTCTTCTTCTTCTCTCTATTCTCCGACTTTCTTTTCGTAATGTCTAAAATGTGTTGTCACAAATGATGACATCATCCATGTTGCATCATGGGATGATGTCATCCACCATGTTGTCAAAGTCAACATGACTTTTAGATATTTTGTAAATAAGTGGTTGGCTCCATTTTGCCTTCTCTCTCCCTCATCTTCTATAAATATGAGAATACTTGTTGTATTCAGGGTGAACATTTTTTAGATAGAAATAGAAGTGAGGAGAGAAATACTTTGAGCTTTCTTGTAACATAAGAGAACATTAATACAATTATTCAGACTTTGTGCTCAATAGCTGTGTTATACATTAGATCTTTCTTACGTTAGATCTGTATGTGTTTAATCTGTTGGATTCATATCTACTTTTTCGTCATTTGTTTATCAGTATTGCTTTGTTTATTTATGCAAGTAGGTTTGGCTCTGTTTACTACCAAACTAAAAACATAAATCTTCTGACCTTTCTGCTTTGGAATTCATTTATTTTCTCCCTTCGGATCTGTTCTTTCTCTTCTCCCTCTTTCATTCCTTTCTTTTCGCAGCCTGGAACACTCTACTGGGATGATATCCCAACCCCCAAAGGCAGAATCTGTGAGACTTGCATAGGTTCCTGCTAGTAGAAATAGCAATAAACCAGTTTCACTTTGCTGTCTCAAAGAGGGGCTAAGCCCTGCACACTGTTGGCTCGTCTATCCATAGATCTGTCCACGCAACAGATTTTCGGACCAACAAGTTGTAGTCCCATAATTAGTGATATCCCATTTTCATGTCTAAACTCAGGGTGTAATCCAAATAAGACACAATCATACATCAATAGTTAGCACAACATCACAAGGATAAATTTAAGATGCTCACATTAATAGCATGTGTATGTCTTTTTGAATCACATATATTATTGGAACCATAAGCTCATTAAATATATATCACAATACCATGAAAATATTTAATGAAGGAGCAACTATGCAATTTTATGCACGAGGGAATAACATCACACATTACTTTTGAAATTTCAAAATTTCAATAGCATTGAAGAAATCTAGCATGAGTTCACTTAATTCATCATAGTATTCAATGCTCAAGGGAATAATATGACATGTTACTTATAAATTTTCAAAAACTCAACATTATTAAAGAAAGCTAAAATTATTTCACCTAATTCATATTAGTAGTCATTGGGCTAATTCATTGTATATCAAGTTGACCTATCACTTAAGATTTATTCTTACAATGATGATTAGGTCATCCCGAAATCCATACAAGACACTTTCTTTTTAAACATGTTGTAAGGAAGGTCTTGCATCTATATAAACATGTTATTGTATCTATGTTAGGGATGAGTCTTGCATAAGCTAGATCTAGAATCTAAAATATTCAGTTTTGTGTGTGTGTGTGTGTGTGTGTGTGCACATGTGTTTGTGTTTGCATGTGTGTGTATGCACACATGTGCATGTGCATGTGTGTGTATGTGTTCTCGTGCATGCACGTGTGTATGCGTGTGTATTTACATGCGTGCATGTGCATGTGTGTGTGTGTGTGTTCACACGCGCACGTGTGTGTGTGTGTGTTCACACGCGCACGTGTGTGTGTGTGTGTGTGCACGCGTGCGCACGCGCGTGTGTGCGTGTGTGTGTGCATGTGCAAGTGTGTGTGTGTGTGTGTGTGTAAGTGCATGCATACATGGATATGTGTGTGTTGTAAGCTATACTTGTAAAGATTGTGAATTAGTAAGTTGAGATATGTAAATCTATTATTATCATGTGCTTTGAGTTATTGTTCTCTTTTTGTTGAAAAGATAAGAGTCTTATGTCTTGTGGCCATACTTTGTGTTATGTGTTGTATTTATGACTTATTTTTCTGAGTATTCTAAGGGTATCACTATTGCATCACTTCTACTATCATAAGACACTTAGAAATAGAAACTTGAGATAATTGGATATGCTTAAGACTTTATTAAATACTCAAGGGTTGTTCTTTAAACTTTGGAGTGGCTTAGAATGTATATAAGTCAAGTATAATGATCTCCAAGATGATAATATGAATCCTTTTGACAGTGCCTTCTTATAAATGACCTCTAGGGTTTTGTATATACACGTGTCTCTATGTGAATTTCTCATTGAATTCATCCCCAAAATTTAAATATAGGACAACCTTGGAAAGTTCCCAAATGGAAAAATGATTTTTTGATAAAGAGGGACAAAATCAATCGACAATTTTTTTCTTGATGAGTATCGACAATGACAATTTTTCCTTCTTCCAAAAATGACAAGAAACACTCAGCATGGATAAATGTGAGTTTTTATAGGTGTCTCGAGTGTTGTAAACAAATTGGAAATGATCTTGAGAGTGTATAAGGTAAAATTAGTGGAAACATAAGCAGTAGATGATCAATTAAAAGGGATAAATTGATTCCAGATGATCCTCAAGCGTACTAGTGGTCCAAGTGTTCCATGAAATGCATGTTTCTAAATGCCTTTTTATCAAAATTATATGTCTACAATAGAACATATTGGTAATTGAGAATCTGGTTCCACTATTATACTCAACTTTCAGCATCAAATGGGAACTAATTTAACTATTATTTAAATTATTTTAGTAAAATTCCTTGGAAATCCACTCACTTCAATGTTTATCTTAACCAAACAATATTTGATTTTTTAATTATATATTCTACAATATTTGCAAATAGAGAAGAAGACTAGAGGGTGAGAAGCTCAAAGTGACATATTACATTGATTGTTCCTCTGTCTAATTGAAAAATTTGTACACTTGTTTGCTAAATGATTCCCCTTGCTTTATAATCAATGAAATAATTCAAGGCTTGTAAGACCACCTATATGCTCTAAAGAATTTATGTAAAGAGGTTGTGATGAAGGTTAACATTAAAAATGCTAAGATATTTGTCTTCTCTCTAAAAATAAAAACTCACAGTTCAACTTCAAATTTAGGGAAGATGTGATTGAAGTTGTATTGAAATGCATGTACTTTTTCCCATAGTTTCAGAACAAATTCAATCAGGGCACAGGTAGAATGAAAAGAGTACAAGTGGATGGAAAGTTGTATGCACACTATAAAATAGGTTCAAGAATGTAGATTTGTGGTAATTAAACATAACAAAGGTCTCATTTGGGTTAGTTTTCACCCTAATAGTCTTATGTGGGTGTGAGATATGAGGTGACAACACTTCAATTTTGAAATAGAGTAAAATAGAAAGTATATATAAGCACTTAATCACAAACAACTTCAAAATAAAGGCTTCATTTCTGTATGAAATAATCATAGTATAAACGCACACTTTCCCTTTAGAGAAAACAACTATGATCATGTTATAATACTATTTGAAAAAAAATAAACATAGAGAATCATAGGTCACTTAAAGCATCAAAGCAAGAAGAGTTACATAGGAGAAAGAACACATGGATGAAGAAAAAACCAAAAATGGATGATTACATGGGATATTGACATAAAGGAATGACTAAACATTGATAAATAAGTAAAAGGCTATGTGAATGAGAAGTTTATATAAACCTTGAGGATAAAATTAAGTTAGAAAATATTGAGGACACTATCTTAAAAAGTTTAACCAAATTCATAAACATATTGAGAAAACATTAATCAGGGTTGATATAAAATCAAGGGAGAAGATATCCATATCTCAAATATGAACTAGTTCTGATATGATTAGATGTAAACATGTATATTGGTGACCCCTAGACAAATATAGAAGAAAGCGATATATTTGTTGTACATTGTAGGAGTAATAAAGATAGAAAAACACTCCATTCTAAAATTCCCAACTTATAATGACATCTAAGTCAAATATATAGAAATATTGAGATTCAATGTCATGTGGAATATATTTGAAGAGACATGAATAACCAGGGAAGTTGTTAAATCAAATCAATAAGAGATGGAACAAAATTATTTAAAAAAACTTGTCCCTCAAATTATTTTGTGGCAAACAATTGATGCAACAGTGTTAGAATAATGGAAAATATCTAGAGATGTAGGAGAACATAAAATGTGTTAGATTAACATGACGTGTGTTGATGTTTAGAATTAGATAGATGGGAAAACTCCTAGTTATATATCTCTTTGTGCTTTAATAATGTAGGCTCTTTATGACCTATGACCTTAATCTCACACCATCAATCCATTAGTGATCTAGACAATATTTTGATATCTCTATGCATTTACTGCACTAAAACAATCCACCTCTCCACCCTTTGGGCATTATAAAATTCTTTATTAATGGTTATTTATTTGACTCTTGCATCATTTGATACATGTATCTTTGGTATATATCTAGAAAATGATGGCACCAAATAAGGAAAGGAAGTTTGTCCCTAAGGTCTTCCATGAGATACTAGTTATGACCCAAAGACCCCTTTACCTGTTGTTGTTCTTGATTTACTAGAATTTGATAAAACATGTAGTTATATTGAATATTTCACCCTTGTTGGTTATATTTTTGGTTGAGTCCCCTTGGAAATCCTACTCAAACAATGGGTTCATAACCACTGAAAGTTCCACAATGTCAAGCTTGTGGGGGTCCAAAATCTAACCAAGGGATTTTTATATTCTATTTCAATAATGTTGAGTATTGTAAATCCATTTTCAATCATGACACATGGTCTATTGAGAACACTCTGGTTGAATTTTCCCACTGAATTATATATTTCCAAGTGTCTAAGAAATCTAAACCAAAAATACCAGTTTGGGTAAAGTTCCCTAGTTTTCCTCTCCCCTTTTTGGGATTTGTTGAACAACTCATCAAGCCCATAGTTTTCTTCATTTTCCTAGAGAAACCTAGATTTTAGACAACCCACCCTAAAAAACACGTATGTGTTGAAATTGATATGGCTAAAGCCATCAAGGAAATTATAGATATCCAAATTGGTGACACTTAGTTCTCTAAGTGTGTGCTTTACATTAACTTCCAAAATGCATGCTTCTGTTACTAAGCATTAGACTATATGATCCAAGAAGGCCATGTAATGGCCATTTCATGTCAACCTCCACAGGAAAATATTTCTACATAATCTAATTCCCCTATGAATGTGTCTATCGAATTAACCACTATCATAAACCAAAAAATGTTTTTATAGTACCATTCAACCTCTACCAACTTTTGACCACCCTATAAATACCCCTAGAGTCGGATCCTCTACTACCATCACCAAAAAAGTTGTGATGCCTTCTATTAAAGCTCCACCACTTCTCTCACACACCTCGATAGCCACTTCTTCCATCATGCCCTCTATTCCCACTATACATGCATCATAACCCCTTTTTTTGGTGAGCTATCTAAAGGAAAATGTTGTGTCACTTGAACATAATTCCATGATCTTCCACTCTCAGAGTCCCTTTTCATATGAGTATGGAGATTTTGTTTAAGATGAATGGTGGCCATTCTAGCTGCCTGATTTTATGCCTTCCTCTCAACAAAATTTTACTTATGCTAACAAGTTTTTTTCCCTTGAAGATATTGATGATGTGGGATCCACACACCTTGATGTTTCCCAATGATTGTCTACTCTTGGAATGTTCATAACATCACTAAATTCACCTGTCAATATCTGGTCAAGGATAATTGTCTTAAAAATTTTAATATGAAAGTCTTGTGTATGTAGGAAGTTAAAATTTATGAGATATTAAGAGGTGAACAAGTGGATTGTGAATTTATTAAAAATGAGTCATCCAGATGTTACCTTTAAAATGTCTTAATCAAATAAAAAAGAGGAATGGTCAAAGAGGGAATCATGTGTTAAAACTAATAGTTAAAAATCTTAAATCAATTAAACATATCATCTGGTATGAGATAAAAAATGCACCCGACAAGTGACATGGACCCTCTTTGTATGAGATTTAAACCATTATGTGTGCATATCCTATAGGTATTCATGAAAAAAATGTACACCTTTGAATGACATAATGGTGGAACAATCACTTATTTGATATTAGCTTAGTATACTCCCTTTCTGACTGCCCACTAGATTGTCATGTGGGGATATCTAGCATGAAAACATTCCAAAAAAAATCATGACAGGTCTACCCCCACATTTGAAAATCCCTCTCCTAATCAGACATAAGAAATTGGTCCTACATGTGCCACAATCAATTACAATGTATGACCCAAATCACCATCACATGGAAAGGAGGAATGTGATATTTTTATTGGCTCAAGTGTGTTTCACTGTGCAGGCGAGGTTATTCATAGGATTCTTTCATAGACCATTCAGATCATGGAATTTCTCCCAAAGGCCCAAAAACTTTTGGCTTTATGATTCCAATTTATGTAATACTGAGCCTATTATTAGTGATGGTATAAAGTTATAATCTCAAAGTGATGAACCTATAAAGCTAATTGTCTTGTTCATGGACATATCAAGAGCCTATCGAAGGAATTGGAAAATAATTATATACTCATTAGAATATTTCCCATCTTTGGTATGAGTAGAATATTGGGGCCAAAAAAAATCAAGGGATTATGAGGACCTAGATCTGTAGACCCATTGGCTCAGAATTGCATGATTGATAGAGTGGTGGTTCGATCCTTGATTTAAATATTTAACTGGACCATTCTCGGGAGTTACATGGTAAGATCTAGGATCTCATTTACAATTCCAGATGTGCCCATGAGGTATGATGCCATGAATTCCATACAAAGTGTACATGGGTTTTCTAACTGGTCATCATGAAATTTGGTGGTAGTTTCTTTCACCAGTTGCACAGGCTTGGAGACATGAATTGAAGATTAAGGAGACTTACAAATAAAAAATTTCAGGTATAATTGGCTCCTTAAAATGGAGATTAAGTTTTCTCATCATCCATTAGTGACAAAGCATCCAAAGATAGTATTATTCTATTCTCCACTTGGAAGTCTATTCCTAGGTACGTCGGTGGGAAAATGGACTCAAGCAGATAATTCTAGACTTTCGAGAAGTTGTTTGGTGATCTGATTAACATTTAATTGTGGCTAATGGGCACTTGGAGACCCTTAATTCTATAGTTAATCTAATATAAAGAACAACAGTAAATAATAGATAAATGTATAAATAAAATGACCCAAGAAATCTAAGCTAGTAAAATATGAAACCCTAAAGTGCAAGAAGAGTTAGAAAGAGCTTATCTAATTCGATGATGCTTCGAGATAATGTTACAAAATAAACTGGATGAACCGAATGTAGTAACTAACATAAAGAAGCTCCAAAAACATAGATTTGGAACAGTAGGCTAGACTAGGGTGCCCTGAGGGATACATGGGCACCTATGGTCACCCTCGTCTGAGATATGGGTGCCCTGGTCTATGAAAAAGGTCTTAAAACCTCCATTGAGGTGTTACTAGATATTCACCTTCCTTTGCTTCTTGTTGCACTAGCTTTGCTAGACTATGTAGTATTTCACTGGAAATCGGTGATGAAGGAGAGACCTACAAAACCCTAAGATAAGTATCAGAACCCTAAAAAATAAATATGCATATGAAGGGGTCGGACTATCCTCAGTGGCCACAATGGTGGACTTACTAACTGAGAACTACACTACATCACAGACCTAATGTAGTTCTATGTTTGTATGTGCAATCATGCCCTAGGTGCTCTTGTTTCAGCCACACTTTGTGAAAGTAGCGATCAATAACTATGTGTAGAAATGTAATAAAATGGTGGATGGAATAGAATAAACTTCCCTCCTATGCAGTGTGATGCAGATGAGACAGCCTTGTGCCTTATGGTGGAGCTAGATAGATGTAAATAGAGCCTTTGATGCATGCAACCTTAGGTGATGATAGTATTGCTTAGTGCTTATTCCCTCATTATGGTCTCATAACTTTATATTTATATGGTTCTCTTATTCTAATTTCATAATTAACCCTAAAAATGCTGACCATTAAAAATATAGGAAGCTCAAATGGCTAGAAAGTGCCCAAAAAGTCGTGGGAAAGTGTAGAAAGGCTCAGGGCACCCCAAATGTGACTAGAGCACCCTAGTCAAAGATAAAACGACGTTAAATGGAAAAAATGACTGGGTGAGTAGATGCGGAAGGTCGGTAGTGACGACAGCAAGCAAAGTAAAATGACCAAAGGACATGGGTTAATTAGTAATTTCTTCACTCAAAAACCATATGAGTAGTAGTATGATACCGGATCTAAATAATTCCTAAAGTGCATGATTTTGTGTCTACATTTCCCCCCACTTTATGCTAGTGAGTGGAATGCTTGGTAAAATAAAGTAGATAGAGATGCGTACCTCATGTCCATATAGACTGATGTAGAAAGAATTTCAAAGGACTAGACAAAGTGTGGAGTGATAAAAAGATGGAGCATAGAGACTAAATATGCAAAAGAGAAAAAAATGATGAGAGTGAACCTAGGGCATAAACACGTGTGTAGTTTCTGATGTGTGTGATGTACCTACATGTTAGTATGAGGTGTGTGTTTCCACATAATGTTGTTTTTGTTATTGATGCCTTTTTTAGTTGTTCATTGATTACTTGCTTCTTATACGGTCGGACCTGCAAGGAGAAGACAATCAAGTAGTCAAATAAGCATGTATATGGGTCAAAAATGTATATAAAAATACATTTATATAGTAAAAATAATGTGATAGAAATGAAAAATTTAAAAGGAACATGTGCACCTGATCCATGATGAGAGAAAGGGTGTAGAAAGGGTATCTTGTAATACAACTTTTTTGGACAATCTCATGCCACCATGGCCAAAGCTTTATAGAGAGAAATTTGCATTATTCTCCAACATGTAACTATTTCCCTAAAGATGTGTGAAGATATCTTTGTACTCCTTGGTTTTTTGGGCTATTTGATTCCATTGGTTGAAGTAGTGTAGAGAGGAAATTCGTTGTATCCTCTAACATGTAATTACTCCCTATAATGCTAAGGAAAACCATGTACTATAAACTCCACTATGTGCGTGGTTCCCAGACTGATTTGAACCCACTCATTGTATAGCCCATAATGTCAAGGACAGAAACTACACTGAATTATACTGGTAGAAAGCGTTGAATAATGTGTAAAACCCCAAATGATTCCATCCTCTTTGGGGACGCATGTGACATTGTTGATAGGATAATATGGCCCCAAAAGAGTACCAACCAGATATACTGTGTCCTACGTAGGGAAGGGAATGTGTTTGGTAGAAACCAATGCGTACACAAACAAGTGTTAGTAAAAACCAGCATGTATGTAAAAGATAAGTGTACACTACACAAATAATGTAGAAGCTAGAATGCAAGTAAACACACAAGAAGACAATCATAGACCACCAAAGTGGGTGGAAAATATGGTACATCACTCACAATGTCGTAAGACACGTAAGGCCACAATGGTCGCATACAAAAAACAAGTGTGCACACCAAACAAAGGGCTAGGCCCGCATACAAAAAACAAGTGACAAACAATAGTAGACAACCAAACAGATAGCCATGGAAGAAAATAATCCTACAAACAAATGATGCACATGAACCACCCCTTAGCATGTTAGAAATATAACCCATATGTCAAAAGTAAGTATAAGTAAGTAATGTAGAGTGTTAAGTACAAAATAAAACAATATCACCTGGAAGAGATGAATGTGGATGCCCCCAGTGACTATTGTAGGAATGGTAGGAGGCGAGAATCCATGTTGCGTGTAGGAGACATGTATCTGTGATCACAACTAGGGAAAGACATGAATGCACATGTGTGTATGGTAAAGATAAATGACATACAAAAGATCTAACTAGCACGTTTTGTAAGAGGACCATATACAAGTAAATACAAGCAAGAGTAAAAAAAACCAAGATATGCAACATGTTTTGGATGGATGGAGTATAATGTAAGATGAATGATAGGAGTCGCGTGCCCTCAAAGTGAATGGAGTTGTACGCAATGAGTTTCATTTGGTTTTCCCCCTCAACAATTAAAATGAAATGTAAACGAGAGTGTGTCATTGGGAAAAAGGTCAAAGTGTGTGTTTTTTCTAACGTGTTATGATGAGTGTGTATGTGTAGTGATGATATGCAACCTAGCGATGAAGTGTGTATGTGACCCTATATCTGAAGTGTATATCATAATAAGATGATCAAAGGAGTGATGATGTAGCCTAAATCGTATATCACTACAAGATGAATAAAGGGAGTGGTGATGTAGCTTAAAGTGTATACCACTACATATGTCACTAACATAGTAATGTTGCATGATAGAAGGATGAATAATGATCATGTGAGTATGATAATGTCCATTTGATTAGTAAACCCTTGGCAGTTATTGAGTAGACAAAATATAACACAAAGGAGAGGGCACACAGAATATTTGTGCGTGGTAGTAGGGAATATTTGAAGGCACGAAAGGATAGGGAAGGAAACGTGTGCGAAAGACAAATTGATTCGGTACTTAGCCATTTTCATGGTTACGAGATATTTTTAGAGATAGCGTACGGAGCACACAATGAGATGGAGACTTGCATGACACACGTAAATGCTATTTTGGGAAGAGCGTCTACTAAGCGTCATGCATGAGTTTGAGTTTATAATATGATTACTACTATCCAGTTAACTATAAGAGATCTATTATTAGTGCACTTGCATGTGTGCATGTTATTGTAAAGGCGCATGACTATTTTTAGAATGCGACCTATTTTTGTAAGTACGTTTAAGTGGTGAAGGGCAAGTCTCTACCCTTATAAATATGTAGTAATCTATGTAGATTAGGGAGACACTATGTATGAGTATATTATGGAGTTATGCTGCCAAATGTGATGCACGTATAAACTTATGATATTACTTATTGTAAGAAGATTTTGTATTTACTGTGTTTTAATATAATGGAGCATATTGGGTGAGTAATAGTGTTAAACATGACTGTAACTGACTCTTCCATAGATGAATTCAATATTTTTATCACTTAATTCATTATTATTTTAGATCTAGATCTGGAATATGCTATGTGGAATATTTAATATTTATGTTATTTATGGATATGAATACGTTACATCTTCATCATGTTCACATCTTGTAGAAGAAACTCTAAGGAGGGGCCTGGGTACCTTTGCGTGCTTCGGGTGAGTTCTCAGCTTAAGCTAGGTGATGTACCAGTGTGCCTAGGCTATTAGTGGTAAATTCTAGTCTACATCATTGGTTCTGTTGCCAGGACCTCTTTTTCATTTGTTTTCAGGATGGTTCATGATGAAGACATACCAGTTGACCCTATCAAGTGTTGAGGAGTGGATAAAATATCTAAAAGAAGAGTACGCATGGAGGTTTAGCACTGGATCTGAGTTTGATACATGTGCATGGGTGGAAAAGAATCTGTATGACTATCTGTATGAGAGCTTTCTTTTCTATTTTCCCAGTAGAACTATATTAGTGGCTAGTTTTTTATGCGTCTAAAAAGAATTGGAGGTATCGGACACTTGTCTGGACATGTGAAGAATTTCAGGCCTTGTATGATGTTGATATGATTTGGACACGTGGTGTGGATACTTGGTTCCATGGTGTTTTGAACAGCTATATCCTGGAATAATCAATTTCCACTTATTCTTTCCCAAAGGTAGATGAGTTCCAATTTTTATGGTATCCTAGGGGAACTTACTTACAAGGAATTCCACTAGTGATCAAGATCTTGATGGTAACCCTGAATTTAGAGGAAAATTTGATGGCTAGCTAAACCCCACCACGTGTGGGGGAAGAAGCAGGTTTGGTGAAAGATGACAGACCTAGTGGTAGAAAGACAGAGAGAAGAAAGATGGCTTAAGTATAATGAGGCATGCGAGAGGGAGATAGAGAAGTAGCGTGACATTGCAAAGTGGATGGCATTGAGGAGAGAGATGGCTCATGAAGGATTTGGAGCTCACGCAAAAGGTGTGGAGCCAGAGCATCAGGAACTCCCCCATTTGGGTAAGCATGATAGGGAACCCTCCTTATCCTCACACAGGAGTGCCAAAAGAGATGACTAGGGCTACAGGCATGCATTTGAATCTACCTAACAACCTAGCCCTTGTACTTGGTTTTCCAATACCTAGTACATCCAATAGTCAATAAGCTTATTTGGGCAGTAGGGAATTTGGAGTAAGTCACATATAAAGTACATCTATGCTAGGGAAAATTTCCTCTTTGTTTGTTTAGAGGTACCTTTTTAGGTGCATCATCTACACAAAATTTTAGCACGTAAAATTTGGGGCTCACTTCTTGGAGTAGTACCACCACACAGACTGTAGGAGTTCAGTATAGTACTACTATTGGGACACAGGGAAGTACATCTTCTGGTCCACTTGGCTATAGGTCCAGATACATGTGGAGGATCAGGGGGTGTAGGTGGCTCTAGTTCTGGTGGATCTGGTGGTTCTGGAGGTAGAGGCAACACAAGAGGTTCTAGATCAGGTGGGCAGGGTCCGCACCAACCCCAAAATATTTACATGGATATGTCTCTTTTTCTTCTAGAGTATAGGGGAATAAAGATGTTGGTAGTAAACACATGCACATGTGTGAGATATTATGGTGCACAAAAGGGATCACGACTTCTAAGTGCAAGGAAAGTCAATTTGTAACTACATTGTAGGGACATGCACATAGTTGGTACAAGAAGTTTGACCCTGATCAAACTTACATAGATTATGCAGCATTCAAAGATGCATTCCTTAAAGAGTTCTATATCCCTAAATTTGAGCATAAGAGTATAAGCGCGCTCAAAGATATTAAACAAGGCACTACTGAGAGTGTCCGGGAGTATGATGCTCATTTCAAAACACTTTTATCTAAGCTTTCTTATGATATTCACGTAAGCCAGCATGCATAATGGTTCATTGGAGGTTTGATCACACCTTTTAGAAGGGCATTGTCACATAAGACATACACTGATCCACATGAAGCACTTGAAGTAGCTTTGCACGCTAAGGTAGTTGGGAGTATAGACACTGGAGTCAGCCCATTCTTGGAAGCATAGATTGTAGCTATTACGAAGCAGTTGGAGAAACTATTGGTGAATTCAGCACATGAGATGTGCACTGGGATTTGGTGTATAAAATGAAGTGGAGGGGCACACCAAAGATATTTTCCCTACATAAGAATACATTCATTATTGCTAGACTGTGACATATGTAACCTGAACCATGATGTCAGTCGTTTCCTATTATTCTAACACACGATAAGGAAGAATGTATCCTGCTATTGTAAGATTTGTCGGTCCACGACTCATGATATAGAATACTATAGGTTGATTGTTCATATTCATGATACTATAGATATTGGTGTGTGACAGACAGGAGTATCAAATAACTCTAAGGGTAAAGGTGAGCACCAAGATCATCATCACAATCAAGCACACTATGATCAAAATGAGGGGCACTATGAAGGAGGACGTGGTAGAGGTTGAGGATACCATGGTGGATTTTGAGGTCGAGGCTGTGGTGGTGGATGAAGTGAATTCCCTCACAGAACATGCTTTACATGTGGATCACCCGACCACTACAGAAATGAATTTCCTCATAATATTACATGTTCTTTGTGTGGGAAGAATCATAGCTATGAGGAATGCCTGGATCTATACGATCATCTTAGCAAGCAGCATAAATAGGAGAAAAAAGGCACAAGGATGGTTAGGATATAGTGCATGTTGTGGAGAATCAGTGGATGCCAAAGTTGGCACCAGAACCTGAGATATTCCCTATGAAGATCACTACATGCGATGAAGTTGCGTGCACTAGAGAGGCGTTACGGTAGAAGCCTACCATCACTAAGGAGGAAATTTTGCATGCAAGGTATTTGGATCCTATGTACCAGAAGAAGTTTTATCAGGAGACCATGGAAGTACTCACAGACCTTCAAGGGGAAATATAGTGTTTAAAGGAGCAATCACAGAAGATGGAGCAGAAGAAAGCAATAGAGACGGTCCAGTTAGATATTGATGACTTGAAGGAGGTATGCAGAATGATGTGCCAGATGAATATCATTCCATTACTAAGAGTTGGCTAAAGGGAAACACTGCGCTCGTGTGATTATTGAGAATGGGCATCATATCTTGTATGTGAATCCTCTCCCCCATAACTTAGATTATGAAAAGGATATCACTCTGAATTTTGTTGTCGATGGATGGCTCTTGAGTAATATATTGATTGACACAGGCAGTGGAAGTAAATGTGCTTACTTTAGATGCATGGGTACAGATGGGGATACCTTCATTACATCTTCTAATGTATTATTTATGGCTAATCGAACTAAGGCCACTCCTATCAGAGTTTTAAAATATGCATCCATTACTATACAAGGGGCCAAGTTCAGTGGGGATTTTGAGGTCTTAGCACTTGCAGAAGCAAATAGTTTCCCAGCTCTGCTTGGGCACCCTTGGTGTTATGCAAATAATGTTGATCTACGGTTCAAAAAGGGATATATCAGTTTTGAGAACAAGGAGGAAAGAGTTATTATCCCTTTAATAGATGGGAAGTTCTGCACCCTATGTTGAGCCTTTGAGTGAGGAAGATCTGAATAGGATTTATGTACGTGCCATTTGGGACCCAGAAGTACTCGAGCCATCTAAGGAAGGAATCCTTCAGTGGGAAGATGTGTATTCTATTAGTGATACTACAAGTATTTCTTGTGATAATTGGGCTCATGGTACTTATGATATGGTTGGGCATGAAGTAAGGAGCACATTTACATGGAAAATCAAACCTCATTGCATCAGGAGGATAGGTAACAACTCTGTACTTTGGTACACTAGAGAAGGAGACCCTACGGTATTCCTACGCACCATGGAGGAACAATGGATAGAAAAATTGGAAAGAAGAAATATGTTAGCATATATCCTACATGGGACAACAACACACTAGTGGGTGGTTCAAAGGGATAATCTTGTAGAATGGAATGAAGTCAGGATTGCTCTTACAACTTGGTTTTCCAAGAGAAATACACTTACTCAAATCTGCACTTATCATGGTAAACAACCTATTCAGTGCCACTTTCAGTAGTGTGAGAGTCTCTAGAAAGAGGGTCATGATGCTTTACCACCTTTTCTATGGGTGCACAAACTTTATTCCACTTTACAAGGCTTCACACGCGCTTGGTATGTATATGCGGAGCTACATAGAGAAACTAGAAATCGGTAGGATTTGATTACAGGTATGGTCTAGACTTTTGACTACATCTCTACTAAACCTCCAGTAGATGAGGCATTAAGGGTTATAAAGCATTTAAATATGGGAGACAATTCAATGGTGGAAGAACTCATTCAGGAGTTATTTGATGAGAATGAACTCGGAGTGCGCACTTTGATGAAGAAGTATAGACATATACCACACTACTTAAACACACTTGCTTGAAGAAAGAAAAAGGAAAGATGGTCTACATAGAGGATGATGAAGAAGTAGAAAATATGGATATAGATAATTTAGTAGGTACGCGTGAGGTATTGGATAGTGTGGATATCAAAGTGTGTGGCTATCATGAAACTATGAGGATAAAGAAAGTGAATATTAGTACGAATGTTGAACCTAAAGAGGCAATAATTGGAGATTATTGGTCTGAATATGAAGTGGCAAAGATAGTGGAGTTTCTTCATGATTTTTTAGGAATTATTTCATAGGGGCTACCATGAATTGAAAGTAATGCATGAATCATTAGGAGAGATGAAGATAAAGCTTAAGGAAGGTGCGTGTCTGGTCAGGAAGAGACCCTACAACATGAACCCTAACTTGCATGTAAAAGTTAAAGAAGAAATTGATAAGATGTTGAAGTCTAGCATCATCAAGCCCCTAGAAGAATTGGAGTGGGTTAGCCCCATGGTTATCAGTATAAATAAATATGGTCGGATTAGGATTTGTGTGGATTACAGAGAACTGGATGTTAAATGTGTGATTGATCCCTTTCCTACACCTTTCACAGAGGAGATATTAGAAGGCATTACAGGGTGCAAAATATATTATTTTACAGATGGATTCTTTGGGTATCATTAGGTCTGGATTACATAGGAGGATCAAGAGAAAACAAATTTCACCACTGAATGGGAAATTTTTGCATATATTGTGATGCCCTTTGGTTTGAAAAACGTGCCTACTATATTTTCATGAATAGTTGTTCAAGCATTCCAGGATTTTATTCACATTTTATTACAAGTTTACTTAGATGATTGGATGGCGTATGGAATGGTTAAGGATCATTGTGACAATTTATGATTAATGTTTGAAACATGTAGACAATTAACCATCTCTTTGAACATCAAGAAGTGCATGCTTGCTACACCTTTTGGCACTCTTTTAGGGCACATCATTTTGAAGGAAGGTTTGTTAGTAGATCCAACTAAGGTTACTGTTATTATAGGCCTGGAAGAGCCTACCAGTCAGAGTGAGGTGAGTAGATTCTTGGGTGACACTGGGTATTATAGAAAATTTATCAAAGGATATGTTAAGTTTGACACCGGGGTTCATTTTAAGAGACCTCTTAGAAATCGGAGGTGGAAAATATCTGGTGAATATCCTCTAAACCGGTTTAGCGGGAAGGTGAATTTTTTGGGGGTCCGACAGCAAAAATTTCACCTGATTTTTAAGTGGTGTGACAGAAGGCTAGAGACACACAATAGGATATTTGTTGTCACACATCAACAAGGTGATTGACACGCATCATAGGGTCAAACCTCACATGATGCGCATCAACAAGGTTTTTTGACGAGTATCAACCACCTTGTTGACGCACGAAAGAAAAATTATTTGTTGCACGTTTGTAGCCTCCACCATCTAGTCACGCAACAAAAAAATCTTCTTGTTGTGCATCAACAAACTCTCTCTCACGCATCTACTTCCTTCGCACTCCTTCGTGTGTCAATAAAACTCCTGATAAGATTATGTCAATAAACTCTCACAATTTGGATCGACTCATAAAAAAATATTTCTCCATGTTGTGCGTAAACAAACTCTCCCTGTCACACGTCAACAAACTCTCTATCGCGCGTCTGTAGCCTCTGTGCTCCTTTTGCGCATTTATTGTACTTGATAATACATATGCCTTAGGTGGTGTGAGTGATCTAGTAGTGTTCTACTTGGTGAATAATCTAGGATTATATAGGGGATAGTTTCAAGGGTAGGTGAAGACAACCCCTAAAAAAATTAAACTATAATTTTTAGGTGAATAGGTCACTGACCTGCGCTAGAAAATTCACCTTTTCGAATTTTTCAAAAATGGAATATTTTCCATATTACAAATATTCACCACTAAAATGGTATCCCTGGTTTTATGACGCTTAGTTTAAAGGGAAAAGGGACATTTTCGGCATGGTTCAAGTCCGCGGAAGACTAAATTTGATGTTTTGCTATTTTTAAGGGAAAATTCAGGATTTCATGTCCACTTAATTTAGGATAACCTCAATAGCGTGCATTTGAGACATTGATGGAAAGACTTACTACAATGCCTATTCTGCATTTTCCCTCATGGGACCAACCGTTTCATGTACATGTGGATGCCTCTGACATGACCATTGGTGCGGTATTAGCTAAATCCTGGAAAATGTATTATAGATCATCCTATATGTTTGGCTAGTAGAAAATTGACTCCTACATAATAGAATTATATAACTACTGAACGCGAAGCCTTGTCCATGATCTATGCACTACATAAATTTAGACGATACCTTCTAGCAACACCATTCATATTTTACACTAATCACATGACATTGAAATCCTTGGTAAAAAGACCAATTTTACAGAGGTAAATATTTTGATGGGTGCTCTTATTCCAAGAATTTGATTTCAAATTTGTGGTCAAACCAAGGAAAAGTAATTTTGGCCTAGACCAATTATCAACAATTCCGTCGGGGGAGGAGGCGTAAGATTTTACTCGTTGGATTATGGTGGGAGACCCTCTACAAGGATTATAAAGCATATTGTAAGGCGTGTGATCACTCTCAACATGTTGGTAAACCTAGGAAAAGAGATGAAATGCCTTTAAGACCTATTCCTAGTGTAGAGACATTTGAAAAATGGGCTATAGAATTTGTGGGTCCTATTTCGCCAACTGTGCGTAGAACTGGATCACGCTACATCATCACTTACATAGATTATCTTACAAGATGGGTAGAAGCAGCACCTACCAAGGATTGTACAACAACTACAACAGCCAGGTTCTTATGGAAAATGTTCTTACAAGGTATGGATGCCTGTTGAGCTTGACAAGTGATAGGGGTACACACTTTCTGAATGAAATGATTAGGATACTATTGGATGAATTTATGATTGTGCACCATAAGACTACACCCTATCATCCTCAGGAAAATGGGATTGCTGAGGCCTTCAACAAGATTTTGAGCCAAACATTGACAAAAATTTGTGACGTTGGAAGGAAATATTGGGATGATAAAGTTGTTGTTTTGCTTTGGGCTTATAGAACAACATATAAGATATTGAACAAGGCCACACCCTTTCAGTTGGTGTTTGGCGCAGAAGTAGTTCTTCCTATGGAATTCATGTTACCTTCTTTGTGTATTATGTGTGTTAGAGGTCTAGCTGATGAGAAAGATTTGGAAGAAAGAATTGATAAATTGATATAGTTGGATGAGAGGCACATCATAACACATTGGAGTCAAAAGTAGGAAAAGGATAGGTAGAAGGCATGGCATGACAGGCACATCTGGGAAAAAAATCTTGAGATGGGACAAATGGTGCTTCTTTATGACTCTAAGTTTCTGTGCCATCCAGGAAAACTTAAAGTGCATTGGTTGGGACTGTATATTATCACTCATATACTTGAATCATGCGCTTTTCAGTTAGAGACACTTGATGGAATATGGTTACCTGGTTACTTTAACGGGAGTAGGTTGAAGCCCTATTATAAATAAGTCTTCTTGGTGTTTGTAATAAGGCAGTGTTTCCATTTAGACTAGGTTTTCATTTCTTTATTTCCTTAATGTATTTATTTTTTTATCGTTATGCTTTGTCAATTTAGTTGGTGTTTTGTGTAATAAGTGCATTTGTGCACTGGAAGCTAATTACCATTTGAAGAAATTTTATGCACAGAGGACCACACATACCATTGGTGTGGGGTGGCTATTTATAACTGGGTACACATAAAGGAACAAACTGCTATAGGTGTCTATTCAAGTTTGGAAGAGGAGTTTTTAGAAAGGAGATTGCTTTAAAAAGATGACCATAGATGGAGATAAATGAGGGAACAATATAACGTCGAGGTAAGCAGTGGCAATGGAGAACTACCAAGGGAAGGTGCAGTAGTAAGGTACTTGGGCACATGGAAGTGTACTGAAGAGAAGTATGTAGCTAGAAGGTATGAAGGAATGCTAGAAGGTTATAGCTACGATGCGAAGATGTGCCATATGGAGATTGTGAAAATGGTCAATTAATGAGAGGATTTTTTGTTGGTGAAGGAGCAATAAATGCACTAAATTTTTGAAACTCTATGTAAGGACATGATGTGGGGTCATTTTTACCTTTGTGATCACAAGTATTTGAGTGAGCTAAGTGTGATCGATCCGAGAAAGTCATATCGAGGTGTGGAGATTGTGAAACCAGACGTGGAGAGTGGATTATTGTGTAGAAGAGGTTTGTGTGCCCATTAGTGAAAGGTTTGAGTGAAGAAGAGGTGTTGAAAAGAAGCTAGGGCACGTGGTTTCAAGCTAGGGCATGTAGATTCAAGCTAGGGTTTGAGTTTGCTTGCTATAGACAGTGAAAAGGCATATTTTTACAATGGCACCAAAGAAAGCACCTGTCGCATGCACAAAAGGAAAGAAGAAGGTAGGAGATGAAGTTGAAATGGCTCCCGAGAGTAATTTTCCAGAGATGCAGTACCCAGAATGTGTGATAGTCAAACAAGAGTGGGATTCCCACATCCGTAGGTGTAAAATAAGTGACTACAACCACCGTAAATCTGACAACAAGAAAGAGTTAGACGCATTGTTGAGTACAAAGACCAACAAGTGCATTGTGGAGGATATTCCAATATACGACGACGTTAGGGAGAAATTATTGAAACAAGTAGGAGTTTATCAGTTGTATGAGCTCCCATATTTTGGAAAGTATGAACCATTATACCAATGGCTGATGAGAAGGGTCCATGAGGACTTCTTCTATTTCACCAGACAAAGGGTTAGAATCATAGCAACCCTAATTTTGACACTGATAGGATTGAAGGGCATGGGAGTAGACCTTACTAGTGATCTGACTAATAAAGCAGCAATCGTAGAGATAAGAAAGGAGTTTGGGTATAATAAGGGTCTGCATGGAATGGACATTGATAAATTGAAGAAGTATCCAGTGGTTCAGGAAATCATGCATCTGGTAACCAAGTTGAATGATCAAGAGAGATGGTCACAGGTGACTACCAGGTGGCTGCATGTTGTAAAGAAAATGTCTTAGGGAGTAGTCTACAACCTAGTGGGCTACATTGTAGACACCATTGTTGAGGAAGCACGCATATGAGAGAAGATAAGTTTTGGTGCTATCCTCCTTTCCCTTGTGTTTGTAGAAATTGGAGTGCCTGATGGACCAAAGAACAAGATCTGGGAGTATCCCATGGAAAAGAAGTCCCTCATGGAGAGGTTTGAAAAATATTTATGTGAAGGATCAATGAGTGGGCCATTTAAGCAAAGGGTGGAGATGTGGTATGACCAACTTCATGTGACATTTGAGGAGGAGTGGCACATTCCCAATGAGCTACCTTCGGTGGTGGGAAAGGAGGTACAATTTGTGGTGTACCAACACTTTTGCATCACATAATTTTCTATGAGGGATGGGGCATGGAGCCCATGGTGCAAACTACCATATTCCTTCATAGTGTGCTACTTCAAGGCATCAGTCCACCAATTTACTGATGCGTACCACCTAAAATTTAATGCAGACAAGGTAGACTGTGACTACCACACTCTGAGGAAGGTATATGTGTATCCAAGCCATGGGCTTGCCTATATTGAAAGGCTCATCTCAGATGTCATAAGTATGAATCCAGTAAGCTTGGCTATTGGGGACAATGGAGCTGAGCTCGTATACCTTTAGCTTAAGCCTAAGCTAGAGAATAACAAGTATGTAGAAAATGAGTTTGCACTCCCAGGGCCACCTAAAGGTAAACATATAGTGGAGAACATGTCAACCCATAACCTACAAAAACTATAGTGGTGGATGAGGAGGAAAAATAACATGAAGATAATGGTGGCTTAGATTATAGATGCCGAAGGAAGCCCACAGAAAGAGTAGAGACTGAGCACACAGGTACTCCACCTCAGGTACAAGAAGAAGATGAAGACTTGGATATAGAAGCAGTCCATGGAGATCACAAATTTAAAATGGTATTCAGAAGAACAAGGACCCAAGGTGCATAGGAACCCCACAACATGTGAGGATATCACCACAACTCTCTCCTTAAAAAGAGACAACTGAGAGGAAGAATAGAAAACTAAAGTTGAATGAGGAGGCAGAGGAGTCTGCAGAGAGCATGCCTGGAACCCCTATACATCCAAAAGATGTGGAAGAACCCAGGGATGAGGATATGAAGGATGAAGAGGAAGGTGCGAAGGAGGTAGAAGAAACAAAGCATGATATTTCTCAAAACATCAAAGATCCAACTCCAAACCTTGGTGCTCAAGTTCCTAAGGGGCCAAGAACGAGGAGAACCAGTGGGGAGTATGTTGGGCCAAACATGGGCTATGCTGAGGACACCAGTAAAATTGTCTACGCCTATTTCCAGAGCACAATGGGCCTTAAGGGGTTGTATGGATGGGAATTGATGGACCCAGACATGGCCACTATGCACGTGATGAAACAACTATATTGGTCCACAAAAAATCACATGAATGAGCCTGATTTTGATGTATGTGAGGAGTCATGTGTGTCCCAAAGAATGAAGAAGGCACTGTAGAGCACACACATGACTAGAAAGCCAACTCTCATATCTGATGAGTAGGTGAGCAATGCCTTGGTAAAGGTATCTACAGAAGTGGCACAAAGGAACATAGATAAGGCTGCCATTATTAGAACGCTACGAGAAGATAACAAGGAAAAATCTACAGAAATAGCGCATCTAAAAGGGGAGAAGGACTTAGAACAGAAAAATAATGAAGCCTTCATCAACATGGTAGAAGAAATTGGTGATTATGTCCTAAAAGAAATACTACACTTGGAGTCTAAGGTACCTAGAAAGTTTCCTTCAGCTATGCATTATGTGCATACGTTAGTTGATTTGGTGCTTGAGGATGGAACGATTCACATGTCAGCACTAAAGGACCCTGAACAAGAAGTAGAGAGAGAAAGGGCCTTCGTGATTAGAAATATTTCATCGTATGAGGCATTGCTCCAAAATTTACAAGATGAGTTGAAGAAATCAGATCAAGATTTGAACATATGCACAGCTCTAAGATGTAGTGATCAGGATCAGAACTATATTGGAAGATAATGAAGTTCTGAAAGCAATGAAGGATGAGACTTTAGGGCACATAGAGAGATTGGTGTTAGTGAAGAAAAAGCAGTGAAGCCCTTGCGGCAGCACAACAAACACATAAGGAGAGGCTGGATGAGCTTGGAAATCTCATAGCACAAAAGATGGATCTTCTGGAGGGATAGATGTCTGCTATGGCTAACATTGTCATAGTATTGCAGAATGAAAAGGGAGAGATGACCCAGGATGAGTTGGATTCCATCAATGCAGATGTTCCAGAGAAGACCAGAAATGCACATTGGATGATTGACAAGCCTTGGAGGCTGAGATTAAAGAAGAATATCTAGAGTTGATCCTATCAGTTGAAGTAGAGGGTGTTGTAGAATAGAAGTCCATTCTTTGTAAAGTAATTATTTACATTCTTTCATTCTTATTATTTATTCTTTGGGAACATCAGGAGGAACCCCATTGCCAGGATGACAATGTAGTTTAGTGTGGGGTAATGTTGAGCAGATAGAATATGACACTAAGGAGAGGAAACATAGAAGATTCACATGTGGTAGCAAGGCATATTTGAAGGTGTGAAAGGATAGGGAAGGAAATGTGTGTGAAAGATAGATTGATTCGGGACTTAGCCATTTTCATGGTTATGGGATATTTTTGGAGATAGCGTATGGAGCACACAATGAGATGGAGACTTGCGTGACACACAAATGCTATTTTGGGAAGAATGTCTACTAAGTTCCATGCATGAGTTTGAGTTAATAATAGGATTACTATTGCCAGTTAACTATAAGAGATCTATTATTAGTGCACTTGCATGTGTGCATGTTATTGTAAAGGTGCATGACTATTTTCAGCATGCGACCTATTTTTGTAAGTGCGTAAGTGGTGAAGGGAAAGTCCCCACCCTTATAAATATGTATTAATCTGTGTAGTAAAGGAGACACTATGTATGAGCTATTGTGGAGTTATGCTGCCAGATCTGATGTGCGCATAAACTTATGATACTACTTATTGTAAGAAGCTTATGTATTTACTGTGTTTAATATAATGGAGTGTATTGGGTGAATAATGGTGTTAAATATGACTGTAACTAGTTCTTGCATGGTTGACTTCATTATGTTTATCACTTAATTCATGATTCTTTTAGATCTAGATCTGGAATATGCTCTGTGGAATATTTATGCTATTTATGGATATGAATACATTACATCTTCATCATGTTCACATCCTGTACAAGCAACTCTAAGGAGGGGCCAAGTACCTTTGCGTGCTTCAGGTGAGCACTCAGCTCAAGCTGGGTGATGTGTCAGCATTCCTGGTTTGTCCGTGGTAAATTCTAGGATGCATCAGCAGTCGAGTATAGATCGAGGAACTAAAGTGCGTCATAGGGTAGCGAGTGCAGCGCGTAGAATTATATGTATTATATGTCATGATGATGATAGATTACCATATGATGTGTAAGATGTGTAATATTCTATTTATGTAAGATGTGTAGGTAGACTAAAAGTGTAGGGTACACACTATGTATTATGTGTGATGAGTAGATGACCATATGATGAGTATAAATGTGTAAAATGTAATGCATAGTTTGCTAGATAATATGTCTAGATAGACTAGTAATGTAGTATGTACGATGAGTAGTATATGATGTTAGATGCATAGGAAATAGGAGTATGACATATATATGATGAACACATAAATGTGTAATGGTCAAAATGATGTAGTCTAAATGTAGGATGTATGATGTAAGATGTAAGACATATGACATTATATGTGTGAAGAAACAAAATGTATAGTACCTATTATGTAATGTGTGGGGTTCATGTGTAGTATGCCCTCAACAGTGAAGTGTGAACCGAAGCACAAGAGTGTGTCATCAGGTAATGATCAAAAAATATATAGATGAATGTTCCTATGCGAGGTGATTTATGGATGAAAATGCAAAGATGAGAGGTGTTTTGATGATAAGGTCAAGGGGGGGGGGGGGGTATTGTGTGACTGTTATGCCCCCCAAGTGTGTGAGGATGAATGGACTATCCAATGACGGTGAAGGACGAAGGTCCTATATCTAATGCCTATGGTGACGAAAGCGTATGACCATGTTGTAGTAGTAGTGGTATAGTAGATAAACATTGTGCTGGTGAATGAATTTCATGTGCATGCGATGGATGAGTATATGATGAATGTCATGGCATATCAAAATGTGTCAGCAATGGAGGTCTATGTGATATCGAGCATGAAGATGATGAACACCCTTGCGGAATAAAATGAGGTGGTGACCTATGTTGAGATGCAATAACCATCCTAGGAATGGGCCTATATCTATGTGTAGGACTAGTGAAACATTGAGGTCACACAAAAGGTGTACGAGTAGGTGAACCAAGAGTATATTGCATAGATTTCGATGTACTAGATAAAGTGGAAGATGTGGGAATCGATGATCGATAAGATGACAACCATAGAATAGATGGGGGTACGCCGTCAATAGAGTTGATCGGATTGTTATGAATTAATTTGAGTCACAAATGATTCATAGAGATAATGGATTGAGATCTGCAAATCCAATTGAGTCAAAGTAGCATGTCACAACCATTGACTGCTTGCCCAACAATGAAAGGGACAAGCAAGGTGAGAGGACCAACTGTAATGTGTAGTTTGACAACACCATATGGTTTGTTTAGAGGGTATTCAATTTGTGATTACGGGTAACCAGTGGCATGAAGAAATGGAATAGAACATCCTCTAATAGGCCAAGATAGGTCAACCTTAGTAGTATTGATGGGGATCAAGAAAATAGATGTATTGATATGTAGTTGATTAGATGTAAAATTTGATTGATAGTCATGGTTAGAAAAAGAAATGACTGGTGGTGCAGCATCAGTATATGTAAATAAAAATTCAAGGGTCCCTGACACAGGAGGAGAAACTACATGGAGGATATAATAAGCTGATGATTTAGTTGTTGTTGTATCATGTTTGTGTAGAGGATTGTTACAAATTTTGAGCTTATGATTTTCATTGACAGGTGGAGATGTTACATGTTCCGGAAGCTCAATGTGACTATTGTCAATCAAATCCTGAATGAGATATCGTAGTTGGTAACAATGATTGGTGGAGTTCCCTACACACTAATGATAGTCACAATGGGAATGTTCATCAAAATTATGCCATGTGGTCAAGATGGATTGATTTGTAGTGGAGAGGGTAATGTGATGAGGTTATTTTTGACAAATTATGGTAGCAAAATACATGGGGAATACTAAACTTAGTGAATGTACGTCGATGTGGTTACGATTGAAGCTCCTTAGTAGTAGAGATTGCATTGACAGTGAATTTGGTATCTAATGGCTTAGTCATAGATGGATTGAATGTTTACTTAATTGGAAAATGCATGGAGGATGATGCTTATTCCTAATACTTAAGCTTTCCTATTCCTAGGAGCTTGGTTTTACGTAGTTTAAGAATATGAAAAATTTGATCAAAGGAAGAATAAGTGTCAAATAGAACACTCTCCTGAAGTGGTGGTAAAGGATTATGAATGAATAAATCCTGAAGCTCAACATTCGTAAGCATGTTAGACATCTTGGCTAAATATTTTTTATAATACAAGACATAATCCATGAAGTGTTCATTAGATCTTTGTTTGATTTGTGAAAGTTGAGCATAAGAGATCTTAGAGCTGATGTTAATGGAAAATTGAGTGAGAAAAGCATCGGCAAGATGTGTGAAAGAGTTAACTGAATGGACATGTAGGTCATAAAACCAACACATCGCATAATCTTCTAAGCTACGAGGAAAAATCTTAGCTAGTACTGTAAAGTCATCTACATAGTCTAGGCATGCTACGTGAGTGCATAAAAATGTTCTTATGGATCACCATGTCCCTTAAAGATGGTGAATTTTGGAGATATGAAATTAGGTGGTAAGGGATAGGTAGATATAACAGGTGAGAAGGGAGTATGCAGTAATGATGTAGATTCTAAAGATGGTAATGCATGAGAAGTAGCAATTAGGAGCTGTCAAATTTGAGTTTGTAAATAATTATACAAAAAATTTAGATCAGGAGTATTTGAAGAAGAGCCAAGTTTCTTGTTAGGTGTGCTAGGGTGAATAACAAGAGTGGTAGTAGTAGGAATGGAATATAAGACATAAATGGGTGGGGTGGAGGCTAAGGGAGCCGAAGAAGGAGCAACTATAGATACAAAAGCATCACAAGCATTCTTAATAGTAATCAAAGCATGTAGGACATATGAAAGATGAATGGGATGATCACACAAACCCTTTCAAAAATCAGTGATAGTTTTAAGTTGATCTTGGTCTACATTAGTGTCTTCATCGTAGGACTTTTCACTATCAGATGCTTCTATTTCATGGAGAGGAACATTGTGTGAATTATCCAAAGGAATATCATTGATAGCTACATAAGTAGGGATATCAACCATTGGTTTGGAGTCCCTACAAGTGAATGAAGGAATCTCACAATATTTCAAAGATCCAAAATGACCACTACAAGTAATGGGCATACAAAGAAAAGGCCCAAGGAGAAAGTGTATTCGAAGATTCGGTTCACCAAAATTATTAACTAAAATGTGGAATTTATTCTAATTCTATAGTTAATATAATATAAAGAACAACACTAAATAGCAGATAAATGCATAAATAAAATGACCCAATAAATCTAAGCTATGAAAATATGAAACCCTAAAGTGTAAAAAGAGTTAGAAAGAGCTTAGTTGATTTGATGATGCCTCAGGACAATGTTACAAAATAACCTAGATGAACCGAACATAGGAAAGAACACAAAGAAGCTCTAGAAAACATAGATCTTGAACAATAGGCTAGACTGGGGTGCCTTCAAGGATACATGGGTGCCTATGGGTGCCCTTGTCTGAGATATGGGCAACCTGGTCTATGAAAAAGGTCTGTAAACCTCCTCTGAGGTATTGCTGGATATTCACCTGCCTTCGCTTCATGTCACACTATCTTTGTTGGACTGCACAGTATGTCACTAGAAATCGGTGATGAAGGAGAGACCTACAAAACCCTAAGACAAGTATTAAACCCCTAAAAAAATATGTATATGAAGGGGTCAGACTTTCCTCAGTGGCCAAAATGGTGGACTTACTAACCGAGCATTGCACCACATCTCATACCCTATGTAGTTTTATGTGTGTGTGTGCAATCATTCCCTAGGTCCTCTTGTTCTAGTCACACTTTGTGAAAGTAGTGAGCAATAACTATGTGTAGAAATGTAATAAAATGGTGGATGTAATAGAATAAACTTCCCTCCTATGCAGTGTAATGCATATGAACCAGCCTTGTGCCTTGTGGTGGAGCTAGATGGATGCAAATGGAGCCTTTGATGGATTCAACCTTAGGTGATGATAGTAGTGCTTAGTGCTTGGTCCCTCATTATGGTCTCTTAACTTTATATTTATATGGTTCTCTTGTTCTAATTTCCTAATTAACCCTGAAAAGGCTGGCCATTAAAAAGATAGGAAGCTCAAATGAATAGAAAGTGTCCAAAAAGTGGTGGGAAAGTGTAGAAAGGCTCAGGGTGCCCCAAATGGGACCAAGGCACCTAGGGCACTCCAGTACATGGTCGGGAACCTTATTCAAAGATAAAATGACACCAAATGGTAGAACTGACTGGGCGAGTAGATGCGGGAGGTCGAAAGTGAGGACTACAAGCAAAGTAAAATGACCAAAGGACATGGGTTGATTAGTACTTTATTCACTTAAAAACCATATGAATAGTAGTATGAGACTGGGACTAAATAATGCCTAAAGTGCATTATTTTGTGTCTATAATATCCTACAAGCCTTTACATACCACTACCATGTTGTTTTGACTGCTCAACCCTCCTCCTTCGAAAGAGAAGATTCTTTAATGAAATCCCTTCACATGGCTCCCTGTAATATTTCCCATGCTCAAAGAGTTTCGTGAGATATAACCCTTCCTCTCAATGATCTTAAATAATAGATTTAGATAAAGCTCCTATTATTGATGCATTCCCTTATGAACTATATAGAATCTCATGTGATGCGGTTGAACCTAATTCGCATAAAATTTACTCTTGAGTGATGGTCTTCAGCTCCTTGGGAGAGTTTATCAACCAAGGAAACATTAAATTCATTCCTAAAGTTAAATACCTTGAAAAAATTTCCAATTTAAGGCCTATTACTCTCCTTAATGTATCTTAAAAAATTATTTCCAAAGCCTTGGTGAATAGACTCAAACATCTTCTTCCCATGACTATTTGAATTCAACAGACTGGTTACATTCAACACATGTATATTCATGATAATATGATATATTTTTGGAAAGTCATGGAATGGGAAGGGGTCTCTAATCAAGTAACTCTTTTTGTGAAGATTGATTTTGAGAAAGCCTGTGACAGAATAAAATGGCCTTTTATTATTTCTATGCTTCAAGCTCTTGGCTTTAGAACTCACTTTGCTTCTACCAATAGACTATTTCAAAATGTAAGATCCTACATATGAAGTAATGGTGCTCAATCCTCCAGATTTGGATTATTCAGATCAATCATACAATGATTTTGTTTTTCCCCCTCCCTCTATATTCTAGTTGTTGAAGGGTTTAGTTATTTTTTGCTAATTATTCCTCTCAAAGCTTAGTTAAATACATTTATCTCCCTCATTTTTATCAACAAATCATCAATGGATGCTTTGTTGATGACTTCGTTCTCACTTTGCTTGAGGAAGAAACATCAATGAAAAATTCCATGGAATGCCTGAATATATTTTTTCTTATTTTTGTTTCTTCCATATAATGGATAAAGACTCAGTGTTATAATTAGTCCCTTACCCCTAAACCTCCATGGTTAGAAGGATACTAATGACAATGGATTCAACCAAGTGAATAGTTCAAATTTATCGACATAACATTTACTTTCAAAGATTCACCATTTGGGATTTGGTTTTATGTTTTTTTAATGGTGGAGAAAAAGATCACCTATTGGGTCACCAAACCTCTTTCTCTCGTACAGAAATTTCAAAAAAAAACCAAAGTTCTGGTTATGACCCATGTTTATCATGTTTATTACTCATATTATTGGGATCCTTCCAAATTGGCCCATGCCAAGCTAGAAAATCTTCTTAGAGATTTTTTGTGGGCCAATTCAAAGGGACATAGAGGTTTTCACAGAGTGGTATGGGAATTTTTTTCCATCCTAAAGAAGTAGGAGGTTTGGGAGTGTTAGATATCAACCTACAAGGGAATTCTCTTAGTGTTAAATGGATAATCCAAAGTCTTGAAGGATTTAAAGCTTGAATAAAATTTTCTTCAACATTGCATCACTCAAAGGACTCCTATGGTTTGTCAAACATGGAAAGGTTTGGGATTCCAAAGTATTCTTCTATCATTTGTGCCAATGAATATTTGTGGCAGATTTGTTACTAAGAGAATATGGAAAATAGGAAGATTCTCAAACCCAATCTCATATAGGCTGGGGATGGATTCAAATATAGTCTAGCAATCAACTCTCTCTTTATGGTGGTATCCCATTCTAAAATTTCATAATGTCCTATTTGCTATGGTACCTTGCATTAAAATCCTCTGGATTTTTAAAAGGCGACCAAATTTATTGGTGACTTATTTTAGAAGGTTTCTTGAGTATGACTACCATGTGACATGCTCAAACCTGAATTTCAGCTAAAAATGAGGATGTTGAGTCCATTTATGAAATTATGAATTCCGTACATGATGATTACCAGCATAAAATTGACATTTCCTCTAGTGTACCCTGGCAGAGAGATTGAAAGTGTCCTTCATCTACATCTTTTTTTCCAGAAAAACCCCATATTATCTACCATCTTCTTGCCCCTCGTCATATTTCGGGTGATTCTCCAAATAATTACTAAAATATCAGATCCCATAATGTGATTTAGTTGAGAAGGTTTGCTAATATATGGAAAACACACATTGAGCCTAAAAAAGATCATTTTTTGTAGTGTCTTATAAATCAAGGCCTCCTTATAAGAGGCATGCTTAAACATATGGGGGTCTTGAATCCCTACTTTCCTAACTTACACACAATCAGATTTTGTTAGACATCCCTTTATGTTCTACGTGTATGTGTATGTAGACACCAAATTTGGGTCACACACCCTTTAGTGCCCTTCAATTAATTAACACAACACATTTAACTAATTATGACCCCTTCATCCCATATTAATATTCATCCTCACATTATTAATTAATTTAATTAGTTTAATTAAGTTAATTTCATCCTCACACCTCTACCTCATCATTACAGCTCACCTTGGACCCATTCCAAGGGCATTTAACTCAAAGTGACTAAGTCATCACTCTCAACACTAAGTCATCACTCCTAGTGTTGAGTCACCACTTGACCTAACTAACTAAAATTTATTCTCAAACGTAATTGGACTTCTTCTATGACCTTCCTACCTTTTCTAATGATAACTCCACTTCCCTAAGCAGACTCAACTTAGAAAACACTCCAAATCTGGGAAGATATTCCTATTTTTGGTAAATGGACTAATTCACCCTAACTGACACCGGTTTTTCCTCGATCGGCACTGGTTACCTTACTAACATCGGTCACCTTATATACACTTTCACAACTCTTTACACTTTTTGTTCATTCAGTTATTAGAGTCTTATTACATTCAAGCATGAATCTTCAAGCCCTCCTACATCCATACGATGAGCACACACAACCACAGTGCAAGACAATCATCCGGTTCTCCTTCCAAAGCATTGGAACACTCACGGGAGCACACAGGTTGTATTTCTGTGGCACTGAACTTAAGCACATCTCCTCCAATCAACCATAAACCATCTCAACTCACAAGGTCTAAAAAACACCAAGTAAGTACTATGATTTTAATTATTCGGGCTTATCCCATTATAGATCTCTTTCTTCGTTCAGTATTTTATTTCTTCTGTTACCCGTACATCACCTTCTTCCCACCAACCCACTATTTAACCACCCCAATCCTTTTCACCCTTATAAACCTCCTTCTTAGTATTCATGAGTCTTCTCGGCCATATTAGGACCCAAACCATACTACCCTCATTCTCTGTGCAATCACAAAGATCCTAAAAACCCATTTTTAATAGTTTATTACCTATTTCCCCTACCGTCGTCAGTTTAGTCCCCATACCGGAATCAGTCACTAAACAGATATCGGTCTTTGTTTTATCTCATACTCTCAGACCAGCGAGCTTCCCACTCACCCAAAACCAACCCAGACCTCAACTAATAAGCCCCAGACCCTAACAAGACCACTGACAGACCTACCTGATATGAAAAAACCTTATTTCTAATTAGATTTAGTGTTGCATTTTTATTTAGCATTGAATCTAGTGTATTTTTTGTATGAGAAACCTAAATCATTACATTACAATAGGATCTATTTATTTCAATTTCTTATTCATATTAATTTTTTATTAAATAGAGGATTGACAGTCATTCGAGGAAGCATTACGATTCCCGGATATAGCCTTGCTAGGTAGTCCTCTGACTCTTGTTATTTAATACTATTTTGTGGTTTTGATGGGTTTCTTTTACAGGTCGTTCCTACTAGCCAAAGGGAAGCTCACATAATCATCTTGGATCAAAATTCTTCAATGTGCGCATTCTACCTTCCACCTTCGCCTCACAGGTATTCCTCGTTAACCATTTTACCTTCTATATGTTTTATCTTAGAAAGCGTAAAACTTATTGGTGAAAAAAATTGGCATGCCCAATGGGACCCATCCGGGGTTCATTGCATTGTTCATTCCTAGGGAAAATCTTGTGTGTCTACTTTCATTTGAAACAAGTTCACATTAAGCTTCTTCTCTGGAAATATTTTTTTCTTTTGATTGACTCAGTGACACTTGTTTTTTGGGATTAAAAATAACTCTTCTTTCTTTTCTTGCATTGCACTTAGTGAAATTCATACCCTTAACCTCTTCATAATTTTTTCTCATTGAATATAATTTGTGGTTTTGGGTTTTAAAACTTGTGCACTTGTATTTTTGAGTTTATTGCATTATAGCTCATCTAAATTATAGGCAACCTATATGTTAGAAGTCATGCCCAGCTAATGGTTGACAAATTGAACCGTAGCTCACATTTTACAAACTCTCTATACCAAATCATTGAAAAATAAACTACATAGTTCTTGAACAACATTTTTCTCGTAAGAAGTTGTCAATGATCACACAATCAGAGGATTGACAGTGGGCTTAGCTGGTTTCTCTGTCCAGACATCATCTCAGAGAAGGATCTCCCACACCAAAAATTATTTAAAACCAGCCATAGTTGTCAGCTTTTTACAGGGCACCTTTGTTAACCAAAAAAATTATCCTACTTACAGTCAGTCCTAATGGCATAAGCCACAACATAAAATCTACAACTTAGGTTTTCATGTTTGTTAGCCTTTTTTTTTCTTGCATTTTGACGTTTGAGTTGCATTTCTTCATTCTTTCTTATCCTTTTATGCCTCATATCACCACTGGTGTATTTTGGTTTTATTCTAGGTTTATTAGGACTCTTAGAGACATGGTGTGATCCTAATTACGTTGTGCATTTTTGTAAATGGATTAGATTATTTTGTTGATACATAGGGAAAAGCAGGGGTAGTATGGGGTAGGATTAGTTATTTTGAATGATTTTTGGTGGGATATTGACAAGACAAACTCAACTATGCCAGATCTTTGACAACCTCTACAACATTTGAACAACTATTAGATAAAATGCTTCAAAACAATCAGGATTTTCTTTCAACCAAAAGAGATACACCTTCAGGGTTCTTCCAAGCCAACCCAAAGTCAGTGATGATGTATTTTTGAGAAGCCAGCTTGAGGGATCTTTTCTAATTTTTATTTAAAAGATCAGGGTAGCATAGGTGTCTGAGGTAAAATATCACATCCTTGTATCACTCAGAGCTTATCCATTTCTCAAGAACATCTACCCTTTCTTCCTCTACTTCATTCACTTCCATAGTCTGTAAGTTGCTCGCAGCCATGAATTTAGCAAGACCCAAACCTCTCATCAACTTTTTGGTTTGGATATCCATGTCATATTCCTACAATTTGTTCACCCATCTACATCTTTTGCTTGAGAAGTCTATCTCTGATAAGATGTCTTTTACCATGGTGTGGGGAACATAAGCAAAAACTTTTGAACTTAAGAGATAAGGCTTGAAAACCTTTGTTGCTTTCACCAAGGCAAATGCTTGTTTTTCCATGATTGTGTACTTTAACTCAGAAGCTTGTAAAGCCTTGCTAAAGAAGGAAATAGGCCTCTCAACCCCATCCTCATCCTTTTACAGCAAAATAGCTGTAATGGTGTTTTCAGAAGCAAAGGAGAATATTTGGAAAGTCTTCTTGTAGTTTGAAGCTGCCAAGGCATGTGAATGTTTCAATGCTTCTTTGATTCCTTCAAAATCCTGAATAGTAACCTCCTCCCATTTGATAACTTGGTCTTTCTTTAACATGCATGTAATAGGAAGAGTCAATTCAGAAAAATTAGACACAAACCTTCTAATGAAATTGATCTACCCAAAGAAGGATTGGATGCCCTTTTTTGTTCTTGGAATTGGAACCTTGTTGATTACTTCTACCCTCTTAGCGTCAATCATGACACCAACTTTTGAAACAATATGACCAAGCAGCTTGGGCTTTTACACCCCAAAATGACACTTCTTTGGATTGAGAGAAATGTCATATTCTCTACATCTGATCAACATTCTTTCCAAGTGCTGCAAGTGATCTGTTCTGCTCCTTGAAAACACAATCACATCATCCTGATAAACTATAGTGAAGTCATTTTTGTAACCAGCAAAAGCAATATCCATTGCTCTTTGGAAGGTAGCCCCAGCATTCATGAGACCAAAAGGCATTCTTACATAGACATATGTCCCCCAAGGAGTGGTAAAGGTAGTTTTAAATCTTTCTGACTCCTTGACAACAACTTGATTGGAGCCAGATAAATCATCCAAGGTGGACAACGATTCAGATCCAGTCACTAACTGCAGCATGTTTTCCATGTTTGGCAAAGGATAATTGTCCTTCAATGAATCTCTATTCATATTTCTGAAGTCTACACAAATCCTGATATCTCCATTTTCTTTCTGACTGGCACAAGGTTTGCAACCCAAGATGAATACCTTGTGGGCTGAATGATCCCTCCCTCCTTCAGTTTCTTCAATTCATCTTGCATTTTCATGGAGAGGAGTGGATTAATTGGCCTCTGCTTTTTTCTGAATTTCTTGGCCTTTGTTTCAAGAGGAATCTCATGCTAAAACAAGTCTTCTCTGTATGCTTTCATCTCTAAATAATACCAAGCAAGACAGTCCTAATATTTCTTTATTAATTGAACATAGGACTACTTTTCTTCTTTGTTTAGATTGCTGCCCAACCAAACTTTTCTTGGTTTATCATTAGTGCCCATGTTATGCTCTTCCACATCCCTTGAGGAAGACATGTTTCTATTGATGATGTAATCAGCATTGTTAAAATTTGACTCAAGTGCGACAAGACCTCTAGGAATGGTGTTAGTTTTCAATTGGATAATATCCTTTCCAAACAAAGTTTATCTTCCTTCAGTCACACACACCATTGGTTCCCAATCAATATTCTGATCTATAAACCCACCTTGATTTTTTAATAACCTTTGCACTTGAGCATCATCATTAAACACTTGCCAATGCTTGATGTTTTCAGGGACAGCTGGCCTAGTTAACACTTCAATATTGTACTCACAATAAGGTGAAACAGTGCAATTTCCAAATTTGGACCCCAACACTACCAACTTGTCAACAACATCATTGAAACTTTTGTCATGATGCATAATGTTGAAGGAATCAAACATCTCAATTAGATCCCAAACTACATGTTTTTACTATTTCATCCGCTAATTTTTTTGTAGCATACAGTTTTCTCATTTGTTTGACAACTAGCTCTAAATCTCCTTTTGCAATGATGTCCTTGACACCATACTTCCATGAAATTCTCAGACCCAATAACAAGGCTTCATACTCAGCAATGTTGTTAGTACATTCAAAATTAAGCTTGAAGGAAAAAACAAACTCTTTCAAGCTAGGAGAAATCAGAATTATACCAGCACCATTTCAAAATTTGGAGCAAGCTCCATCAAATAACAAGGTCCAAGGGGAACCTACCTATTCAAGGTATTTTTACTGATCCATCTTGTGTTCCTTACCATCAGCAAACCCAATAAAATTATTAACATCAACATCAGCAAATAATACTTCATAAGAAGCATTGTTTGGATCCTCAATTAGATGCAACATCTTCTTCTCTCCATAGAGCTTGACAAGGCTGCCTTCAATGGGAATAGTGGCAAAAGACATGTCCATTTGAACAGTCCTACCAACACTTGCAGCCCACTTTCTTGACAAAAGCATACCCCATTTGGCAAGGCAATCAACAATCACAACATCCAATTTTAAATTCTTACCTAGATAGGCTGCAAGTTGTACCACCAAACCCTTCACACAACCAACTACCAGCACTTCTCTTGATTCCATGGTAGTACACTTTCCATATGCTACTGTCATTTTGATATCCAACTCATTCATGACTTCTAGAGGCATGACATTGCATGATGCACCAGAATCAAACATACGATTGTGAAGTAGTTTATCCTTTATGATCAAAGTTGTAAAGAATGGATCAACATTTAATTGAGAATCAACCAAGGATGTCCCCAAGTATACCTCATGTGTTTCTCCAAGATCCTCTACTGTTGATGGTGTTTCAAGGTCTACAATGATCTGAGGAGGAGTTTCAACAATGTTTACATTTCTGCTTGGGGTACACTTCTCCTCTTTCAATCCCAAGTACTCAAATGCTCTCTTCTTATGCTCAAGAATCGTAAGCAACTCAATGATTGGAATACTCATTCTGATTTGGCTCAATACTTGGGCTATGTCATAGGGAACACTCTTTGGAAAATCAGCATTGGAAGGGAGACAAGAAGATTCATTAGATGGCATGGGATTCTTGGCATCTTGGGCATGAGGAGGACTGTAATTTTTACTTGGGACAGCAAAGCTTTTGGCAGGTGTTTCTCTTCTAGAAGCTTCATTGGGAATGATTGTGAGCAAGGGTGTTTTAGGTTTGTCCTAAGGCCTAACTCCCTTAACAACTTTTCTCCTATTGTTATAGTCTTTCTCTTGAGCTACAACAACATTCATCAACAATTGTCTATCTTCCTCCGAAGGGATACCACCATCATACTTCTCAATCATCAAAGCTCTTAAGTATTCAAAGTCATTGTTAGGAATTTCAAAAGCTTGCACTACATCAAATTCAATAGTATGAGGGGGAAGAAATACTTATACTTGTTTGATGCAATCCCAAAAGGTTGCAGTTGTCCTTACACTTATTACCTCAGTTAATGTTGCTCCTTCTTGTGAGCTTGAAGAACAACCCACCATGTAGATATCATCATCAATTCCATCTTCGTTATTAGCTTCACCATCTTTCTGGTCCACTTCACATGGAGGATAGGGTAGAAAACACCTATCACACTAATCAATATCAACAACTTCCTCAACAGCAGTAACCCTAGCAGTTAGGGGATCAAGCAACACTCTTCCTTCACATGCTTAAAGATGTCTATTTGTAGACCCCATGGGTCCTTTCCCTCTATCATCAAATCTCTTATCACCCCTAGAATGATTGGAAAATATGTCATGGTTTTTTTCTCTTTAATGACCTTGTGAAGTTTTCCCAATTCCCTTTTCTACCTGGGCTAACTTGTATGAGATTTCTTTGACAGCCCCTACCAAATTTTTCACAACCTCCTCCAAATAATTATTTATTGCTAGCTTGAGGTTTTTCATGGTTTATCAACTTTACACCATCCCTCTTGAGAGGTTTCCCAATAGCCTTAATGTTATTTTCAATTTGTAGTGCCATGAAAGGTATGCCTTAAATTGGTAGGGTTATGTCCCTTAGGTAATAGGCTACTTTCTTGTCAAATGCATCTACATATTTGATTAAACAAGGCCTCATATTAACAAGAAGTCTCCTCAATGTCTTGTTAAGTCTTGGACTAAAGTCATGAACTGATTCATTGGGGTTCTTCTTGATATTTTCAAATTCATACAAGAGAAATATAGGATCAGTCATATCACCATATTGCAACCTATATGCATTCTTCATCTCATTCCAAGAATCAATTGAATTATCAAGCAAAGCCTTGTACCAATCCCTTCCATCCTCTTCTAGTGTATGAATGAGTAATTTAATATACACATTTTCATGCTCAATCTCAAAGTCCTCCATCATGTTAACAAAAAAATTTAGGTGTTGATCACCTGTTATGGCATTATTCCCATGGAACTTTGGCAATCTATTTTTGAAATCTTGAGGGACAGTATTAGGATAACTAGCCATTCCTCTAAATTCTATCAGACCAAAGGTGTTAACAACAAATGGAGGTCTACGTTGAGCCATATTGTTTTGAGGTGGTGGTCTTGGAGGAGAAATAGAATGATGAGGAGTGCGAGGTATTTGGGGAAAAAGAATGTGATTCAAAAAACTAGTTCTCTCTAGGCGCTGATTTTCTTGGAGAGTTTTATTTGAATTGAAGCACACAGGTGCAGATTGAGAAGAGAACATACTAGGTACAGCAGAAGGACCTTCACTAGTTAAATTAAATAATTTTTTGAAAATATTGCTTGAATCAGAATCACTGGAAGAAGAGTGATAATCCTCTACTAAAGGTTGATCTCTCTCACCAATGGATATATCTTTGCCTGATGTCTGACCTTCAACAACCTTCCAAACTTTTCTTTCCTCTAAAACTATCTTTCCCAATTCTTGAAATAAATTTCTACTTGGGTCCCTCCTAAAGAGAGATCTTCTTCCTTCCAATTTTGCAGAGATTAGCAACATAAAAATAAATGACAGAAAGCTTAAGACACTGGTATTTATCAAAATTAAAACAACATGGAGTCACCAATAAGGATTTTCACCCTAGTTGTTCAAATGCACTAAAATACTCTGTCAAATACCTATCAGCACTAAAAACCTTGCCAAACTTTATAGATCAGACTTTCCTTTTCTTGAATCTATCAACCCCAAATGCAAATGAAGTGCAACTACTACTGTAAAATGATAAAATTGTAGACAAAGTTTGAAAACTTTACATACACCTTGAAAATATGAGTATAGAATGATGCTTTAACAATATATTTTGTAGACAGAACTTGCAAGAGACATTACCAGGGTTTGATATGCATTCAAATATGTCAAATATGTATGCACATGGATCAGATTGAACTAAGAATATCCCCAGCAGTGGCACCACTGGTGTTGGTACCCAAATTTGTTCTCCTTTTCAGTCTGAGCAGCATCAAAGATATGGCATAAAGCTTGAAGGTAGATAGATCATTATGTATGTCATTTTATAGCCGGGGGTGTGATCTAACTAGCACTCAGATTTGTGGAGAGATGGATAGCACTCAAATAGGACTTGATCTTGTCCTAACTATTTTAGGTCATGCCTTTTAACTAAGGTAAGATAACCTATATTGTAGCCTCTGTTCTATGAAGGAGGTGAAAATGTCCTTATACTGTGCAGATTGTATGGAGTTGGCCTTGAGAAAACATGATCAATTTTTCATTATTCAAACTCAACAGAGTTGTCACTACTAAATGATGGAAATGCTTTCAAGACAAGGTTGAGGCTACTAGAGACATGGTGTGATCCTGATTGCATTGTGCATTTTTGTAAATGGATTAGATTCTTTTGTTGATACACAAGGCAAAGCAAGGGTAGTATGGGGTAGGATTAGTTATTTTGAATTTTTTTGGTGGGATATTGACAAAACAAACTTGACTATGCCATATCTTTGACAACCTCTACAACATTTGAACAATTATCAAATAAAATGCTTCAAAATAGTCCAGATGTTCTTTCAATTAGAAGAGATACATAAATGGAGGCCTAAGTTTACACTTTTCACACAATATTTGATACCTCAACACAAAATCTTGAGTTAAAGGACTCAATTAAACATCAAAATCTCTGATCAAATCATGCCTAATGTACCCCCAAAGGCTTACAAGCAATCTTTGTCAACATATGAAGGTGAAATGATTTTAAACTGCTTATTTTCAATGTCAAATGAAAGCTCTTCTGACAAAATAAATTGCAAATGCTACTAAACTATCAATAAGGATGAGATCTGTGTGATTCCTAAAGATTTCAATGCAAGATTGCAACAGGAACAAGGAAAACTGTTTACATACATTTAAACATGATAACAAACATCATATTGCCCAAAATAGCAAATATTAATTCAAAATCTTGTTAGATTCATCAACAGGGGAGAGTTTCAGGAACAATCTCAGAGTTGTGTGATGACTATACACTTGTAACCAACTCAACATGAATGACGATCTAACACAGAAGACGTTAACTAGGTTTTTTGGAGGGTTTCTCAGAAGATGAGCTTCTCTATGAATTTTCTCATGATTTTTAATTTCCCGACCATTTACATGTCTCAAAACATGCATTATATATCTCTCTATTACATTTGATCCTTCTTTTCCAAGAAAATAATATCCTATGGCATCTTAGTTTGTTATAAATTCACTCATGACTCACAGAAAGGGACATCTAACAGAAAAACGTTCAAAAAGTTGTTAGGTTCCTCAAAAAAGGTGAATCATTGTAAAACTCACATCATTATCCATTTTGGAGGCACATTTTTCATCTTTAAAGCATGCGGACCCCCTTCCTTTAATTATTTCATCCTTATCCCTCCAAACTTGACTCTGTAACTTTTGGATTTGTTATTTCACGTTTGTGCTCGAGCCTGAACAAAATTTCATTTCAAAAGTACCTCAATCTACAAATTGAATTTTCAAATTGATTCCATTGATCCCTGAAGGCAAGAACGACATGAATTCGCCAAAATTTGGTGAAAATTGATGCAAAAATCACATTTCCACACTTCCTGGAGCAAAAATGGCGGCCACACTGAAAAATGCATAGTTACCATTGATTTTCCTTTCTCCCTTCAATCTGAGCCCTCCACATGTCAAAATGTGATTGGAAATGGGTTTTGGATCACTTTATAATATTTTATAAATTTTGGAGCAAATGCAAACCTTAACATTTTCCTTCGCCCTTCCGCACATACAAACAAGCCTAACATGTGTCCCAATGTGGGTCCCAGTGGAACCGCGGTTTGATTTTGGAATTTTAACACTTTTTTGGAAAAAGGAAAAAATGCTACTTTTTCTCTGCATGCCCACTCCTCCACCTCTCCTTCTTGATGTGGGTCCCAGCGAGACCTAGCTTCATTTTTTCATTTTATCCATTTTTGCAACCTTGGGAAAAAAAATTAAATTATCCACGCGGGCCTACACCTCTGTGCTAATTATTTAATGTAATTTAATTTGACCCTGGCGGAGTCACACTTGCTTTTCAAACTTTCACTCCCATTTCACACAAAAATAAAAAATGTTTCAAACATCCCCGAATCTCCACACTTCCACCTTGACCCTTCAACGTTGGATTCATTTATTCTTTGGTGGGGCAGTGCTCATTTTTGGTACTTTACTCCATTTTTAAGAAAGAAGGTTAAAAATCTCAAACCCTCCCGATAACCCACCAACCCACTCTTTCTCTGACCTTCATACTTTGAAACTTCCACGTGTCTGCTTTTGATTGTTGGCGGGATTGTGCCCCAATTTGAAAATGTTTCCTTCTACTCCAAAAGACAAGGTTTCAGAAGCCATTGATGGCCCACCTATTCTCCTTTGATCCAGACACTACCACGTATTAGCAGAGGGAGGGACAAGATTTTGAAGGGTAAAAGACACCCGTACGAGCGTCAAAAAATGCAAAAATTTCCAGAGATGCCTGAATTCAATTTTTTCTTCGCGGATGAAGAATTTTTGGAACAAAGGAGAGATGAAACATGTTTTCAAATATTTTACGACCATGGAAAAGGATTTTTGAATGCATACAAGTAAAAATCGATTAATTTTGAGCCTCCATGGTCAGGAAAAATGGAAAATCCCACAAACTTGATACATTTAGGGCAAAAACAAGAAAACTTGGGATTCCTCTTAGAAAGGGGCAAGGCAAATGAGTTTGTGAACAATTCAAGGCATAAAAATGGAGACAAAACATTATATCATCCATCTCAAAAGGGAAAAATGTTTCAGGGCATAGAGAGCAAAGGGAAAAACATTGCAAAATGATGGAGGGTCAAAATGGGCACCAACACATTCAATCATGTAGATCAAGATTTTCTAGACCACTTTTCTATCAACATTTGTCAATAAGTTCATCATGACCAACTTGTACACAACACGCCAATACGAAGATGAATCTATCACAGATTTTGTCACTCGTTGGTGGAGCCTGATTAACTAGCTCACATTCCAACTACCTCAAACCAAGTTAATAGATTTTTTCACTAAAGCTTGTGGTAGACACATCTCGCCAACTCTCCAAGTTCAAACCTTCTACACATTTGATGAGGTGTTCACCATGGCCCAAAAACTTGAAATTGGTGTCATTGAAGAGAAGAAGATATAATTACATAACAAGAATGTTGTGTTCAAACCAAATGATGCCTCTTCTTCTTCTAAACCGTAAAATAATTATTATAAAGCAAAAGGATTTTCCAACGCAATAGTTTTGAAATCTGTCCCATCTCATCCATCCAACCAATCAAAGCCTTCTTCCAATATTTCTCTTGTTCATACTTTCTAGTTCAAGTGGGAGCAACAAAAATATACTCCCATAGGAGAATCCTATTCTTTAGCTTTAGAAAAAATTCTAAAAGCCAGAGCAGTCACTCTTCCACCCATCAAACCACATATTAGTTTTGACCCCTCTTGTCCTATGCCTACATAGTACAAAGAAAATGATTATTGCAACTATCATCGTGTTAGAGGGCATAGCGACAGTAATTGTGAAACTTTCAAAAACATCATCCAAGAAATGTTAGATAATGGAGATCTCATCTTGGATGATCCTAATGCACCGGCTAATGAAAACCTTCACATCTTCAAGAGGTCATTCCCAAATCACACCCCATCGGTGAAACCTCGACCAATGACAGTAACGTTTGTGAGGTTCATGTTGTTTTTGACATCATACCAACTCTACCTGCTCAATTTTCTCCTACTCCATCTATCAAGGAGATTCTTACACGAGCTCTTTCATCCATGGAGGGACCTATTTCATTTTATCCTTTACTCACATAGGAGTCTCCCTTATCTTCTCCTTCACCCACAGAAAATTCCACTATAGACCCATTTCCATGGCTCATCTTCAACCCCCACCTCTAAGGCAGTTTGTCTCTTGGGATCAAGGAAGCCCACTCATTCTACCCATGTCCCCAATGGTGTGGAACCCTATTCCAGCTAACGCATTAAAAGCACTACCCAAATTTAGTAGGGAAGACTTCAAAACCCCTAAGGAGAACCTCCAAGATGTAGCAGAAATATGTGTAGTGCATTATAAAAGGGAGGATAACGTCACCTTATGTTTTTTTTCCGCCTCCTTTAAGGGAAAGGCCCTAGAGTGGTACCAATCCTTAAGCTCTAATACTATCGGTACTTGGGACCAATTAGGAGGGGCATTGGTGACAAGGTTCAGTGAGAAGGGGGATAGGTCATCACTCCTGCAACAACTGATTTGTATCAAAAAGGTCCCGCAAGAGTTAATGATAGATTTTAACACTAGGTTCCATAAGACCTACTAGAGGATTCCGGCCCTGACAAGGCCACCCGTAGGTATGGCTATTGTCTTTTATTTAAAATCTCTAAATTCAGATATTTCAATAATGATTCAATCATTGGGAGGGGATTCCTTGTCGCAAGCCTATAACATTGCGGTCCAAGTTGAGAATAATTTAATAGATGTCGAGAAACTCCCTCTCAAAACTCTTTTACTGATGAATCCCGAGATAGCCCCCCTTCCACAAGTATAAATACCTGAACCCTACTCAAGTCCCTACATCCTTATATAACTACCCACTTGCTCATATGGCTCCAACTTCTGCTACCACACCCTCATCTTCTTCTCCTGAGATGGATGAGATGAGAAATATTCTGAGAAACTTTTCTAACAAGATAGTGAACCTTAAAAGGAACTAGGCGGCCTATCCAAGGAAAAATTATCAAAATTTCCAAGGTAGCAGACCCAATTATTCCGCTCAATACCAGAATACTCAGAGACCACCATCCACGCAACCATCAAATCAATTAGTTCTTATACCAATGCCACTTCAGACTGCTCCTCCTAATAGTGGGAGAGAAATGGTCCCCAGATAGAACCATCTAGTTGAAGATCCCAATGCTTGGTGCATCCCTTGCAATAATTATCATATGCCGAGGGATTTCCCCCAAGGGAACTTAAACAGAGGGTGGTTGAACAACGATCAAGAGAAGGTTATGATGCATGTACGTCTGGACCCCACTAGTCCGTGGGAGCCCAAAATGCCGCTTTCACAGCCCAAATTCAAGGAATGTCCCTGGAACAAGAAGCAAAGATCACACCAGAACATGCCCTTTTCTCTTGGGTAGAAGGAGAGGAGTCTGTATTTACAAATGAAGTATCTTTCTCGAAACCTATTCAGTTTAACTATAACACTCGCTTCAAGAAGAGAATCATTGAAGTAGATGCACCAACTCCAAGTTCAACTGACAAGATGTGCAAAGAGCCTCCGACCATCGTGAACATGCCATCACCAAGAGTGAGGGAAGCTCCAAAGAAAACTATCTAGAATCAAGATACCCATCACCTCGATAAAGAAAGGATGAAGTATCATCCATCTCCTAAATCATCACCACTTGGACCCATCAATGTAGTCCAACAACTTAAAAAAGTGCCAGCTAATGCATCCTTGTGGGACCTTCTTAGTATCCCTAAAGAAAAAGGAGTTGCTCCAAGAAGCGCTCAAACCAGATGATGATCCAACCACTGCAACCATGGAGAAGGGACGGGTCAAATTCACCCGAGTGCCTATGGAGGCCATATTGTTGAACCAAAAGGGAGAGGTCAATAAACCAAGGCCCAACCCCTTCTTTTTTACTCTTATTATAGGCAAGAAATTATTACATAACTCCATGATAGACTCTGGTGCAAGCACTACTGTCATGCCCCAGGAAATTACAGATGCTTTGGGAATTCAGTATGAACCCTTGAAGAAAGGAGTTATGCAACTAGACAGGAAGTCTGTTCAAACCATTGGGATTATCAAGGGACTCCCATTATAGCTCTATTCCTACCTAAATATAACTGTCTGGAAAGATATCATGGTGATTAATGTCGCACCATTCTTCGGGATTTTCCTCTCACGTGATTTCACAACTAAGATTGGAGGTTATATGTCTCTGGATTGGTCCCATTTAATATTACGAACCAAGTATGTGTCCAAAATGAAGGTCGTGCTAGAACCCCTCTCCAAGGAGCATATAACAGACCAAGTTCCTTCTGGATTCGAGACCTCTCATGTTATGATCACCAGGGAAGAAGAATTATATGTAGAAGATGGGGATCCTCAGAACAATGATCATCTATCTAATCTCCCCCATGGAGATCCTTTTGGGAACTTTGATTCCACTGGCTTGGGCACTTACATCATTTTTGACGAAAATCCCACAATCCCAAAGGTGGGAAAAGGGGCATGATGAATGGGAAGGAAAATCTCCCGGGAATCCTCCAATATGGACCCTACATTTTGATGGGGCCAAAAGAAATAATGGCTTGGGAGCCGGAGTGTGCCTAATATCCCCAACTGGTAAGAAAATACTCCAGTCAGTCCATTTCTAGTTCTCCTATACCAGTAATGAGGTAGAGTATGAGGCCTTGGTGTATGGTTTGTCCACCACCCGAAAGGAGGGTATCAAGCAGTTGAGAGTATTTGGTGACTCAGAGTTGGTGGTGATGCAAGTAAGGAATATTTCCACCACCAAGAATCCAAGGATGAGATCCTATCGACACCGGGTATGGGATCTAGTAGATGATTTTGAAGCCTTCAATATTAAGGTAATTCCTCGTGATCAAAATATAGAGGCTGACAGGATGGCCATGATAGGGTCTCAATTTGACCTGACTTAGGATTTGATTACAAATAAAAACACCATAAAAGTGATCATCCACCCTTCTATCCCTGACAACTTTGATCATTGGCAAGTGTTTGATAATGACCAACAGGTCATACACTTCCTCCAGCAGTCAGACCAATTCGTAAATCAACTCTAGCCCAAAATCGAGGAAGCATATGGGGATCAGATAATTCAGCTAAAGACAAACAAACTCCCAAAGGGGTTAATTACCCTTGAAAGTATTTTTGACTCAGATGATGCTAGTTTTGACCGAAGAAAGTTTGAGGCAGTGAAAGAAGACTATGTAGAACTAGAAATAACTAAGGAAAAATGACTGAAAGTCAGAAAATCAGTGACTCAAAAGGAAAGAGATAGATGTGTGGCCTTATGTTAAAAATATGATAAGGTAATGGCTTAGACATATGATGATCTACATGGTTATGAAAAAGACATTATCTAACACACCATCGACCTAGAAGAAGGGACTAAGCTTGTGCATCAAAAATAGAGGCATGTGAACCCTAAGGTAGAAGCCCTCATGGCTGAAGAATTGATAAATCTATTGGAGGCTCGTATAATTTTTCCAATCAAACACACGACGTGGGTCTCCAACCTAGTCCTAGTGAGGAAGAAGAATGGTGAAATATGACTCTGTGTAGATTTCAGAGATCTGAATAGGGCCTCCCTAAAAGACCATTACCCCTTACCCTCTATGGAATAAATATTACAGATTGTCGTAGCTGTGAGATGTTTTCTCTATTGGATGGATTTTCAGGCTATAACCAAATATGGCTTGCAGAAAGAGATCAATATAAGACTACCTTCATAACCAAATGGGGAACCTTCATCTACATGAAGATGCCTTTTGGGCTCACTAATGTAGGGGCTAATTTTTAAAGAGCCGTGGATACCACGTTTGGGGTATTAATAAACAAGGTAATCCTCATTTACCTTAATGACCTTACGATGTTCACTAAAATACATCAGAGGAACATTTTGATGCCTTGGAAGCCATATTGAAAAAATTTCAAGAGTTTGAAATCTCTCTGAACTCGAAGAAATGTATCTTCAGAATACCCCAAGGAAAATTCTTGGGACATATTGTGTTGAAGGAGGGAGTCTTTATTGACCCCAAAAGAGTCAAGGCCATTTTGGAGCTTCCCCTGCCAATTAACAAGAAGGCTATTCAATCCTTCTTAGGAAAGATCAAATTTTTCAGCAAGTTTATATTGGATTTTGTGGGACAATCCACCCGATCACTCTCATGCTAAGAAAAGACCTTGGCTTCAAATGGACCGATGAAGGCCGTTAGTCCTTCAAATTGATAAAAAGGGCTATTGCATCGGCCCTAGTGCTCCACAACCCTAACTTCTCAAAATATTTCATTATGTATGTATATGGGGGAAAGCATAACATAACATCTATGCTGACCCAAAAGGGAGAACTACAAGGGGAGGAACACCTAGTCACTTTCTTTTCAAAGACTCTCCATGACTATGAAACAAGATACAATTTTTTGGAAAGACAATCTTATGCCATAGTTAAAGGTCTGAAGAAGTTCAGACACCTTGTTACGCATAACAAAATCTGGGTCATGGTGGCTCACTCCAGTGTCAAGGAATACATAATGGAGGGTGAGATAACTGAAAAAAGGGCCAACTAGATCACCAAGATCCTGGAGTATGACATAGAAGTGAAACCCATGAAACTTGTGAGAGGAAGGGGGCTATGTCAATATTTGACACAGGAATCTATCCCAGAGGTCAATAATGAATATGGGGAAATAATGTACCTTAGGAAGATAGGTCTAAAGGATGGGTCTCTGACAAAGTTCACTTTATGCAAACTAGAAGGTACCCCTGTCATCTCCCCTTTAAAAAGGAGATATTATAGGCAACATGGGAGTAATTTTATCATAGTTAATGGCTTCCTATTTAGGAGGAATTTTAATGGAATCCTGTTGAGATGCCTGGATGATGGGGAGGCTAAAAAATTCTTGCATGAATTACACCATGGGAGCTTGGGAGGCCATTTTTCTGCCCAAACTATAGCCATTAAAATCTTACAGGTAGGATATTTTTGGCCAAGTCTGTTCACCGATAGTCAGACAGAGGTAAACAGATGCAGGGTGTGCCAAGTTTATACTAGTTTCCACAGGAATGCAACATTACCCCTCAATCTTATCTTAATAGAGGAACCCTTCACCCAATGGGGTCTGGATTTCATCAGAATGGTAAATCTGATGTCTAGCACTAGCCACAAATGGATCCTCACAGCAACTAACTACTTCACTCAGTGGGTGGAAGTAGTGCCCCTTAAGGAGGCCATAGAAAATGTAATCCTAGTACTCCTACAAGATATAACCACACACTTTGGGCCACCCCACACTGTTATATCAGACAATGCTAAAGATTTTGTGGGAGCCAAGGTATCTAATTTTGTGGTAAAACATGGGATTTACCTAAAGACATCTTCCAACTATTATCCACAGGGAAATGGTTTGGCAGAGTCTACCAATAAAAACTTAATCAGACTCATAAAGTGAATGGGGCATGAGCATAATAAATTATGGCATGAACACATCAAGACAACCTTATGGGCTGATCAAATCACCCCAAAGCAGATCCTAAGAGCTTCACCGTATGAGATAGTTTACGGGAAAAGCACTATGATGCCGGTTTCCCTAGAGATCCCCGCATTACAACTATTAAAGTAAGTCGAGATAGGTGAGAATGGGGCAATGCAAGTGAGACTCACTAATCTATTAGAGCTCTACGAGAAATAAGAATCAGCTCACGAGGCCATGATTAGCAGCCAGCAGATAGTCAAGACTTGGTTCGACCAAAAGACATCAGAACCAAACTTTCAGGTCGGAACCACGGTCCTAAAATGGGACGCAAGAGCCGCCAAGCCTGGGAATCATGGAAAATTATATCCCCTATGGATAGGGCCCTTTAGAATCAGTGGGTACAAGAAGCACAACTCATTTGAACTCGAAACTATGGAGGGTGATCCCTTAGCCATCCCGGTGAATGGGATCCACCTAAAGTCATTCTTGTAGGTCCTTCGCCAATATTGTATTATATGTACAGTTTCTTTTATCAACTTGTCTGTTTTGTTTTCTTTTTATAAGTGTCTCAGACACGTGTCCCTTTTGGAGGAATCTTTTCCCTTTTGAAATTTTGAGTGAACCGTACCACCCTATTTTATTTCTGAATTAATGATCTATCAATTTCCTTGGTGCTCAAGGGGAGAAAATATTTCGATGTGATGTGAAGTCCCTCGAAAGACATGGAGCATCAACTTGAGTTCATTAATTGGAAAGGGACCATTGTGCAAAGTGACCCTATTTACGTGTAAACCATTATACCTAAAGTGAGGATGGATCTTTAAGTATTAAAGAGCATTCAATATGCTAACTCCAAATTCCAAGATTCCCCAAATCAGTTATCAAATTCTGGAGCTAAGGAAATTCTTACTATTTCTAAACTCAGAGGAGCACCATGGCACCTTCTATCTCCACACCAGCCACAAATTCTTACGTAGAGTGACCTTTCCCCCCTCAGACTCTACAGCCAAGATTAAAGTTTACACATAAAGGGCTCTAGTTCAGCGACCCCACCGTAATCTCCAACCCCACCGATAATGTTTTTGACCCATCCCTCAACAGAAATCCTAAAGCTTTAAGGGAAGAAACCTTTGCTAGGTTCCTTAAGCTGGGAGATTCAGAATATTTCAGCTCTAGGACATGGAGTACCATGCTTTCCCATTACATGGTGCCCCTCACACACTCATGCCTAGAACTCATTTAGATGTGCGCAGACTATTTTGAGTCCAAAACCCACACCATTCAGGGTAGGCACTTAAAGGTGGTGATTGCGCCACAAACTATCAGGGACATGTTGGCCCTGATGAAAGACCCAACGGCTAGTTTCTATGACATGGCCAAACTCCAAACTATCTGGGCACAATTTCAAAACAAGGTTTTGTTCCTTAATAGGTAACTAAGATAGGATACATAGTACGGGAACCACCAGCTTTCCCATACCACTAAAATCACTTTTAGCATACTCTCAGGATGTCTACTCCATGTTAACCTTCATTTTTGGTCAGGATTCAGACAGAGGCATTGAAGATTGGTAGATGGGAGCCTTGTTTCTGAATGAGGTTTGTTTCCAAAGAACAAGTGTATCACTTCAACTTCACGGAAGTCATTGAGATCCATTTTTGAATAGCTCAACTTATTCTCAGTGTCCTTAACCTTCAGGTATTCATCTTATTTGTTTCACCTCATTATTTATCAAAATGCTAAATATTTTAGTCAATTTATGACCCTAAATATCTGGGATGCGGAAGTAGACTCCCAGAAGGTCATACCAATGTCCACATGGACCCATGTATTGTCCCGCTCTTCAGACGTATATGAATTCAGCAATTCTTTTATGGAGCCCCTCTTACTTGAAATTAATCCAAAAGGGATCGACAATAGGATGAATGACTTTGCATTCTATATTCGCAAATCCCCACACCCCTATGATTATTTCTTTGCTAGAGGATATTCCATGATTTTCCTTCATGGTTTTAAGGAGGCGTCCTTCATGCTCCCTAGGGTCCTCACGACTTGAGTGGTTGGCCTCGAAATTACCTGGAAGTTGGTAATCCTGGACATAGAGTTCGGCTCAACCCAAAAGAAGAAGGCACTTTTTGAACTTCCCTTAAGCAAGGGAGGAATTACCGTACTGAAAAGAAAGGAAGAACATGGCCTTACGAAAAATTTGGCCTCCTATGGGTTTTCCCTAATTCAGGATTCATGGAGGTACGACCCAGATGGAAAAATGGCTAAGATTTTGGTTGATAACAAAATCTCATATTCCTGCAAACATGAGCCTTGGGATTTTTTTGACACAAGGTGAAGTCCCCATGAGGAGTCACCTGACATATTTATCAAGCTCTTGAACATACCAACCCTGAGCTGGGATTCATTCCATCAGGTCAAATATAAGTATGGTCCCACTCTTACTATGGCTAAGGGACTCTGAGCGACCCTAAAAGAGAAGGACTGGAGCACAGACAAAATCAAGGCCTTTTGTAAATACAAGCAAGAGATTGGTCAGACTACCCCAAATTTCGAGGTCATCTCCAGTGATGAGCATTGGGAAGAATTCTGGGATGCAGATCATGCATCTGAAACAGAGAGTGAGGATATAGTCACAATCACATTGAGGTGGCCCATGAATTCAACCACAAAGTCCTCTAGCCCCCAATGACAAAAATCACTTGTCCCGCCTCTATCTTCCATTCCTCAACAAAATCTTCTAGTTATGGATTCCATGCCACAACCTCCAATTATCCCCTTGGGGGAAGGACCTGTGGAACAACCAGCCTCCATCCCGCCACGTAAGAGGTCAAAATCAGTAGCGTTTTATATTTCTCCTCAGCCTCTCCCTCCTTCCAAAGCTCCGTTTCAATCTCCCCCTCCACCTCCTTTTTCCCTTTCTGAAGGTTTTCCTTTGTCTCTTGCTTCGTCGCAGACTCTCTCTCCACTCCCCACCACTTTGTTTCCACAACTTCCCTCAAACATACCAGCCTTCTCCCCCCATGTGATGATAGGCTTCTCCACAGCCTTGCTGGCTTCGACGCCCCAACCACAAATTACAATCCTTTATGGCTTGCCGCCTGATTTCCCATTCACGGGAGGGATGGTTCCTTATTCCTCTGAGTTTTTGATTCAAACCGAGTCTGTCAAGGCTGCTCGAGACAATAGAAGGGAAAAGCAAAAGAAAAAGGAGATGTCAACTAGAGCTACCAAGCACATGCGATCATTATATGACCATCAAAAAATTTCCTTAACAATCACCCATCTTGTCCCTCAGGTATCCAAACCCATGGGGCAAATACAGCCAGAGGATTATTCCATTAGCATTGTCACGGTCAATCTTTCAGAGTTCTAGCCTTAGGATAAGGTTGAATTAATGAACAAAACCATAGCGATATTCACTACAAACTATTTGAATCTTAGTAATCAGTTGAAGAAGGTACAATCAGACCTTCTGAAAGTAGAAGTAACAGTCGCTACTCACCAAGCCGAGATAAAGGCCAAAGGAAAACAAATTGACCAAGCTCCATAAAGAGTTGAAAGGAGCCTGTCCCAAGAGACCCTCATAGTTTTACAAGAGGAGGTGGCAGAAATCTAGGCCAAGTTACATATAGTTTTGTTGGAAAACAATGGCCTCCAAACCAAACTTAGATCATCTAACAATGTGGTCAAGGATTTGACCCGTAAATTGGCATAACAATCCTAGAAAGGAGGGATTGTAACATTAGTGCAGGGGTTGTACACCTCCTATTGTTACCAAATTACCACTATGGCAATGGCCTTGGCCCCCACACTCAGATTCATATCTGATGATTAGGGATTGTGCTCAAATGTGGAATCTATTTCCTCCACCATCAACAACATAGTGTCTGTCAAGGTCCTTGAATCCAAACTCTTGATTTAGAAGCTTTACGATGCTTTAGATTCCACCCTTTAGGGGGCAGGGATCACAAATAGGTGGCTCATTATTGCAAAAATTAATAAGATCTAAGCTGCAACAAGGCTTCTACCAAATGCCAGAATCTCTTGATACAGCTACACCATGGGATCAAGAAGAGGAAACAAATAATTAATGAGCTAGTTCAGTTAAGAATCCCTTCTCCCTTCCCTGACAATTCTACGGTCCTCACAAAGGACCAAATCTAGCAGCTCCTGATTGTTAAGCACCAAGACAAGATTGTTTTTCAGACTTTAAAGGAGAGATCTAGTGTATCTGAGGTGGAGAAAATATTAAACCTCATTGTCTAGTTGGAATTTCGTATACATGCAATAGTTTAGAATCTTCACAATTTCTCACATAAGGAGATAATTTAGCTAGATCGAGCCTTTCAGGCATTGCAGAGGAGAACCTACCCAATCGAAGAGGAATTGCTCAAGTATCAAGCTGTGTTGTAGAAGCTTTGAGTGGCATTTGTTAAAGCCATAATTTTGATATTTTGAGAATGGGAGATTATAGGATTCTTCCATGACCAGCACAGAGTCCCCTGGTGAGTCACCATAACTGTAGAGCTATTTTGTATAAAGCTCTTTCGATAAATAGCCCCCCTTTTTTTTTGCCCCTTCCTAACTTCTTTTGTTCGCTTGACTTGAAAAAATGACTAAGTATAAAGATGAACGCGGAGGGTATGCACGTGTCTCATTGGCACAATTGGGATAGGAACAAAGAAGCAAGGGATTTTAAACTTGCACTGTGTTATACACCTATCACAGACCCAGAAGGATTTCTTTAGTAAGGAAAATGTCAAAAATATATTAGGGGTGCTCGAAAGGCTCTCCACGTGTCACCCAGGCACAAAGTAAAATAAAGGAAAGGAAATGGGCCACGAAAAAACATGACTCTCCACGTGTCTATCAGGTGAATTTTTAAAAGCAGAGTCTTAGATAAAATCCTCAAGAAGAGTCAGCCCGCCATGTAACCAGGAAGAATATTCACCTACTTAGGAAGCACTAGTCATATAAATTAAAGACAGTTGTCGATATCCCTAACAAGCAGTTGAGATTTTGGCTCAGAAAGGAAATATCATGTAAGAGAATTGAATGCTAAAAGTTAAGGCTCTAGTTCCAAACATCAGGGACAGAGCCCTAAGCATCTACAAGAAGGGATAGCATCCCAAAATAAAAGAGATATATTTCCAGAGAGAAAAATAGGTAGAATATAAGGAAGACACAAGAAGATTTAGTTTTGTAATAGTCAACCTTAGCGAGATCTTTCATTATAAGGAGTTGTAATCTGTGTCATTTCGGCCTTATGTATGATTTCCTTTATATATTATTTTTTTTCTGTGCATTGGAGCTCTCCATACTCTGAATTTTCATTTCTGTTAAATGATGTTAGGAAGTTTTTAACAAGAAGCCTAGAGATAGATAAATCATCATGTATGTCATTTTGTAGCTGGGGAGGTGATTCAGCTGGCTCTTTGTCACTCAGATGTTGGAGAAATGGATAACACCTTCAAAAGGATTTGATCTATCCTCACTACTTTAGGTTGTGCCTTTCAACTTATGTGAGAGGACCCATTTTGTAACCTCTGTTGGTGAAGGAGAATGAAGATATCCTTCTTTGCACAAATTTGAAAGGAAACCTTGAGAAAATATGATCAATGCACCACAATTTAACTCTCACGAGTTGTCACTTCTAAAGAATGGTGATATTTTCTAAACAAGGTTAAGGTTACTAAAGACATTATGGAATCCTGATTGCTTCTACATATTTTGGCAGTATAATTTATTCATTTGTGGACATACAGGGAAAACAGGGGTAGTTCAGGTAGGATTCATTGTTTTTGAATAATTTTTGGTGGGAGATTAAGCAGGATAACTTGATTTTGCCAGATCTTTGAGAACCTTCACAACAATTGGAAAACTAAATGACAGAATGCTTCAGAATAGCTAAAATATTCCTTCAACTAGAAGGTGTGCATCAATGGAGGCCCAGATTTGCACGGTTTCACACAATCTCCAAGAATTTAACATGAAGGCTCGAGCTAAAGACTCAATTAAACATTAAAGACCCCTGGTTCCTCACGCCTAAGATACACTCAAAGGCTTACAAACAATCTTTATCAACAAAATGATAGTAAAGTGATTTTAAATTGTTTATCTCATTACAGGATGAAGGCTCTTCTCATAATGAAATTGCAAATGCCACTAAACTATCACAGGGATGAGATCCTGTGTGATTCGGAGGGATTTTAACACAAGATTGCAATAGGAACAAGAAATACTATTTGCAAACATTCTGAAATAAAGCAGACACAAATTTTCCCAAGATTAACACAGATTAATTCAAAGTTGATTAGATTCATCAGCAGGGGAAGGTTTCTTGAACAATCTTAGAGCTTGTCAATGGTTGTACACTTGCAACCAACTTGACATGATCAAATCTAAAACATAAGAGATTAACAGGTTTCTCAGATGGTCTCTCAGGAAGATGGGATTTCTCAAATTTTTGTAAGAATTCAACCCCCGACCATTTGCATGACTAAAGCATGCTTTTTATAACACTCAATTTACATCCAAGCTTTCCCCCCAAGAAAAGAATATTCGAGGAACCTTTGTTTGTTACATGTTTGATCATGATTTCCAGAAAATGACGTTTAACAGGTTTGCAACAAAAAGTTGCCAGTTGTTCAAAAAGGTGAATCATTGCAAATATCTCCATCATTATTTTAACTGGAAGCACGTTTTCATCCTTTGTGCATGCAACCTCCATCATTTCATCCTTTTCCCATTCTTTCCTCTACAACTTTGCTCTGCATCCAACTTCTCTGGTAATTCACATTTTTGCAAGTGCCCGAGCAATTCCAACTTCAAAATATCAACCTTTACATTCCTTGGACTCACAAATTAAGCTCTAAATCCATTCAATTGCACTTTACAGACAAAAATGACAAGGAATTTCATCAAAAAATGATGAAAAACAATGCGTATTCACATCTCCAGGAGTCTTGGAGTAAAAATGGCGGCAAAATCAGATGCAATGCACAACAACCATTGATTTTTCCCTTTCTCAACTTTAGATTAGAGTCATCCACGTGGAAAAATCTGATTTGAAGCAGGCTTGGGGTTGCCTTTTGCATTTTATGAATTTTGGAGAAAATGTGCAATTTTCACATTTTTCCCCACCCCTCCACCTTTGAAATACGAGCTCGACACATGGCTTAATCTGGGCCTTTGATGGAGTCGCGGCTCATTTCTGTAATTTTACCCTTTTTTACAAAAAAGGAAAAATTTCCAATTTTCCTCTAGTGACCCGCTTCTCTGCCTTTGACTTTTCAATGCAGACTTCATTTTTTTACTTTTACTTCCTTTTCAAAATAATGCCAAAGTTTCAAAATGCTTTGACAGCCCGCTCCTCCACCTTTGACTTTTTAAACTGCCACATGTCCTTCTCTGGTCCCATGTGAGGTCGTGTTGTACTTTATGACTTTATTCATTTTTCATAATAAAGCAAAGAGTTCCAAAAACCCCAATGACCCTCTGATCCACATTTGACTTTTCAAATAACTCAACCACATGTCCTTAGTAGGAGCTGGCCCATTTCAAAATTTCAACTCCTTTTCACAAAAAGGCAAAAAACTTCAAACTGTTCTTTATGACTTATTTTATAAAATAAACCGACCCATTTCCATTTTTACCCTTTTTTAACTTGAAAATAAAAAACTGCCACGTAAAAATGAACACGTATACACCTTCGGGGTCAAAGTAAGAATTTTTCTCTGCCACTTCATATTTTGAATAGCCAATCAGAGACTATTGGGCCGCGGGGCAAATTTGATATTTTTTACAAAATGTAACAAAAGTGGAAAATTTATAAAATAGACTCGACGTGCCTCATCCAATCAAAAGAGACCACGTAGCTGAAGATGCTGAGATATAATTTGATGGGGAAAACATGCCCGTCAAACGTAAAATGCAGGGAAATCACCATTTGCGCCCAGAATTGAATTTTTCTTTAAGGACAAAGAATTTGGAAATGATACAAGGCCCAAATGTGATCCATGACCATGGAGAAGGATCTTCAACAACATACAAATGAAGAAAACCTTTCATGCATCCATTTGGGGAAATAGAAAATACGACAGAGCCCGCAGATTGAAGAATTTCGAGGGAAAACTAGGGCATGATCAAATTGAGCACCAACATCGGCTCCGACTCGGGGATGGGCACTCCCAGTGAGTGCCACAAGAACAAATATAGACCAAGTGCCAAAAATAAACCATTGGGAAATGGATTCATGAGCCAACCCTCCAGGAACAAACTGAGAAACCAACAAAAATGGCCGCCAAGGACCAGGGAAAACCAAAACTGAAAAACACAAAAATAGAACAAAAAACCAAAAGACTTTACACTATACAATGGTGCATACCTCGATTCTGAGAAATCAATCAAGGAAATGTTTCAAATGCCTGCCATTAACAGGAAATTCAAGAAATTCCCCATCTAGGTCTTTTAAGAAGAAGGTATGTTCACCAATTTGAATGTCAATTGAATAAGGGCCCATCCACAATGCATCAAACTTTCCATGTTTTCCCTTATCCTCATGCCTGCTATCCCACAATAGCACAAGATCTCCCACACTGAAAGCTCTTGGAGTCACCTTCTTATCAAACAAACTTCTTCAATTTCTCTCTGAATTTTACATGCCTCTGATGGGATGCCCTTCTTTCTTCATCTAACTCAACAATCTGATTGATGTGAGCATCATAGGGACTAACCTCTTGATCTTCCAGTTGTTGAAGAAATTGAAATGAAGACAATTGCATATGCAGGGGCAGTAGAGCTTGAGTTCCATACACCAACTCAAATGGATTTTTCTAGTAGCTCGTTTAACAGTGATTTGATCAGCCCAAACAACAAACTTCAACTGCTCACCCCACTTCCTTTTGTTCAACTCCAAAGTTCTTCTAATTATCTTCAACAAATTTTTATTGTTGGACTCTGCTTGTCCATTTCCTTGGGGATTATAATTGGAAGCATATGTCAAATTGATCCCATATTCATGGCACATGGCCACCAAAGGTTTAGCTCAGAAGCTCATGGCATTATCAGCAACTATCTTAGCAGGCACTCCAAACCTGCAAATGATATGATTCAGAATGAAATCCATGACAATTTGGTGAGTTGCTTTCTTGGTGGGGATTTCCTCCACCCACTTGGTGAAGTAATCAGTGGCTACTAAAATCCACTTATGGCCAACACTTGAAGGATCTGAAATCTCACCAATGAAGTCCATTCCCCATTGCCTAAATGGGGCTTCAATTGATACAGGCTGCAAAGGAAGGGAGCCTGAAGCTTTCAGTCTTCTAGAAAAGTGTTGGCAACTTTCACATTTTCTTACCAACAGAGTTGTATCTTTGAAAAGAGTTGGCCACCAATAACCAGCCCTTAAGATCTTATGAGCTGTGACTCTTCCAGCAAAATTCCCCCCACAAACTCCTCCATGGAGATCAAAAATTATTTTAGGGGCTTCATCTTCAGTAATGCATCTTAAGAGAACTCCCTCAGGGTTCTTCCAAGCTAACCCAAAATCAGTAATGACATATTTTTGGGAAGCTAACTTAAGTGCTCTTTTCTGATTCTTGCTCAAATGTTCAGGGCACTGTAGATGTTTGAGATAAAAAATGATGGCCTTGTACCATTCAAAGTTTATCAGTTTTTCAAGGACATTCAACCTTTCTTCTTCAACTTCATTTACCTCAATTGTCTGCAGATTTCTCTCTGCCATAAGTTTTTCCAGGCCCAAACCTCTGACCAATTTTGTTGTTTGGATGTCCATATCATACTCTTGCAATTTGTTTACCCATCGGCATCTCTTGCTTGAAACCTCCATTTCTGATAGGATATCTTTCACCATGGTGTGGGGAACATAAGAAATGACTTTGGAACTCAGAATATATGGCCTGAAGACCTTTGTTGCTTTTACCAAAGAAAATGCTTGCTTCTCCATGATAGTATACTTTAGCTCAGCTCCTTGTAATGCCTTACTGAAAAAGGCAATTGGTCTTTCAGCTCCCTCATCATCCTTCTGCAACAACACAGATGCAATAGTACTTTCTGAAGAAAAAGAAAACATTTGGAAAGCCTTCTTATAATCTGGAGCTGCTAAAACAGGGGCATTCTTTAATGCTTCTTTGATCCCAGCAAAAGCTTGAATAGTTGCTTCTTCCCATTTGATACTTTGATCTTTCTTCAGCATGCTAGTGATTGGGATAGTTAGTTCAGCAAAGTTGGAGATAAATCTCCTAATAAAATTAATCTTCCCAAAAAAGGATTGAATTCCCTTCTTGGTTCTTGGAATAGGGACTTTGTTGATGGCTTCTACCCTTTCAGGATCAATCATGACCCCTTCCTTTGACACAATGTGTCCAAGCAGCTTTGCTTTCTGAACTCCAAAATGGCACTTCTTGGGATTTAGTGAAATACCATACTCCCTGCATCTTAACAACATTTTTTCTAAGTGTTGCAGGTGGTCACTCCTTTTTCTAGAGAAAACAATCACATCATCTTGATATACAACAATGAAATCATTAATATAGCCAGAGAAAGCTACATCCATTGCTCTTTGGAAAGTGGCTCCAACATTCATTAGACCAAAAGGCATTCTGACATATACATATGTTCCCCAAGGAGTGGTAAAGGCAGTCTTGATTCACTCTGATTCCTTCACAACTACCTGGTTATATCCAGAAAAACCATCCAAGGTGGATAACAATTCTGAACCAGTAACCAATTGTAACATATTGTCCATATTTGGCAGAGGGTAGTTATCCTTCATTGATGCTCTATTCAAGTTTCTAAAGTCCACACACAACCTTATATCTCCGTTCTTCTTTCTGACAGGTACCAAGTTTGCAACCCATGATGAGTACCTTGTGGGTTGTATGATTCCTCCATCCCTCAACTTTTTCAATTCTTCTTGCATCTTCAGGGAAAGGAGTGGATTGATCGGCCTCTTGTTTCTACCTAAATGGCTTGGCAGAAGCTTCCAAGGGAATTTCATGCTGGAAAAGATCCTCTCTGTATGCTTTCAGTTCAGAATAAGACCATGCTAAGCAGTCCTGGTATTTCTTCAACAATTGGACATATGACTGCTTTTCTTCCTTGCTCAGATTGCTACCTAGCCAGATCTTACGTGGTTTATCCTTTGTGCCTAGGTCATGCTCTTCAACATCCCTCGAGGCTGACATGTGTCTGTTGACAATGCAATCAACATTATCAAAGTTTGATTCAAGTGCTACCAAACCTCTGGGAATAGTATTAGTCTTCAACTGAATGATGTCTTTGCCAAATAAAGTCTCCTTTCCATCAGCTACACAAACCATTGGCTCCCAATCTATACGTTGATCAGAAAATTCTCCTTGGTTCTACAAAAACCTTTGCACCTGGGCATCGTCTTCGAACACTTGCCAGTGTTTAACATTGTCAGGAACAGATGGCCTAGTTAATATCTCAATATTATACTCACAATAGGGGGATACAGTACAATTTTCAAATCTGGACCCCAATACGGCCAATTTGTCTGCTAGAGTATTGTACTTCCTATCATGATGTATTATGTTGAAGGAGTCAAACATTTCAATGAAATCCCAGACTGCATGCTTATACTGCTTCATTCTCTAATTTTTTGTTGCATACAGTTTTCTAACCTACTTGACAATTAGCTTTGAATCTCCTTTAACAATGATGTCTCTAACACCATATTTCCAAGCAATTCTTAAACCCAATAACAGTGCTTCATATTCTGCAATATTGTTAGTGCACTCAAAGTTGAGTTTAAAAGAAAAAACAAACTCTTCCTGGCCTAGAGATATCAGAACAATACCAGCACCATTTCCAAATTTAGAGCAAGCCCCATCAAACAACAAAGTCCAAGGAGAACCTACTTGTTTAAGAGACTTGCATTGATCAATTTTGTGCTCTTTACCATCAACAAATCCAACAAAGTTATCAGCATCAATGTCAGTGTATAACACTTCATAGGAAGCATTATTGGGATCCTCAATGAGATGTAGCATCTTCTTTTCACCATACAACTTTACAAGGCTTCCCTCAATAGGTATAGTGGAAAAAGACATATCCATTTGCACACTCCCACCCACACTAGCAGCCCATTTTCTTGATAACAACATTCCCCATTTGGTAGGGCAATCAACAATAACAACATCTAGTTTTAAGTTCTTTCCTGGGTAGGCTGCAAGTTGCACTATCAAACCCTTGACACATCCAACCATTGGCACCTCTCTGGAATCCATGGCAGTGCACTTCCCATAAGCTTGTTGTCACTTTGATATCTAATTCATTCATGACCTCAAGAGGCATAACATTGCATGATGCTCCAGAATCAAACATACAGTTGTGTAACAGCCTGTCCCTAATAATCAGAGTAGTGAAAAATGGATCTACATTCAGCTGGGACTCAACCAAGGATGTTCCCAAATATACTTCAGGTGGCTCACCTAGTTCTTCCAGTACTTGGGGTTTTTCCAACTCTGCAATGGTAGGAGGAGTCTCAACATTGTTTACATTTCTACCTTGGGTAATATTTTCTTCTTTCAATCCCAAATACTCAAAGGCCCTTTTCTTGTGCTCAGGAATCCTAAGCAGCTCAACAATTGGAACAAAAATCTTGATCTGACTCAAGACTTGGGCAATGTCATAAGGAACGTATTTGGGCAAGGAAACATTTGGAGGAAGACTGACAAACTCATCTGACAGCAAAGGATTTTTCACGGTCTGAGCATGGGCAGGGATACCAGTTCTGTTTGGGGAAACAAGGCCTTTTCCAGATGTATCTTTCTTAGGAGTTTCTTTTGGGATATTGGTGAGAACTGGAGTTTTTGGTTTGGCTTGAGGCCCTGCCCCTTTGAAAAATTTACTCCTAGTGTTATATTATTTTTCTTGGGCAACCACAACATTCATTAACAACTACCTATCCTCCTCAGAAGGGATTCCTCCATCATAATTTTTAATCATTAATGCCCTTAAGTATTCAAAATCATTATTAGGAAATTCAAAATCTTGTACCATATCTATTTCAAAAGTATGAGAGGGAGGAAGGGGTAATACCCAGTGAATGCAATCCCAGAAATCTGCAACAGTTCTGGCACTGATTAATTCAGTTGAAGTTGCTCCTTGTTGTGAGCTTGTAGAGCACCCCATCATGCACACATCATCATCAGTGTCATCATCAACTTCCTCAACTTCTTTGTCTTCATCACATGGGGCATGTGGCAAGAAACATCTGTCACACCACTCAATTTCATTGGCTTCTTCCACAGCAACAACTCTGGCAGTCAAAGGATCAGGCACCATTCTATTTTCATGGGCTTGGGGCTGTCTATTTCCTGACCCCATGGGTCCTTTACCTCTGTCATCAGATCTCTGATCACCCCTAGGATGATTTGTAAATATTTCTTCACCTTGTGCTTTATGATGACCTTGGGAACCTTATCCAATCCCCTTCTCTTCTCTGGTCAGTTTATAGGATATTTCCTTAACAGCTCTGGCCAAAGTTTTTACAACCTCTTCTAGATCCACATACTTACTTGATTGAGGCTTCTCTGGATTTATCAATTTGATGCCTTCTCTCTTAGGAGGTTTACCAATTGCTTTAATGTTGTTTTCAATCTGCAAAGCCATGGTAAAGGCCTACCTCAAAGTTCCTGGGTTTTTATCCCTTAAATAATATGCAACCTTTTTGTCAAAAGCATCAGAATATTTTTTCAGACAAGATTCATCACATGGCCTTAAGATTACAGGTAGCCTTCTCAATGTTTTGTTGAATCTTGTATTGAAATCATGAACAGATTCATTAGGATTCTTCTTAATATTTTCAAATTTTGATAAAAGAAACCTAGGGTCTGTTTTATCTCCATACTGCAATCTAAAAGCATTCTTCATTTCTGTCCATGAATCAATGGAGTTGTCTGGAAAAGATTTATACCAGTCCCGTGCATCCTCCTCTAGAGTATGAATAAACAATTTTATGTACACATCCTCAAATTTGATCTCAAATTCTTCCATCATATTGACAAAAAGCTTTAAGTGTTGATCACCAGTAATAGCATTATTTCCTTGAAATTTAGGCAGTCTATTTCTAACATCTTGGGGCACAACATTTGGATATCCATCCATACCTCTAAAATTTATAGGACCAAAAGTATTAACAACAAATGGAGGTCTAGGTAGGGGCTGGGCCATGTTGTTTTGAGGTGGTGATCTTGCAGGAGATACAAAATGATGAGGAGTGAGGGGTCTTTGGAACACAGAGAATGCAATTCTCAGAATTAATGTTCTCTAAAACTCTGTTTCATGAAAGATCCTACCAGCTTTGGAAAAAACAGGGACAAAATGAGATGCAAACTTTTCAAATACAAATGAAGGCCCCTCTCTAGATGGAGAATTCAGATCTACAAAAAGACTACCTGATTCAGAAGCACTTGAGGAAGTATGGAAATCTTCAATGACAGGCTGATCAGTTTCCACAATTGATAACTCTTTTCTTGATTTCTGATCTCCAACAACTTTCCAGATTCTTCTTCCTTCAGAATTTGTCTTTCCCAATTCTGGAAACAACCTTCTAGTAGGGTCTTTAATGAAGAAATATCTTCTTCCTTCCATCTTTGCAAATATTAGTGATAAATTTCAATTGACAGAGGTTAAGACACTGGCATTTATCAAAAATTAATTCAACACGGAGTCGCCACTAAGGATTTTCACCTTAGTTGTGCAAATGCACTAAAATTGATCTGTCAAATGTCTGTCAACACTAAATTCATGCAAAGCTTCACAGATCTGACCTTCCTTTACCCGTATTTAACATTGATGATGTAAACTTAGTGCAAAAACCACTAGAAACTAGAAATATTGCACACAGAACTTGTAACTTTGCACAATTCTTACAAATCTCAACAAAGGATGATGATGTTTAAAAATGTATTTACCACTTAGATCATGTAAGAAACATTACATAGGGCCAAATATAAAAATGCCTTCAAAGAATCCCCAGCAACGGTGCCAATCTGGTGTTGGTATCCAAATTGATTCTCCCTTGAAGCTGAGCAACATCACAGATTTAACAAGAAGCTTCGAGATAGATAAATCATCATGTATTTCATTTTGTAGCTGGGGAGGTGATTCAGCTGGCTCTTTGTCACTCAGATGTTGGAGAAATGGATATCACCTTCAAAAGGATTTGATCTATTCTCACTACTTTAGGTTGTGCCTTTCAACCAGGGTGAGAGGACCCATTTTGTAACCTCTGTTGGTGAAGGAGAATGAAGATATCCTTCTTTGCACAAATTTGAAAGGAAACCTTGAGAAAATATGATCAATGCACCACAATTTAACTCTCACGAGTTGTCACTTCTAAAGAATGGTGATATTTTCTAAACAAGGTTAAGGTTACTAAAGACATTATGGAATCCTGATTGCTTGTGCATATTTTGGCAGTAGAATTTATTCATTTGTGGACATACAGGGAAAACAGGGGTAGTTCAGGTAGGATTCATTGTTTTTGAATAATTTTTGGTGGGAGATTAAGCAAGATAAACTTGATTTTGCCAAATCTTTGAGAACCTTCACAACAATTGGAAAACTAAATGACAGAATGCTTCAGAATAGCTAAAATATTCCTTCAACCAGAAGGTGTGCATCAATGGAGGCCCAGATTTGCACGGTTTCACACAATCTCCAAGAATTTAACATGAAGGCTCGAGCTAAAGACTCAATTAAACATTAAAGACCCCTGGTTCCTCACGCCTAAGATACACTCAAAGGCTTACAAACAATCTTTATCAACAAAATGAGAGTAAAGTGATTTTAAATTGTTTATCTCATTACAGGATGAAGGCTCTTCTCATAATGAAATTGCAAATGCCACTAAACTATCACAGGGATGAGATCCTGTGTGATTCAGAGGGATTTTAACATAAGATTCCAATAGGAACAAGAAAACTATTTGCAGACATTCTGAAATAAAGCAGACACAAATTTTCCCAAGATTAACACAGATTAATTCAAAGTTGATTAGATTCATCAGCAGGGGAAGGTTTCTTGAACAATCTCAGAGCTTGTCAATGGTTGTACACTTGCAACCAACTTGACATGATCAAATCTAAAACATAAGAGATTAACAGGTTTCTCAGATGGTCTCTCAGGAAGATGGGCTTTCTCAAATTTTCTTGTACAAATTAACCCCCGACCATTTGCATGACTAAAGCATGCTTTTTATAACACTCAATTTACATCCAAGCTTTCCCCCCAAGAAAATAATATTCGAGGAACCTTTGTTTGTTACATGTTTGATCATGATTTCTAGAAAATGATGTTTAACAGGTTTGCAACAAAAAGTTGCCAGTTGTTCAAAAAGGTGAATCATTACAAATATCTCCATCATTGTTTTAACTGGGAGCAGTTGTTTTCATCCTTTGTGCATGCAACCTCCATCATTTCATCCTTTTCCCATTCTTTCCTCTGCAACTTTTCTCTGCATCTAGCTTCTCTGGTAATTCACATTTTTGCAAGTGCCCGAGCAATTCCAACTTCAAAATATCAACCTTTACATTCCTTGGACTCACAAATTAAGCTCTAAATCCATTCAATTGCACTTTGCAGACAAAAATGACAAGGAATTTCATCAAAAAAATGATGAAAAAACAATGTGTATTACATCTCCAGGAGTCATGGAATGTTAATGGAAGAAAAATTAGATGCAATGCACAACAACCATTGATTCTACCCTTTCTCAACTTTAGATTAGAGTCATCCACGTGGAAAAATCTGATTCGAAGCGGGCCTGGGGTTTCCTTTTGCATTTTATGACTTTTGGAGAAAATGCACAATTTTCACATTTTTCCCCACCCCTCCACCTTTGAAATACAGGCTTGACACATGTGGCTTAATCTGGGCTTTTGATGGAGTCGCGGCTCATTTCTACAATTTTACCCTTTTTTACAAAAAAGGAAAAATTTCCAATTTTCCTCCGGCGACCCGCTTCTCCACCTTTGATTGGGCCCCAATGAAGCCTGACTTCATTTTTATACTTTACTTCCTTTTCAAAAAAATGCAAAAAGTTTCAAAATTCCTCTGACAGCCCGCACCTCCACCTTTGACTTTTCAAACCTGCCACGTGTCCTTCTTTGGTTTGGGGCCTCACATTTCACTTTATACTTTATTCCTTTTTCAAAATAAAGCAAAAAGTTCCAAAACTTCACCCGGTGACCTGCCGCCAATCCACATTTGACTTTTGAAAAATAACTCAACATGTCCTCATTAATTGATCCTTGCAGAGTTGCGCATTATTTCATGATTTTAACTCCTTTTTCATAAAAAAAATAAAAAAGTTTCAAATTTTTATCGACCCACCTTCCCGCTTCTAACTTGAAAAACTGCCACGTGTCCCCTTTTGGGTCAAAGTAAGACTTTTTCCCTACCCTTCATATTTCTTAATAAAAAGGGGCCCAATCAGTAAGACTATCGGGGCCTTCGGGGGAATAATTTGGCCATTTTTTACAAATTAGAACTCAATGCCCAAAAAATTGACAATTTTTGCAACCAAAAAAGTGGACAAGTTATAAAATAGACTTGACGTGCCTCATCCAATCAAAAGAGACCATGTAGCTGAAGATGTTGAGATATAATTTGATGGGGAAAACATGCCCGTCAAACCGTAAAATGCAGGGAAATCACCATTTGCACCCAGAATTGAATTTTTCTTTAAGGACAAAGAATTTGGAAATGATACAAGGCCCAAATGTGATCCATGACCATGGAGAAGGATCTTCAACAACATACAAATGAAGAAAACCTTTCACGCATCCATTCGAGGAAATAGAAAATATGACAGAGCCCGCAGATTGAAGAATTTTGAGGGAAAACTAGGGCTTCAGATTGGTTACAATTCTCCATTGGCTTTCAAGGATCCTAATTATATGCTCTCGTCTCTTCTACCCACAGAGTCTGAAGCCAACCATTTCTTTGTCTCATCGAAATTCTTTACAGGGATTACTACCAAATAAACACCACCCCCTACATTGGTACCATTCTCACATTTGGCTAACCACTTGGATTATGTTGACAATTCCATGCTTTGTGGACAGTCTTCGACTACTTGTCTCAGCTCAAATGTAGATTGTTGTTTGCTAATACTTCCATGATCTATCCAAAGGTGTTTCAGACAACCAAACCCACCATGTTTGTGCTAGTTGTGGTAGTCCCTTCTTCATCAACCTCGCTCACACCTAAACATTTACCAACAACAATTTTTTTTCCTATTCTTAAAATCTTACCTGCACCTATACCTTCCTCCCCATCTACACCCATTACCACATTAGGAGTCATGCCAACATCAAGTCTAGTCCATCCTCTTATCAAACTAGATTTAGCCATTTCCTCACAGGCCATCGCAAAGACTATTCCACCACCTAAGAAGAAAACCCAACCCATTAGGCGATATACAGTGACTTCTCCCACTACCTGTCTGTCACCCTCACCACTTCCATCTATCCTAGATACCCACCCATCAGCCTTGGCCAAGAAGCCTCCTACCCAAAGTAAATAAAAAACAAAACAGCCCACCTCATTATGATCCTCTATTACACCCAAATTACCTACACAACTTACGCCTTTGATCTTCACGTACATCCTTTCTACCTCTTATACCTACACCACTTCCAATATACATCATCATTACCCATGCCAATCCCTTCCCCTCCAACTAGTACCTTCCACATTGTCTCTTACCACAACCTTCACCACACCTCCATTTTACTCCTTGGATAAGCCATCCCCTTTCGTTGTCTACCTTCCCTTCTACATCATGGAATTCTTCTTCACCTTTACCCAAGAAGGTGCAACCAAAGCCCAAGAACCCACTACCTTCCAAAGAGGTAGTTAAACCTATACCACCTTTAACAACTAGTTCACTTGCTATTATCTTTACCCAAGAAGATGAAATCCAAACCTAAAACCCTACTATCTACCAAACAAGTGGTTAAATTTACTCTACCTCCGATTCCACCTCCAGTGATGCCTGTCCCATAAAATTCACCCACACTTCCATCCATACCCACACTTACTTCACATTGTGATCCATTGGCAGGGTCTTATGCACCAACATCTTAGATAAACTTTTGGGAAACTTTGTCATCACATTGCCATCACCTAAACCTTACAACCCACTAAAACCAAAACTAGAAGGGTTTGATGATACAAAAATTTTGCGCTTACCATCATGTTTCAGTGCATGATGTGGAAAACTGTAAGGCTCTTAAGACTATTCTTCCTCCAATTATGTCCACTCATAGATACTTTGATGATGATGATATTTTAGATGAGGACCCTCTTCCACCTACACCTATCACCAACACATCCTCGTCACTTACCTATTCAGTGAACCTTCATATCCCCCTCCACAACCCTTTCATATACTCAAAAATTTGAGATCGATATGGTTCTGCATAAGAGCGATCTAGCCAAACCTCTGCCAAAATGTCAATGTGTTGCATTGTTTTCACAAAACCAATATATGCCCTCAACCAAATTTTTTCCCATCCTATCACTACACCTATCACGACTGCACTTTATCCTTTACCACAGATCAATATGGTTTAGATTTCCACTTGAGAGCTAGAAGGAACAAAGGAAAGGAAAAAAAAAACCAGCTAATCTGCTACTCTTTTAACCTAATATTCCATCTGCACCTGCACCCAAAACCACCATCCGTGGACCCACCATACCCTATTTCTGGCATGGGGTTTCCCATCGTATAATGCTTAAAAAATTGCACTAGTCTCCTCTAAAAATTTGATTGTAAAACCTCATCTAAACCTCTGAGTCACATCGTCAGGCTCTCATTGAGGTCCTGTAATCTATTGAGGTTTTACCTATCAATCCTACACCTTTTGTATCCATTATCACTCACCATGTCACTGCTCTTACCACTTCGTCCCCTTCCTCTGCTCCAACTACCACTCATCAAATAACCACTCTTAGATTCTATGATGACGAGATTGTACCTCTTTAATAGGATGATCATGACCCCACCCTATTTATTTCCATCTACATTTAGAACATACGCATTTGACATGCTATGATCGATAGAGGTTCCAGTATTAACATCATTTCCTCCCATGGGTACAACCAAATGCATATCCCATCCAATTGCATGCATAATAACCCAGTTATGTTTTGTTCAATTAACGATGCCATAACTTCCACCCTTGGAACCATCATTCTCCACATTCATGTAGGCCCCCATACCATTCCTGAATTTATTCTATGTCTTAGAGGGTGAATTATAGTACAACATGCGACTTGGTCGACCGTGGATTCACGCCATGGGTTGTGTTCCTTCAACCTTACACCGTTGTTTAAAATTTGAACATGAAGAGCAGAACTATACCATTCCAACCGACCCTTCACCATTCAAGACCTATAACATGTTGTATCGACCCAATGATGTCCTTATACCAGTTAAGGTATCTATTACCACTACCAACTTCTTCTTCAGATACGTTACCTCATCCACTACTTGTGTCATTACATCTTCCAACAACTACACTTCTCTATTCCCACTCTTGCTATCAAAACTTCTACAGATGACCCGTCCACCAACCCATCTACTCTCTCAAAAAAACATCCAATGCTTCTTCTTCCCAACTGTTCAGTGATTCATCCATTCCCACTACTCGCATACATCCACTACTAATCCTTTCGAAAGTTTTTTTCAACGCCTCACTCTAGGGGAGTACTGCCTTTATAACATTGACACATTCCTTACTCCTCAAGAGTATGGTAACATTCAAAAACATCCCTGCTATGATCACCGCATAGGTAAGGTTTTTCCCTACAATCATCCCCACCTTCGTACCAACTTAACATATGGGGGGCTTGATGCTTCTACATAGTCACCCGAGCCACCTTTCCAAACTTGACCATTTTCCTCAAACCTTCAATCTCTCACCAACCACCACTTTGCCCACACCTTCCTCCATCGTTGTGCTTGCTGCAACCACCAAATTTTTACGCCTGACAAAGACCGGAGGTCGATAACCAAACAAAATGACTCTCTTTTTTCCTTTTCACCAATTTTTACCTTTTCCACGTGTCATGTTTGGATTGGAATGTTGACCAAGGTTAACTTTCCAATTAACCAAACTTTGAACAACCACCTAATGTGCATAAAAAATCCATTTTTGACATTCAAATAGTCATCATAAATCTCTCAGAGTTATCTCTTGCACTATAGTGATCCAAGGAGATTCAAGGAACTTCTATCCTTTATAATATCCTTTGGATCAAACCTCCCCAATGGGAAAGGATTTTTGTCCCAAAAAGCTTGTGAACTCCAAATTACCTTGCTGAGAAGAGATCATTGCAGTATTATGCCAACTCCACATTCAACAATGATGGCTCAGACTCTAGGACATGTGGCACTTGGGTTGACTACCTTCTACTACGCCACTTTGATATCCAAAGAAGACCTCCATGCCTCTGTTGTGTGGTGTTAGGCTCCCAGATATCTAACAACAAGGATATTCTTTGACTTTATAGCATAGTTCCTAGCTCCTAGTTGATTCTACAGAATCCAAAAAAATTTAAGCAACTCCATGTTACCTAGAGCTATGATTGATCTGATGTTGGTGATGGACAATGACTTGTCAAGTACCATCCTGCTACATGGTCATAAGAGACACTACACAGAATGAAGTTGTAACCTGATGTCACATCCCTTTCTAGACTTCAACACCTCCAATGCACGATGTTAATACTCTTTCAAGACCTCAATGCTTCCAATGCATGATGTTAAGTCTGATGATCAGTTACCATTCAAATGTGTGGTCATGTTGCCTTGACACCAAATGACTATCCAAGTTGATCCTTTGAGATCTCCTTTTCTTGACAAACTAATATCAGGTACCATTATGTGATTACCCATCACCTTTCAACCTTATCTTCAATATGAGTACCATGGCTTTAATCATGGCATAATTCTCATGGATACTTTTCATCCTTTTCAGGATGAAATCCCATGGGTTTTTTATCACGTAAAAATATCTCTTTCATAGCTAACCCCTGTGTGCTATGGTCTTGTCTTCATAAAAGAAGCCTATACTTATCTATAGTCTTGTCCATGACCTAAAAGCTTAAAAAAACAATTCAAAAGTAATATACGGGATTTTGAAAATTCAAACTCCTTGAGTCAAACTTATAGAAAATAGATGACTCCCTCAAAAAAGACATGCAAATTATTTCTAAAAGTTCTGCTCATAATTGGACTGCTCCCTTGAAGGACAACTATACAAAGCTATCCATACTGTACATAGTTTATCAGGAAAAGAAGACTATTCACATGATAAACTTGTCGTGAAAAGTAAAAATATTCATGAAGCTTCCCATGTACTTGATCAGCTCCACTGAATTGTATTAAGGAGATATTACCTCATTTCATCTCACATAGACTTCCTGCATTGATAAGTCTATAAAAAAAAGAAAAAGGAACAAGACAAACTACACCATCATAGTACTTAGCCTATTTTAGTCTTGGGTATCTTTCCCAGAAGAGGCATGTTGTCTCCCACTAATATCAAGTTATGCTAAGAGTACAACCCATTTCACCTCATCGTATTTCCTTTCTAATATTATACCTACTTAAGGGATGTGCCGTAAATGTGAATTTTTCTTGATCATGTGAATTTCTTCACCCTTACAATAGTTAATCATGGAACACCTTTAGGGTCTTACAATCATAAGCCAATATTTAATATGGTAGAATCATAAAGGAACTTACCAATTAGGTGAATTTTTGTCTCCTCTTACCATTCACCTCTTTTCTTTCTTATTGATCCTCCTTCACAGGACCTAACCTTTGACACCTACATTCTGGGATTTCCTCTTCCACCAAAATCATCCAAACCTATTCAACCTAGATGAAAACCATGCATATTCAACCTATACTCAACCATGCTTAAATGACCTAGACTCAGCCATGCCTAAATGCATCTAGGATCTGAATGATCCCCTAGTACATATGACCTAGAATTCACATTATCTTCACCTATTGCAACCTATGACAACAACCATGTCCTATCTCAAACTCGATTCTCTAGCTATGGCTAAATGACCTAGAAGCTCTACTCCATGCTCATATTCATCACTTATACTCGACCATTGCCAAACAGTGACCTAGAATTCAACCCATTAGCTATTAAATCTATCTCCAACCATGCCTAAATAACCTTGACACCTCACCCTCATTGACCTTATTACCTCATCACCTAACCTCATGAAGCTCATTTAGGGCAATAGCTTTTTTTCACTCCATGACTACGCATTCCATCCTCTGTACCAATTGGCCTGGGACCTGATGAATCACCCAACCCAACCTCACTCATTGAGACACATCGAATCGAAAATGATGTATCCTAATGCTAATAGTCTAATAAAAAATAAGAGTGACTCATTGTGCTTGAGCAAACCTACCTAATGATCCTTACCTTTCCTCAAAGAACTCACGCTATCATAGTCCCATACCATACCTATGGACATTCCACTGGAACCAAACCTTCGTCCTAATGGTCCTACACCTAGCCCAGCTCGTGTTTCTGGGTACATATCATATATCCCTTCCATTATTCTCTAACCATTTCAGGCCTCTTATCTGGATACAACCTATCAACCTTTACTCGACATTGTTCCTTTTGCCACAATAATCAAAATCATGGTACCACATCTAGTGAATGTCTATATGCATGCTATGCATTAGCACTGTCTGATAGTTATTACCTGACTTCAAAAACCCTTCCCAAGTGGAGCAACTAACCTACATCTGCAACTCTGTCATCCATTATTATTGTTGGCATATCGACACTCTCACTAAGTCGTCTAATAGGAGTGTTTATAACACCACTCATTTTGTGATCTTGGTTCTCAGTGTTGAATAACCTCCATCCACACTTGGGGAAACCTACAACTGGTCACTGAATAACCCAGAGCACCGAACTGGTAATTTTTAGTCGAGTGTATGCTTATCAATACAAGCTTTCTGATAAAAAGGGGAAAATGTAGACACCAAATTTGGGTCTTACACTCCCCTTGGTCTCCTTCAATTAATTAATGTAACAAAGTGTAACTAATCATTACACCCTTCCATAGACCATCTTAATATTCATCCTCAAAAATTAATACTTTAAATTAATTATTTTAATCAATGTTAATTTTATCCTCACACCTCCATGGAACATCATTGATTACCTCAGTCTTGGCAATCACCTTGATCTCTAGTGGGCATTTTGAACTGTTCTATTAGTGACCAATTTTTTCAGTACATTCTCATTTATTAGTCATCACTCCTAGTGTTGATTTCACTAATTAACCTAACTCAGTACGCCATTATTTCAAAGAACTTGTAAATGGACTTCTATCAAAAATCTTTCTGCCTTATCTTCATGAGCACAAGCTACTTCCAAAAATCAATCCAAATAAGGAAAACTTCCCTACATCATTTAGTATCTCTGATCGATACTACCTAGGTGATGGCAAATGAAAAGACTATTATCACCCTAAGGCCTATCGGCCAGTGTAAAATCCTCGGCCGATGTTAGTCACCTAAATGTGCCATCGGTTCCTCTTACCTATAAAATTTTATAGGCCAATTAATCCAAGTATTTTCATGATAGTTATCGGAGCCTTATTGAATATCAGTGCAAGGAAAGTATCAAGCCCTCTTGCATCTACTTTAAAAATACATCACAACCACAATGCAATGATTAAGCAACTATTTCTAGCTTGGGGTGAGTGTTTGACATACTCACGGGAGCAGGTCACAGGTTGTATAGACCACGAAACTGGGACTCAAACACCTCTTCTCTGTATCAAGGACATCAATCATATCAACTCTCATTTCAAACTATCTACAAGATATGAAGTTTAAGTTGGTTGCGGCCACATGTTAATGGATTCATGCTTATCCAGGTCGTAGAATCAAAATCTTGATCCCCATGAACTCAGACCGCCTTATGGTTTTTCTATTACTGGTACATCATCTTCTTCCCACCAACCCACTATTCAACAACCCCACAGTGATCAGCATTCACCCGAAGGTACCTCGGTTTTTATTTGGCTGGGTGACCCTCCTACTCAGCCATATTATGACCTTGACCACACCTTATCCACCATTGCTCTTTGTGTCACATACATGATGAGCTCTACTATTTTGAGTTCTTTGGATGTGTCATGCGGGTGTTGTTGATTTGTTGAGCATTATGTGTTGTGTTATGTGCTAGTTGGGTGTGGTGGGTGAAGAGTGACGTGTTATGCATTGGAGGTGTCACCATATCAATGCATCGATCACCAAAATGAGTTATTGGTTTCTCTATGTCTCCCACCTATTCTTAGACCGAGCCAGCTCCACCACTCACCCAAAACCTACCCAAATCTCAATTGAGATCGGCCCCGTGGTGTTGTGACAGACCTATCTGACCTATAACAAAACCCCGAGTTCTAAATATGTAGCATTGGTCCACAGTGTTATTTTGATCAAATCTAGCATAACAATCTATTAGTATCACCAAGTATGAGAAATTAGTGCAAATCATTACATTATAATATGCACCTATGTCAATTCTTGATAGGAAAATCAAGATTAACTAACATGCATCGAATTATGTGATTAACTCAATGGATTGACATCCTCTCTAGGAAGCACCACACTTCTTGGATCTAGTATACGCTAGACAATCCACTGTCATATGCTATTTAATACTATTTTGTGGTCTTTATTTGCATCTATAGGTAGTCCTTCCCATACAAAAATGAGTTCTCCATGATCAACTTGGACAACGTCAACAACACACACATTATACCTTCCACGTTTGCATCACAGGTATTCCTCCTTAACCATTTACCTTCTATCTATTTCATCCTAGAAAGTTTAAAATCTATTGGTCACCTTGATTCTTCTACCTACTCACCCGAGCCACCTTCCCAAAGTTGACCATTTTATTTCGACCTTCAATCTCTCACCAACCGTCACTTCGTCCACACCTTCCTCCATCATTGTGCTTAGAAGGGCTTTGGATTTGGTACTATCATTCCTTGCACCACTTGTAAGAATAAAGACTATAGTTATATTGGATTTGATGAAAAAAATCCTAAGAATGCTTGATTTGAACTCATTGAGGATGATAAAAATTCCCCACCCCATTCACTTACTTCACCACCATTCATCTATAAAGTTCTACGAATCTATAATTCATTCCTCCTAGATGTTTTTTTTCATGAACAATATTTTCCCTAGGACCTCTGACTTATCAACGTGATGGCGAGGGTCCCTCTTCTCTTACCTTCCTATATCCTAATAATGACCAATGAGGATACACCTTCTATTAACATCATGCAATGTCAGGAGGATGAGTCTATTCTCACCTACCTTGGTGTAGAAGATTCTTATATTCACCAGTCGTTACCTTTTGAGATGCAAACCATGTTGAATGAATCGACCATTGAAATCAACATTCACACTTAGAATGACCCGCACATTCTAAAAATAGGACAATATTTAGATGCTGCTGAACATGAAGCTTTCACTTATTTCCTTCGGGATTATTTTAGGATCATAACAATGTTTTTTCTTGGTCCTATGCTGATATGCCCAGTATTGACCCAAACATTGTGGTCCATAATATTGTAACCATTCCTGATGCCAAACCCATGAAACAGAAGCTGTGAAAAATACATCCTCTCATTGCCCTTATTTTCAAAGAAGAACTTCAACGCATCCTTTTGGTTTCATTCATTCTACCCATTGATTATCCCTAATGGATCTCTAACATTGTTCCTGTCACAAAAGTGACAGGGGGACTCCACATTTACATGGATTTCCTTGACCTTAACTTAGCTTTCCCCAAAGATGGACTTTCCTCTACCTAGTATTGATCAACTAGTTGTCTCACTACCTGGCCATGAGATGCTATCACTCATGGATGGTTTCTCGGGTTATAACCAAATATTTCTCACCCCAAAAGGATCAACACAAAACCACTTTCATCACTCCTTGGGGGACCTTCTACTATCAAGTCATGCCCTTTGGCCTTAAAAAAGCTGGTGCTACATATTACTGAGCTTTGAATTATATCTTTCATGCCATCATGCATCACATATTGGAAGATTACGTTGACGATCCTCTTTCCAAATCTAAACATTGGGTCGAAACAACTTGCCATCCTTAAGGTTATCTTTGACCGTTTTCATCAAATATTGTGTTCACCTTCAACCTAAGAAGTGTGTCTTTGTTGTTCTCTCAGAAAATCTCCTTTGGTTTTATCATTTCTTTGCGTGACATTGAAGTTGATCCCACTAAAATCAAGGCTATTCTTGAGATGCCTCCACCCACTAACCTTCATCAACTTCATAGTTTTCAAGGAAAGTTGTAATCTATTTCGTTCGCATTTATTTCTCAACTTTTCGAACCATTGCCATCCATTTCATCATCTTATAAAAAAGGATGTCTCCTTTAAATTGGATGATGAATGCCACAAATCCTTTGATGCCTTAAAACAATACCTCCTCCAACCACCTGTGCTCATTCCACCTAAGGATGACCAACCATTTTACCTTTACATTTTTGCTACTGATCATTCCTTAGGTGTCATGCTTCACTCATCGTGATGAACAACATATGGGAGAAAATGTAATTTATTATATAAGTTGTATGCTTTTAGACTATGAAACTAGATATACTCACAGCCAAAAAAAATCTTCTTAGCCTTATTTTTCATTACCGCTAAACTTCTCCATTACCTACTCAACCACAAAACATTTATTGTCACCAATACTGACCCCTTATATTACATGTATGTTAAACCCTGCCAAAATCAACGTGTTACTCATGCTTCTTGCGGACCTAGATCTCGAATTCATCCATCAAAAAAATTTCAAAGGACAAACCATTTCTGACCAACTCGTAGACGTACCTCTCTTTGGAAACCAATCTTCTAACTTTGATTTCCATGAGGAATCCATCACTACCCTCTCCATGGAGGAAACCATTTACCAGATGACCTTATTCTTCAATGGTTCCAAATATCAGAGTGGGGGTGGTGCCAGAGTTATCCTCATTCCTCTTGACGATGAGCCTATGCCATTATCTTTCAAACTAGATTTTGATTGTACTAACAATATCACCAAATATGAAGCACTCATGTTAGGTCTTCAAACTATCATAGCCTTAGATGTTAAATCAATTAATATCTTTGGTGACTCTTAACTGGTTGTGAACCAAGTTAATGGTATATACCAGTTTCATAATGAGATACTTCAAAAGTATAAGCATCATGTTGACATGCTTTTGACTACCTTTGACCATTATGAACTTCAAACCACCCTACGTTCCACTAATAAATTTGTGGACACCATGGCATGTCTTGCTTCTCAAATCCCCACTTTTCCCTCCGACATGAAAATATTTGTCACAATACAAAGGTTATAATCACCTTCTTATCTAATCTGAGAGGTCAACCTTATAGGAAACATTAAAACTGACCCACGTGACCTTTGGTATAAGCACTTTGTTGACTACCTTTCCCTTTCAATTCTACCTCCAGATCTTACTCGCAATGGACAACGAGCCTTTCTCAAAAGTGTCTCTCACTATGTCATCATGAGTGGTCTTCTCTATAAATGTGGCTTTGATGGTATCCTCTTACGATGCCTTACAAGTTCTGAAATTCCATACACCATCAAGGAAGTTTGCAATGGGATTTGTGGGGGTCACTTTAGTGGCTTAGCTGTCGCTAAGCGCATCCTTCGCCTAGGCAATTACGCATCCTAAACCATGATTGTTGTGACTATTCAAGAATTGTGTGAAGTGTCAACAACATGCTAATCTTCATATACACCCCTAGTCATGCACATTACAGGTCGCACGTGACCTTTGGCCTTTCTCTCAATGGGGTTTGATCTTGTCAGAGAGATCAACCCTCATTCTTCCTAGCATCATCAATGGATTATTACTGCTACCAAATATTACACTAAATGGGTTGAATCCATACCTCTTATTTCTACAAAAGTTGAGAAAATATGTGAATTCATCAACCATCACATCATTTGTCACTTTGGTGTTCCTCCCCGCCTCATGACTGATAATGGAAAACAATTCAAAAACAAAACCCTACAGAAACTCTGTGATGCCTTGGGCATTCAACTCAGTTTTTCTTCACCTTATTATCCTCAAACAAATGGCCAAGCTGAATCAACTAACAAAACCTCTAAATAAAATTTCTATGAAAGTGGTTGACGATACTGGTAAGGATTGGCACACGCACATTCCTTTTTCCTTATGGGCTTATCGCACTAGTATTCACACCTCAACTGTTTCCATCCCTTTCTCTTTGGTCTACAGTACAGAGGTTTTCTTGCCTCTTGAAGTCCAAATTCCATCTCTTTGTATCTCACTCAAAGATATGTTCAACGATGATGATTTTCACCAGGATCGTTTGGCACAACTTGAGTTATTAGACAAACGTCATCTAAATGCTCTCGATCACCTCCAAATCTACAAAAAAATGTATCAAACATGCCTATGATAAATGTGTCCAAGAACGAACCTTCCAGGTCGGTGACCTCGTCCTGAAGGAAAATCAACATGTAAAAAAAGCAAAGAAAAGTAAATGGGGCAAGTTTGCTCCTAATTGGCTTAGACCCTATATCGTTACTCATGCCTATGGATAGGGTGCTTATCATTTATCTTCACTTGAAGGTAAACCCAAACCTTAGCCCCTCAATGCCTTGCATCTTTGACCATTATATTATTGAACCAAGTCCTATATCACCTTTTATCTATTAAATGTTCGATCCTTGAGAAACATTCACCTTCCACTTACCTATTTTAAGGATCAACGACTAAACAAGAATCATGTGATTACCCGTCACCTTTTAGCCTTATCTTCAATATGAGTTCCATGACTCTACTCATGGCATGATTCTCATGGATGATTTTCATCCTTTTCAAGATGGAATCCCATGGTCATTCATCACTTAAAACCTCTCTTTCATAGTTAACCCTGGTGTGTTATGGTTTTTTCTTCATAAAAGAAGCCTATACTTCTCTATAGCCTTGTCCATGACCTAAAATTCCAAAAAACAATTCAAAAGTAATATACGGGATTTTCAAATTCAAACTCCTTGAGTCAAACTTCTAGCAAAAAGATGACTCCCTCAAAAAGGACATCTATCTTTCTATATTGATGTTATAAATAGACTTCTCCCTCGAAGGAAAGTTATACAAAACTAGCCATATTGTACGTAGGCTAAAAAGAAGAAGACTATTTCTGTAAAAATAAAATAAAAATATTCTAAAGCTTCTCACATTGATCAACTTCACGAAGACCTCAAGGAGATATTATATTCATCCCATATATACTTCCCGCATCAATCAATCTATAAAATAAAAGAAAAAAGAAAAAGATAACCTTTTTGTCATGGACTTGCCTATTTTGATCTTGGGTATCTTGTAGAAGAGATGTATTGTCTCACACCAAGGTTATGATAAAACAACCTCTTTCACCTCATTATATTTCCTTTCTAATATTCTACCTACTCAAGGGACGTGCCACAAATGTGACATTTTGTGATCATGTGACCTTCTTCACCCTTAGAACAATCAATCATGCAATGCCTTTAGGGTCTTACGTTCATAGGCCAATCTTTGATATGATAGACTCATAATGGTTCTTACCACTTAGGTGAATTTTTGTATCCTCTTACCATTCACCTCTTTTCTTACTTATTGATCCTCCTTCACATGACCATACCTTCAACACCTACATTCTGGGAATTCTTCTTCCACCAAAATCACCCATATCTATTCAACATAGACAACAACCATGCCTATTATTCAACCCTATAAACTCAACATACCTAAATCAACCATGCCTAAATGACCTAGACTTAATCATGCCTAAAACCTACCAACCCATTCATCTCCCCTATCATAATCTTCCCTAGCATATGCGATAACTACATCGTCCTGAGGCCCCTTTTTGCCAGAGCTATGTAGGCAACACTCTGTGGGCATGGGGCCCTTGGAGGTTAACTCGGCCACTTTTCCCCCTAACCAATTTCCCCCCTTTACATTCACATTCTACCCTAGTTAGTTTCCATTTACACAAAAACTTAGAAATTAATATCGTAAAAACATACATACCTACTATTTTATCACCACGACCATATTCTACTTAAATCATTTTATATTTTCATGATATTAATTACTTGGAATTTAACCACAACATACATACAATACATTATTTCCATAAGAGCAATAACTTGGAAATTACCTAGATTCTATCATGCCTATACCTAAATCCACCATGCCTACACCTGACTCAATCATGGATATACCTGACTCCACCATGCCTACACTTGACTCAATCATGCTTATACCTAACTCCACCATGCCTATACATGACCAAAACATGCCTATACATGAGCAAACCATGCCTATACATGACAAAACCATGCCTATACCTGACTCCACCATTCCTATACCTGACTCAACCATGCCTACACCTCACTCAATCATGCCTATACCTGACTCCACCATGCCTACACCTAACTCAATTATGCATGTACCTGACCCCATCATGCCTACATGATCTCACCTCAATCATGCCTAACACAACTGTTGGTTTCTCAAATGTGTACCCGTGTCTTAGATCATGGGAGGGCCGAGGTGTTTAAGACCATAGTGGAACTGTCCCCAAGTTGTGGGACCTTGTGCACTTGGGACGGATCTCTGGAGAAGGTCAATTCCTCTATTTATTTCTACTGCTACTACTACTCCTAGTGTTGGAAGGGAAAACTAAGCTAACAATGCCAAGGGACCAGGGATAGAAGGATAACATGAAAGGAAACTACACTAAAAGGTGATAGCACTAGAAAAGAGGGATGAACACTATCTGTTCTGAGTGGGAATAAAAGGAAATGCATGAAAAGAGGCTAGGCACGAGTAACACAAATAAACACGTATTTACCAGATCATTCTCATGGAACAAAACTAAATAAGGAGCTACAAGGGACCTGAAATGGCACAACCAGCACATAACGTAAAAGAAAAGGCAAGAAGAAGGAATGCAAACACATTAGGACAAAGAATAGTCACAAAACGATGGTTTTATTACTTCTAGAAATGCATAGTGGTGTTACAATGATGAAGGAGGCCGATATCCACATGCGAGAGCCAGACCTAAAGGTCTGCAACTCAAAATACAGAAAATAAGAAGTCCTTAGTAGAATGTGTAAGGATCCAGAGTATCCAACATAACAAATGAGCCTACCTCTTACATTTATAGATGAATCTATAGAAGGAGAAGAGAAGGAGGGAAAACTTGAATTTGAAATGTAGCCACTAACAAGAGGCATTCAATGCCTATAAATCCTCTTGTATATCTGTGAAATACACTTTCCCAAGCTTTTTTGGCATGTTGAAGAAGGAAGGAGGGAAGATCATATCAAATCAGGTGGTTGGAGCAATCAGATCGGCTCATCAATGCTTAGAGAGACATTTTCCAATTTCTCACCTACCAAATCTGCCAAAATTTGAATTTGAATTTCTAGCATTATAGCTCATGTCAGTAGCTCTCTGACAAGTCCAGGTGTGCATCGATCTGAGCTCTGTAGAAAAAGATACAATTTTCAGATGATGTCATTGTCGTTGGCATACGCAAAACACATGGTGTGCACAGATTAGCTGAAAATGATGGCCAACTAGGCAAATATTTGTCATTTTTGACACATGTCACTTATTGATTTGTTGCAAGGATTCAGTGCCCTATTGGTGCACTTTGACTGGTAATGCGTGGCACACTCAAGCATGTCAGAAGATGACCTAGCATAGAAGGGCGCAAAGGAGGGTACGTAGGGACGTGCGTGGAAGAATGAGGCATAGGAAGAAGACAAAAGGAAGTTGTGCAATGGTGCACAAGGGGAAAATGAGGCAAACTAGTGAGCAGAGAACGCATGGTCAAGGTGTAACTATTACAAGGTAACGGGCGCGGCATGCGAGAGGGTTAGGGACTTAGCTGATTGAAGCAAGTCTGTGATGTGTGCAGGGTGAAGAAGTTGCTTAGGAAGAAGGAGAAAGTGCAAAAGGTGGGTACAAGGGAGGATTGGAATAAAGAGGAAGAGGAAAATGGAAGGAGAGAACAGAAAGTGTGTAAGAGCACTTGAGGAAAAAGAAGGGGCACCAAGGGGAAATTACAACTAGGGAGTTGTGCCAATTTGAACTTGAGTGTGTGCAGCCTTTCATGAGGAGCTAAGAGCCAGATTGTATATAAGTTACCCAAATAACTAGGAGAGTTATTTGGATAACAACTAGTTTCCATAATACACAATAGCAATGGAAATTAAAACAAGTACATCATCCATCCAACAAAAATCATCAACTATATAATGGGAGTGTCTCTGTATCAATACATATAGACACATATATAAATAAGTATCAGTATCTCAAAACGAACATATACAATATCGAATCTTTGGCACGTTGGCCAGTATATATAATAAAAATCAAAATGGTAGTACAATATTTGCTATGGATATCAATCACCCCCACCTAATGACCTCCTCTCTGGTCCCACCTATCTCCTCCTCCTCCCTACTATTCAAGCACCCTGTCATCATCTCACCACCCTCTTTTGGTCCCTACCTAGCCACCATCTCCTCCTCCTTGCCCTCTACGGGGCCTGGTCTCCGAGAACTAATAATCTCACCCCGACCCTGTCTCTGGGGCCGATAACCCCCTATCCTACCTGAGTTGTGAGTCCTAGATCTAGTCCACTCATTGGCTTCCTACTGGGCTCAGTGCTCGGAGTAAGAGGGCACATCAATGCTTGTAGTCGCTAGCTAGTCCTGATAGTAGCAAGCCTCATTCAGGGCATCACTGAACCTCACCATGGATATGGTCTATGGTGGTGTCATCGTCCTAACTGCCACCTAAGAACTCTACCCTACCAAAAGAGGACCATGTCCTCGTGTAAGAGACTGTACTATAGGACCCTATCCTGCTGTAGGATCCTACGTTGGTACCTGTGCAGCTGCTTGCACCTGGAATGCCACAACCTATGTATGTGTTGTGGCCAACTGACCCTGTAATCTAGACACTTATGCTTATAAGATAACTACCTGCCCTCCATCCCCATCTCCACCATGTGCGGGAGCCTATGCATGTGCTACCTGGGCCTGCAAGATCATCACATATGCATGTAGGGTGGTCACCTGTGCATGTGACCCTGTCAGCTATCCCTTAAACCCTGTAATTTATGCATGGAGGGCATCCACATGCCCCTGTAATGCATCTCTTTGAACTATTACCATTGCTAAATCAAGCTGCCATGGCCTCGAAGGTACCACTTATAACTGTGTTATCCACCACTACCTATAGTTATCATTGGCACCTGCATCATCAATCCTCCTATTTACTACCCTCTCCTCATGCTCGACTAGATCTACTAGATGTGGTGGAGATAATGGTCTCTCTACATTATCTTTATGTTACAATGGAAAAAGTGGAGGCACATCCTACTAGAGCCTGAACTGCCATCGGACTCTATCCATAGGAATCATCTCATGCTCATCGGCACATCTGCCATGTATCCACCTGACTAATTGTAATTCATCCAACTAATTTTCCATCCCTCTGTAAGATGGAAACCCTATATAAGGTTTCCACAATATATCAACGGTTGATACACCATCAAACAGTCATCTGTAATAGGTCACATCCCTAGCTGCCTCTGCAACCCTAGGATGGGCTCCCACTGGTACCCACTGCCGAAAACCAACTCGGAATACTCCTCTAAACCAATCCTACCTTTGTAGTCTGGCTGGTCGCAGGCACACTATATGCTCATACACCCAAAAATGTAATAAGAAGGTACATCACATTCCAAACCCGCAAAACTGTTGGTACGCCCATAGCTCTTTGTATAGCTACACTAGAAATTTAAGTGCCCATGCGAACTATACTCGTTACTCTACCATATCCTCTGAAACACCCATCAACGCTAGAGGAAATCAACCACTTTCTGAATCTGGGAGGGAAAAACAACTAATCGCGACCATCATCAACACTGCCAAATGGGTCTCAGCAGGATTTGTCACGTACATGTCTCCATACCTGACACTGGCATTGTCGTATATCAACTTTACCACAACATTGCCAAACATTGTACCCATGGGCTCCAAAGCCTCGTCAGCTCCAATCTGATAGACATGTGCCCCTACAATGGACAACCTCAAGATCCTATATACGTCCTCTAGGGTGATAGTTATCTCCCTAGTCGGAAAATAAAAGGTATTGGTCGTAGAATCCCATATATCGATGAGAGTGACCATCATACTGTGATCCCTAAAAATCTATCTATATCCCCTGATGGAACTAAGACTGACATCTCAAATGTGGTCCTACTCATCACTGTGATGGTGGGTCGATTCTCTGCCAACAGTTGTGGTTATCTATCACTAATCGTGAGTTGTTATCATGTCTGCACTCATACAACTTAACAATGTTAAGTAAATAACTACTTTTTTCCATTTCTTCAAAACTAATTAACTCGCCCCTACCTACACCACATTCCCATATTTGTTTACCTACTTATCTATTGCCTAAACTACCTCCTTGACCTATTATTCATTCTAATCTAGGCTACTATGTTCCCATACCAATTTCATCACCTATTACTTGCCTACATTTACCTAAATTTATGCAAAACCACCTAATTATATACCTCATCCATCTAGGTTTCCTTCATTCTTTACATAAACAACCTCTCATTTGATTTTTAACCCATTTTGGCCTTCTAAAATCTAACCCATTTGGACCTGGTCACTTTTCTCTATAACTAAAATCGGTCATCTTGACCGATACCAGTCACCCTCAATAGACGTCGGTAGACTAATTTCCCCACCGATGCCGGCATGCTGAACTGACGTCGGTCGAGACCTGACCGACTTCGGTCTCTGGTCTGGCTCCACGATCGAAACCCCACATCCCTCATTTTCTAAAAAATAAACAAAACAATGATAAAAACCAACGTAAAACTACCTAAAAACCACCCAAACCCCACCCATTTCCATTTTACACCTAATTAAACTATATTTCCCCACCCCCTACCCAAAATTTAACTTTTTCACTACATTTTGAAATTTTAATTCCCCACCCAATTTTTTTCATTCATTTCATTTTTACCTACAATTTCATTAAAAACAATCAGAAAGGACTGACTCCTACCTCTACACGTTGTCATTGTCATGTTGGAATCTCTAGGACGGGTGCCTGAGCCCCTCCCGCACCTCCTCTTATTACTGTCATGTTTGAATCAAACCTCTCACTCTCTACCAATCGAATCACTCGTCTCAATCTCCTGGGCTCAGAAAATGGAATCCAATCGACCAATAATTCCTCACCAAGTCATTTGAGTATAATACCTCGTCTATTTCTCCATAGAAAACACAAAACACTCTTCACTCTGTCATTTTCTTCAGGTCAATAGGTGAAAATGAATCCGTATTATATGGATTTTTGCTATTTTACCACACCCGTGACCTAACCGACGCCAATTTTTCTTGACCAACATCTGTCAGGTGCCCTAGTTTACCATGATCGGTTCCTTTATCTGATGTCAGTTTTACATAACCGATATCGCTCATCTTTTTACCCCGTTTCCCAATCCTACACTAAATCTACTTGCTCGCCACCTTTTCCACCCATCCCATAATTAACCCTACCCTTACCCATTACCCTAATGGCCTTATAACCTCCCACCCAACCTCATTGATGCAACCTACAATTTACCAGATAACACCCTAGATGCACTGACACATCACTCAGCCTAGACTAAGCACTCACCCGAAGTGCGCAAAGGTACCAGGTCCCTCTTTAGGGTTGTTGCAGCAGGATGTTAGCGTGATGAAGGAAGAAACATATAGATCCATAACTAATCCATCATTCTATAATGCATGCCATATTCAGATCTATGAAAGAACAAGCTTAAACAATAATCATGATTGAATCAAGAACATGCACTACTCAATTACACACATGAATGACACTTAGATTCAGCCAATATATTCCATCTATTAATAAACATAGAAGCTCCTTACAATAATGACAATCTATACTGATGCGTGCATGGATCTGATACAATAATCCAGTCATATGCACATATCTCTTTTTGCTTACCTCTTACACTCTGTATATACCTATATATCTTTAATCTCTTTATCTCTACTACTATGTGATTCACATCATATATATAGGGTGGGGACTTACCCTTCACTGCTCATCTATTCCAAAAATAGGCCACATGCTATTAATAGACACGTGGCATTTACAGGCATAGCCACACATGCAAGTGTGTTATCTATAGACCTCTTACAGTTAACTGAAGTGACAATCCTATTCTTAGCTCATCTCCATACAAAACGCTTCGATCCAATCTTCCAAAGATAGACAATGTGTGGCGCACACGTCTCTACATCATTGGTGTGTTCCACACACCATCTTCTAAAAATAGGTCTTCATGCTCAAAATCAGCTAAGTCCCAAAAGATGAACTTTCCTTCCACGTGCACGTTCTTCCTGTCCATTCACGCCCTTAAACCTGGCATGTTTTCCTACACGGACTTCTTGTGTGAGTTCTGTCAAGTGTTCTCTTATCAACATTACCCCACACTAATCTCACTGTCGTCCTGACAATAGTTATCTCCAAAACTGAAGTAAGGAATGTTGAATGGAAAGAATAAGAAAGAATGTATATGAATAAAGAAGTTTTATGAGGTAGCCTCCTTTATATCATTTTGAAGTATCAACTCTGAATACTCCTCCTTTATTCTGGCCTCTAAGGCCTACCATTCAGTGAGTGCTTGTTCTGCCTTTTCTGGAATGTCCACAACAATGGACTTCAATTCATCCCTTGCAATTTCCCCCTTTTCATTTTACAGAACCAACATAGCATTGCACATTGATGTCATTCTTCTAGAAGATCCATCTTCTATGCAATCAGCTTCCCAAGCTCTTCCAGCTGAGTCTTGTGCGGCTCTTGTTCTGCTACCAAGGCCTCGCGCTTTTGCTTAACATTGACAATATTTCTACGCAGCCCAATGTTTTGTCCTTCATTTCTCTCTAGAACTCCTTATTTTCTTCCAGGGTCTTTATGCTGATAAGCGCCTCTGGAGTTGTGCAGATGTTCAAATCCTAGTCTGCTTTCTTCAATAATTCTTGTAGCACTTGCAGCAACCCTTCATAGGATGCAATCTTTCATTTCACTGAAGCTTTCTCTCATTCTGTGGCTCATCTTCTTACTCGAGCGGGGTAGGAGATGCACACTCACTCTCCCCTAATTCCTCCACTTCTTCATCTAACTTCAACTTTCTTCTCCTCTTTGGCTCAGCGGTCTCCTTGTGTGGAGAGAGACGAGGTGATTTCCTTACCATTTGTGGGGTTCCACTTTGAGTCCTTATGCATCTTAATACTTTCTTAAATCTTTTATCCCTCTGCTCAACCTCTGTATCTTCCTCTTTATCCTAACCCTGAGGTGGAGTGGTCGCACACTGTGACTTTTCATTGTCATATGGTTGCTTTCTTCTATGCTCCAAGCCTCCACTATCTTCACGCTCCTCTTCTTCATCCTTTACTTCAACAGTTTCTATGGGCCTTTGCATCGGTATGTTTTCCATTGTGTGCTTACCCTTCAATGGCCTTGGAAGCGCAAATTCATTCTCTGCATACTTATTGTTCTCCATCTTGGGCTTCAGTTGAAGATACACTAATTCTGCCCCTATATCTACTACAACAAAACTTATTGGCTTGATATTCAATACCTCTGAAATGAGCCTCTCAACATAGGCACTTCTTCCTGGATACACATACTTTTTCCTCAATGTGTGGTAGTCGCAGTCTACCTTATCTGCATTGAATACCAATCATTGCGTGTCTGTGAATCTGTGAACAGATGCTTGGAAATACCTTGTAGTGAATGCATAAGGAAATTTACACCAAGGCCTCCAGACTCCATCTCTCATTGGGAAGCGCATGATGTAGAAATGTTGATATACAACAAACTGGACTTGTTTCCCCATTACTAATGGTAGGTCCTTCGGGATGAGCCACTCTTCTCCAAATGTCATGCGGAGCCTATTGTACCATTTCTCCACCCTTTATTTGACGTCATCTATCATGGACCCTTTACATAGGTACTTGTTGAACCTTTCAGCTACGAATTATTCTCCATGGGGTATTCCCATACCTTTTCCTTCGGCCCATCTGGTACTCCAATTTCCATGAATACGAGTGTTAGTAGAACAGCCCCAAAGTTGATCTTCCCTCTTGTGCGCGCTTCCTCAACTATTTACTCTACAATGTAGCCTACAATCTTGTATATTGCTTCTTCCGACATCTTGCGTGCAATGTGTAACCACATAGTATTTACCTGTGACCATTTCTCCTAGTCGTTCAAATTTGTAACAAGGTGTGTTGTTGCTTGCACAACCGGACAGTTCTTCAACTTGGTTTTTATCCATACCACATGGACCCTTTAGGCACCCCAACTCATGTCTAGTCTTTAAGATCATAGCTTTATTTGTGAGATCATTCCTTATATCCTCTCATTTGGCCTTCAAACCTGTCACCATTGAGATAAGCGTGAATGAGATTCTAACTCTGCGTCCTGTAAAGTAGAAGTCCTCATGCACTCTACTCATGAGCCACTGGTACAAGGGCTCATACTTCCCAAAATATGGAAGATCATACAATTGGTAGACCCCAATTCTCTTCAGAAGCTTCTCTCCTACATCATCATAAATCAGCATGTCATCTGTCATATGATTGTTCATCCTTGTAATGAGCAACGAATTGAGCTCCATCTTATTCTCTGAGGTCCTATGATTGTATTCGCTTACTTTGCTCTTTTTGATGGGTGAATCCCATTCCTGGCCGACGATGAGTCCTTTTGGATATTACATTTCTGAAAAATCACTTTTAGGTGTCATCTCTTCCTCCTCGACGACCACCTTCTTCTTTCCTTTTGCTCTTGTTGCAGCTACCTTCTTGAGTGCCATTTTTACCTTGCAATCATCTCATCTTTAACTCTACAATCTGCAAATCAAACCCTAGCTTGATTCAATTGTACCCTAGGTGGAAACTTCATGCCCTAACTCCTCTCTGTCACCTTGCTTTGCTCAAACCCTTCACCACTGGGGACACAAGCTTCTTTTCACACAGATATGTTTATCACGCTTGGTTTCACACCCTTCACACCTTAACCTAATCACTCGGCTCTTCGCACTTAGCTCTTTCCTCAAATACTCTTAGTCGCAACAGTAAAAATGAATTCGCATCCCATCCTTATATAAATTTTCAAATTTTGATGCATTTATTACTCCTTCACCTACCAAATATCCTCTCATTCATTGACCAAATCCGTTCATTTCGCATGGTAAATATTTACGCCCCAGCTATAACCTTCTAGTGTGCCTTTCTACCCTATGGTCACAGACTTCTCTTCAGCACGCACCCTTGTGCCCAAGTACCTCATCACTGTACCTTCTCCTGGTAGTTATCATGGCCTCTACTTACCTCACGTTATAATGTCCTTTCATTCACCTCCATCCTTGGTCACTTTTAGGAAGAAATCTTCTTTTAACTTAAAGCACACCTGTAGCATCTTATTCCTTTCACCTTTCAATTCCCACAGTCTTTTACTTAGATAACTACAACCACCCCACACTTAAAGGTATGTGCAGTCCTCTGCGCATAAACATTCTTCACATAGTAATTAGCTTCATGCGTGCAAGCATGCTTATTACACAAGAACAACAACTAAATTGACAAAGCATAAAGACAATGAAGGAATACATTAAGGAAATACATAATGGAAACCTAATCTAAATGGCAATACTGCCTTATTACAAACACCAAGAAGAATTATTTATAGTAGGGCTTCAGCCTACTCCCGTTAAAGTAACGGGTAGTTGTGTTCCATCAAGTGCTTCTAACTAACAAGCACCTGATTCAAGTATGTAAGTGATGACATACGGCCCCAACCAATGTACTTTAAGCTTTCCTGGATGGCGCAAGAACTTAGAGTCATAAAGAAGTACCATTTTTCCAATCTCAAACTTCTTATCCCTTATGTTTATGTCATGCCATGCTTTCTTCCTGGCCTTTTCCTGCTTCTGACTCCATCGTGCTATGGCTCATTGCTCATCCAGTTGAATCATCTTCTCAATACACTCTTCTAAAGCCTACTCATCAGCTAGACCTCCAGTGCACGCAATGCACAAAGAAGGTAACATAAATTCTATAGGGAGAATGGCTTCTGTGCCAAACACCAACTGAAACGGTGTGGCTTTGTTCAATCTCTTGTAAGTTGTTCTATATGCCCAAAGAACAGCTGACACTTTATCATCCCAATCCTTTCTTCCAACATCACAAATTTTTGTCAATGTCTGGCCCAAAATCTTGTTGAAAGCCTCAGTAGTTCCATTTTCCTGAGGATGATAGGGTGTAGTCTTATGGTGTGCAACCATAAACTCATCTAATAGGATCCTGATTGTTTCATTCAAAAAGTGTGTACCCCTATCACTTGTCAAGCTTAAAGGACATCCATATCTTGTAAGAATATTCTCCCATAGAAACCTAGCTGTCTGTAGCCACTGTAAAGTCCTTCGTAGACACTTCTTTTGCCCACCTTGTGAGATAATCTGTACAAGTAATGATATATCGCGACCCAGTCCTATGCATGGCTGGTGAGATAGGTCCTACAAAGTCGATGGCCCATTTCTCAAATGGTTCAACACTAGTAATTGGTCTCAAAGGCATCTCATCTCTTTTCCATGGTTTACCTAGATGCTGACAATGGTCACAAGATTTGCAATGCGCTTTACAATCTTTATACACTGTCTCCCACCATAATCCAACAAGTAGGATCTTTCAGGCAGTTTCATCACCTGCATAGTGGCCTCCTGCAATACCACCATGGGCTTCTTCCATAATATCCTTGCGCTCATGCTCTAATACACAACGGTGTAATACTTCATCTCTGTCTAACTTGTAGAGGTCACCACTGATTAACATAAATGGTGTCGCGCGTATAGCAAGTTGTTTCTTTTCTAATGCCTTCATTCCTTTTGGTGCCACACCAGTCCATAGAAAGACAACAATGTCTTCTAATTCTGATGGTGCATGTTGTAACCTATATAACTGTGCATCTTGCATGGTTTCTTCAATTGTATGTGCTTCTTCTCCTGAGTGAATTCTAGACAAGTGGTCTAGTCCAGAGTTACTTTTCCCTAGCTTCACCACAACTGTGAAGTCAAACTCTTGAAATAGGAGTACCCATCTACATATGCGCCCTTGTAATACCGGTTTATTCACCAAATACTTCAATGCCATGTGATCTGTATAAAACACAAATGGTGTTGCTAACAAGTACTGTCAAAACTTGTGCAATGCATAGATCATTGACAAAGCTTCGTGCTCTATAGTTGTATAATTCTGTTCAGCAGGAGTCAACTTCCTACTAGCAAAACAAATTGGATGATCTACAATACCTTCACCAGGTTGAGCTAACACAATGCCAATGGCCATGCCAAAGGTGTCCACATGCACATGAAATGGTTTATCCCATGAGGGAAAACGCAAAATGGGCACGGTAGTAAGTTTCTCCTTTAATATCTCAAATGCACGCTGCTGCGGTTCTCCCCAATAAAATGTACCTTTCCCTTTTAGTAATTCTTCCAAGGGTGTAACAACTTTGGCATACCCTTTGATGAACTTCTGATAATATCATGTGTGACCCAAAAATCCATGCACCTCACTTTGACTGGTAGGCGCTTCCAGGCCTAGAATGACTGCAACCTTAGCTAGATCAACCAACAAACCTTCCTTGTAGATTATATGTCCTAACAGTATTCCAAAAGGTGTAGCAAATATGCACTTCTTGATGTTCAAAGAGATACTCAATTATTTGCACCGTTCAAACATTAAGCGCAGATTGTCACAATGATCTTTCACAAGCCCATATACTATCCAATCATCTAGATAAAAATGTAAGAAGTTGTGAATAAAAATCTTTGAATGCTTGAACAACTATCCACGAGATCACATCACGTGCATTTTTCAATCCAAAAGGCATCATAGTATAGGCAAAACTACCCCATTCAGTAGTAAAATTTGTCTTTTCTTGATCCTCCTCAGCAATCCTAACCTGATGATACCCAGAAAACCCATCTGTGAAGGAATATATTTCGCGCCCTGCAACTCCTTCTAGTATTTCCTCAGTAAATGGCATAGGGAAGGGATCTGTTACACATGCAACATTTAGCTCCCTGTAGTCCACACATATTCTAATTCATCCATCCTTCTTGATACTGATCACCATTGGACTAACCCATTCTGACTCATCAAGGGGCTTGATAATTCTAGATTTCAACATGTTATCAATCTCTTCCTTGACCTTTTCACACAAATTGGGGTTCATTCTGTAAGGCCTCTTCCTAACCGTTTTCATGCACCATCCTGTAAGCTTTATCTTCATTCCCCAAGTGATTCATGCATGCCTTTAAGTTCATGATACCCTCAAGGGAATAAGTCTTGATAATCCCTGAGTAACTCAATGATCTTTTCCACTTCTAATTCTGACCAATAGTCTCCGATTATGGCCTCCTTAGGCTCAGCCTCTGATCCTATATTAACCTTCTTTGTCTTCATGGGTTCGTGGTAGGCATGCGTATCTTTGGTTGCATTGTCCAAGACCTCGCGCACCCCTTGCAAGTGTTCAATATCCAAGTTCTCAACTTCCTCATCACCCATGATGTACACCATCTTCCCTTTCTATTTCTCAAGGTAAGCGCATTCAAGTAGTATGGAGTCCATTTCTTCTTTCTTTTCAAAATGCGCTGTGGACTCTGTATCACCAAATAATTCCTGCATATTCTCTTCTACCTTTGCACTATCTCCCATAGTTAAGAGCTTAACAAATTTTAGTGCTTCTTCAACTAGAGGTTTAGTCAAGAACTAATCAAAGGTCTAAAGCATTCCTGTAACCAAATTCTATCAATTACTAGTCTCTCGATGTAGTTTTGCATATACATACCAAGCGTGTGCGCAACCTTGTAGAGTAGAGTACAATCTATGCACCTAGAGTGAAGGTGATAATGCTTCTTATCCCATTGTACAGAGTCCCTCGCACTACTGAATGTGATGTTAAACAGGTTGATCACCATTATAAGTGCAGATCGGGAGACTTAGGTGCATTTCTCCTTGTTTCCACAAACCTATTAGATAGGGTGATTCCAATCTCCTCCTAGTCTATAAGATTATCTTTATGGACTACCCACTAGCGCGCTACTGTCCCGCATAAGGTATACACTAATATATATCTTCTCTTAATTTGATATGTCCATTGTGCTTCCATGGCTTTAAAAAATACAGGAAGATCTTTTGCCCTTATATACCAAGGTATTGTGCTACCTATCCATCGAACAAAATGAAGTCCATTCTTGCACGCAACCATGCTTTTTACCTCGTGTCCTACTAGCTCATATGTACCATGAGCCCAATTGTCACTAGTAATACTCGTAGTATCACTAATAGAGTGAGAATCCTCCTACTGTAGGACGCATTCCTTTGATGGCTCATTGACCTCTGGGTCTTGAATAGCACATACATAGATTCTGTTTAAGTCCTCCTCACTTAGAGGCTCAACATATGGTGTAAACTTCCCATCTATTAAAGGTATTGTTGTTGCAAATCAGCAGCACCCCTAGATGTTGATCAGGCCTCTAGTTTGACATTTTGGACATCCAGTGTGATAAGGGGGAAAACATTGAATCTTCTCCCTAAGTGTTTTATCAAAATGGGAAAAGAATCTCCAGGTTAGATGGCTAATTCTTCATCTCCTTTTCAGGTGTGTTACTTGCAAGTTACAGATGAATTCAAGGTCCTACTCTAATTTTGGCTGACAGTTTGAGAGAATGCAAAAAACATGAAAACTAATGCTAATAAGGTGATGCACCAAAGGAGTGGTAAAGCATTTTTCACTTCTGCAGATTGACATAGATCAGGTAGAAATGCAACAAGGACTTCACGAGATGTCCCCACAAATTGATAAACTGTAATGGAAGGTGAGAAAAATCAAACAACACAAACAGAGGATTAAAACTCTATTTTCACAGTGAGTTTGCATTGTCACTTTCCAAAAGTGGATCAAAAACATTTGCATTACGGTACTTTTCTTGAGGGCAAAACAGTCGCAATCTTGGATGAGGTCTGAATTTTTCAACAATATCACTTTCATGGTGAAAGAGGGATCCTGGTAATACATGGGAATGTTCAAATTCTGAAGTAATTGAGCCAAATTCTGGCTTTTACAGTCCTTTTTTAAGCATCCCTCAGGAGAGAGAAATGTGGGAAAACATGGGAGAGCATTCAATAGACCAACTTTGTAATAAAATAGCATGGGCATCCTTACAGAATTTTTTCCCTGACATTTTCCACCATGCTGGAGATAATTGAGCCATTCTTCATAATTTTCTTGGTTGAAATGTCATTTCTGATTCATGACCATATTTGCGAAAAGCATTTTTTTTTATCCTCTCCAAAATCCATTAAAATACAAAATTTACCCCATAATCTTATAGAGAATTTTACCATCTTTTAATGTATAAAGAACACGAATAAACCAAGCATTGGAGTTGTAAAGTCTATGGCCATTTGAAATTTTAGGGCAAAACAGGGCCAAAACGAGGTTGGGGGTGAAAAATTTGAAATTTTCCACTTTTTGCATTTGGGAAATTTCCCAAAAAATCTCCATTGGCTCCGCTGCTCCTGGTGCCAAGGGGTGTTGATTGGATTCGGGCCTATTTCACTGTTATCAATCCATCGTTTTGACCATTGGAAAAAATTTCCAACAATCTTTGTCGGGCCATCTTCTAAGGGCGTGGCATGATTTGGTTTGCTTCGATCTTCCCCTTAAGTGATTTCCATCACTTTTGTTCATATTTTTGACTCGAATAAGTGGATAAAACCTCATTAACTGCAAGGATTTTCCTGGAGATTTTTCCATGCTGACCTAGTCCTTCATGATTTTTTGCTCGCCACCAAACACGTATTTAGATTCCATTGGCTTCGCGTTTGGGGGGCGGTATCCTTTTGAAATATCCAAGACCTTACACACCCCTTGTGAAAATGTTCCAATATTTTCCCCGCCTACGCTGGTTCAGACACGATGTACACCATGTTCATTTGATCTCAAGGGCACATTCTAGTATGGCAAGTCCATTCTTCTTCCTTTTCAAAATAACTCTGGACTTTGTCTTACCAAAAATTCAAATATGCTCTCTGCCGTTGCACTATCTCCCATGTTAAGCACTTGGCAAATTTTAATACTTTCATTAGACTGCGAGGTCTTAGTCGAGAAAAGTCAAAGGTCTTGAGCATTTTAGTCAAATTCTACCAATGTCTAGTCTCTAAATGTAGTTCTCCGTATACATACCAGGTGTGTGCACAACCTTGTCAGTAGAGTACAATCTATGCACCCAGAGTGAAGGTGGTAATGCTTCATGTCCCGTTGTAGAGTATCTCACACTTTGAATGTGATGTTGAACAGTGTTGATCACCATTATGTGCAGATATGTGTTGGGTGCATTCCTCCTTTAAAAATTTAGTAGATGGTGATTCTAACACTTCTCCCATTCCATCGATTATCTCTGTGGACTACCCACCAGCGCGTTGTTTTCCCCTTGGACAAGGTATACACTAACATATCTCTTCGGGCTTAATTTGAATATATTCTACTGTGCTTCCATGGCTTGGTAAAAAAAAGGAAGATCTTCTCCGACCCCTATATACCAAGGTACACATTTGCTACCTATCCGTTGAATTGGTTGAAGTCCATTCTTGCATGCAACCACAAAAACTTTTTACCGGGCCTAACTTTCATATGTACCATGAGCCCAATTGTCACAGGAAATACTCATAATATCACTAATAGAATGAGAATCTTCCCATTGTAGGATGCCTTCCTAGAATGGCTCATTGACCTCGGGGTCCTGAATAACACATACATAGATTCTATTTAAGTCCTCCTCACTTAGAGGCTCAACATATGGTGTAGACTTCCCATCTGTCAAAGGTATCACAACCCTTTCCTCCTTGTTCTCAAAGCTGATATACCCCTTATTGAATCTCAAATCAGCATTATTCACATAACACCAAGGGCGTCCAAGCAAGGCTAGAAAACTGTCTACTTCTGCAAGTGCTAATACCTCAAAATCCCCAGTGAACTTGGCCCCTTGTATGGTTATAGATGCATCCTTCAAAACTCCTATGGGAGTGGCCTTAGTCTGGTTTGCCATAAACAACACATTAGATGATGGTTGCAATGGGGGCCTCCCCATTTGTACCCATGCATCTAATGTAAGCACATTTACTTCCGCACCTGTATCAATCAATATGTTGCTCAGTAGCCATCCATCCACAACAACATTCAGAGTAATTTCCTTGTCATATTCAATGCTATCAGGGGGAAGATTTACATGCAGGATCTACCGTCTGGTCTCAATACTTGTGTACGGAGTGTTCCCTTTTAACCAACTTCCTAATAGTGGAATGATGTTCTCCTGGCGCAACATTTTGCACACTTCTCTCAGATCATCGATATCAGTTTGGACTATCTCTGATGCTTTCTTCTGCTCCTTTAAGTATTGTATCTCACCCTGAAGATTCCTTAGCACTTCCATGGTATCCTGATAAACTTCCTTCTGATGAGAAGGATCTGGGTACCTTGGGCATGCAAAACCTCCTCCTTGGTGATCGTAGGCTTCTAGTGCAATGTCTCTCTTGCACGCGCGCTGCTTCAGCTCATGTAGTAATCTTCACTGTTAATGCCTCAGGTCCTGGTGCTATCTTGGGCATCCACTGATCTTCTACCGCACGCTGGATTCTAACCATCTTAGTGCCTTTGTTTTCTTGCTTATGTTGCTTACTTAGATGCTCATATAAGTTTGGGCACTCTTCATAGCTATGGTTCTTTCAGCAGAAAGAACATGTAATATTCTGAGGACATTCACACCTATAGTGGTCAGGAGATCCACACGTATAACATGTTCCATGAGGGAACTCACCTCTTCCTCCACCACGGCCTTATCCTCCATATCCACCGTGATATCCACGTCCTCTTCCATGACCTCCTTCAAAATGCCCCTCATTCTTGTCATAGCGCGTTTGATTATGATCCTGATCCTGGTGCTCATTCTTACTTCTTAGAATTATCTGTTACACTTGTCTTTCGTACCCCAATGTCTATAGCATCCTGAATCTGACCAATCAACCAGACAATCTTCAGTATCATGGGTCGTGGACCTGTAAATTTTGTAAAAGTAACAAGATACATTCTTCCTTGTTACACACTGTAACAAAGGACAGTGACTAGCATCATGATTCAAATGACAGATCTCACAGTCTAACAATAATGAGCATATATAGATCTGCGAGGATAACTATCCTTGGTGTGACCTTCCACTTCACAATCTGTACACCAAATTCCTGAGTGCGTTTCATGGGATGAATTTGCTGATAGCTTCTCTAACTAATTTTCCATAGCTACAATCTGTGCCTCTAAGAATGGACTAACGCCAGTGCCAATGCTCCCAACTACCTCAGCATGCAAAGCTGCTTCCAGTGCTTCACTTGGATCAGTGTATGTCTTATGTGACAGTGCTCTTCTGAATGGTGTAATCAATCTACCAATGAACCATTGTGCATGTTGGCTTGGCATGAATATCATAAGAAAGCTTAGATAGGAGTGTTTTAAAACAGGCATCATACTCACATACACTCTCAGTAGTGCCTTGTTTGATATCCTTGAGTGCACTTATACTCTTCTACTTAAATTCTAGGATATAGAACTCTTTCAAGAAATCATCCTTCAGTGCTGCATAATCCACACAAGTTTGATCAGGGTCAAACTTCCTATACCAGCTGTGTGCATGTCCCTGTAATGTAGTAGCAAATTGACTTGCCTTGTGCTCAGAAGCCATGATCCCTTTCGCATGCCACAATATTTCACACATGTGCACATGCTCAGCAACATCCTCTATGCCTCTATACTCCAGAAGATGAAGAGACATCTCCATATAAATATTCTAGGGTTGGTGTGGACCTTGCCCACCTGATCCAGAACCTCAAGTGTTTCCCCTACCTCCAAAACCACCAAATCCACCGGAACTAGAACCACCTATTCCTCCTGATCCTCCACATGTAGCTGGAATAGGACCTGTAGATGTACTCCCCTGTGCTCTGACAGTGGTACTATACTGAACCCCTACAGTCTGTGTGGTAGTTCCACTTCCAGAGGTGAATCCAACATTTGGCGCGCTTACATTCTGTGCAGATGATGCGCCTGAAAACATTCCTCCAAATATCATTGAAGTCGTATGTCCTGCCATTGATGTACTTGATTTCTAACTTACTCCAGTTCTATTGTTTCCCAAATCCACTTGTTGATTACTTTTCATACTAGATATTGGAAAACCAAGTGCAAGCGCTAGGTCACCAGGTGGATTAAGATGCACGCCTGTGGCCCAGGTAGTCTTTGCTGGCGCACTTCTGTGTGAAGCCAAGGGGGTATCTCTGTCATGCTTTTTAAGATGGGGGTGTTTCTGATGCTCTGGCTCGACGTCTTCTACGTGATATTCAAATCCTTCATGAGCCATCTCTCTCCTCAACGCCATACTTTCTGCAATGAAACATTGCTTCTCTATCTCCCTCTCACGTGCCTCATTATAATTAAGGCGCCTTTCCTCTCTTTGGATTTCTGCTACTAGGTCTACCATTGTAATATCCCCTTCCCATTCAAAGACCTTTGTCCTATTTTGTCAACCCGACGGCCAAAGGAAAAATATAAGGATGACTTAAGTTATATTTAATTATTATAAAGTGTCATTAATACAAGAAAAAATATATAGAGCACTTATAATATTTTATATGACTTAATAATTATTAAATCTAGGATGGAAAAGGCCCAAATATAAATTGTTATCCATCCTAGGTGAAAAGGTGACTTGCCTTAGAAGGGGGAATGGGAACATAGAAAGGATAAATGCCCATGTTACTATGAATTTTCACCATAGAAATGCAACTTGTATCCACAACGTGAAGTCATTAGATCAGATCAGCATCATAATAAGGGCCTAAAATTCTTCATGCTGTGCATAGGGACAAGTCCTTGCGATACCTCCAATTACATACTGTAGAGGTTGCATAAGGAACTCAACTTCACTCATATAATTTTACGTGGACTTGATGGTGAAGTTATCTCCATAACCATATGATAGTTTTCTGATTTGTGTCATAAGCTTGTAGCTTTTGCATACACACTTAGTTTTGCTTTAGCGTGTAAACTTAGATCCCACAGTGACCCTAAACTTTGGCCATGAGATATTCATTCCTCCAGATCATGTAGGGCACTCTTCAATACTTGCTAGAGTCCAACCTAGTTTGTCATTATTGCATCTTCATTCACGAACTGATCCTGTAGAGAACAATTTGAGAAAAGAGGTCTGGCAGATTTTTGAAACCAATGATGTAGCCTAGAAATCACTAGATGACACCCTGGATGCACTGACACATCACTCAGCCTAATGGCTGCAACACTCACCTGTTGGCACGCATTTGTGTACTTTGGAGGTCCCTCTTTAGGGTCTGTTGTAACAAAATGTTATATCATGAGGTGAATGACTTGGGAATCAAAATAGCTTGTTTTCATAACTTAATAGAGCTCATTTGATTCCCTAAATGTGTTGGATAGATCTAGATTTCTAGGGAAAGAATTAGGGTTTAAACAATAATCATGATAGAAATAAGAATTTTGCACTACCCAATTATACATAGGAATAAAACTTATGTGGCCCAAGATCCAATATCTTCCATCTCATTTGGATTATCACAATAACACAAAGATCTTCTTGCAATACTGGAAATCTATACTGATGTAGCACATGGATCTGATAAGATAATTCATTGAATCCTATGTAAACTATGTTATTTAAATAATTTCCATATCCATCATATCTCTACATCAGAAATCATGCATCTCTACCCGGTAATTCACTACATATATATTAGGATGGGGACCAGATTTTCCTTCACCACTTATCTATTCCAGAGGTTAATAGGCCGTGGATTTGCTACTTAGTAGCCACACAGTCGTATTTCCTTATGCGTAATTCACATTTGTGTGATACAAGTTTGGTGTTATCTATAGACTACCGGTTGAATTTAAAGTTGAGGATTGCCTACAATCCTATTCTTAGGACTATCTCCATGCAAAAGTCGCATCTGGGAATCAGATCCTCCAGAAATAGACCACATGTCGTGCGCACTTACATGTCTCTACATCGTTGGTGTGTTCTGCACACCATCTTCTAAAAATAGATCATTCATGCCCAAAAATGTCCTGTCCATTGAAAAATGAACTTATGTTCCGTGTGTGACGTTACTTCCTAGTTCTCATGTTGTGCTCAAATGCACTATGATGCATTGCTTTTCCCACGTAGACTTCTGGAAAACGAAGTGCAATTTCTTTGTCACCAGTGTTCTTTGAACATGCATGCACTGCTGCCCAAGTCAGTCACATCTGGTGCACTAATCTGATCATAGCAAAATTGGGACTCTGTCTCTGTCATGGTATAATCCACATCTTCTGACCTGAGTTTAAAATCCTAATCGAAGCAATCACTCTCATTAACGCCATACAATCCATAATGGAACGTTGCTTCTCTATCTCCCTCTCATGTGCCTCATTATACTTAAGTCGCCTTTCTTCTCTCTACCTTTCTACCGCTAGGTTTGCCATCTTTCACCAAACCTGTTCCTTCCCTCGCGCATGGTGAGGTTTAGTTAGCCATCGGTTTACTCTCCAGGTTCAAAGTTACCATCAAGATCTTGATTGTTAGTGGAATACCGTGCAGAAATGCTCCTCTAGGATACCATAAAAACTAGAATTCAATTACCTCCAGGTAAGAGTAAGTCGAAATTAAATATTCCAAAATGTAACTGTTTAGAACACCATGAAACCACGTAACCACAACACGAGTCCAGATCTAATTAACATCATAAAGGGCCTAAAATTCTTCATGTGTCCAAACAATTGTGTGATACCTCCAATTTCACTTAATTGCATAAGTAATTAGCCACTTGATAATTCTACTATAAATATGGCAAAAAATCTCTCATATAATATGTCGTACAAATTCTGTTCTACCCAAGTGCATACGTTAAACTCAATTCCACTGTTGAATCACCGTGCATATTCTTCCTCCAGATCGTGTATCCACTCTTCAATACTTGCTAGAGTTAGCCAGTACATCTTCATTGTGAACCATCCTGAAAATAACTAAAAAGAGGTCCCGACAATGGAATTAATGATACAACCTAGAATTTACTAGATAACACCCTAGATGCGTTGGCACATCACTCAGCCTGGACTGAGCACTCACCCGAAGCGCACAAAGGTACCAAGTCCCTCTTTAGGGTTGCTATAACAGGATGTTAGTGTGATGAAGGAAGAAACATATAAATCCATAACTAATCCATCATTCTATAATGCATGCCATATTCAGATCTATGAAAGAACAAGCTTAAACAATAATCATGATTGAATCAAGAACATGCACTACTCAATTACACACATGAATGAAACTTAGATCCATCCAATATCTTCCATCTATTAATAAACACAAAATTTGCTTACAATAATGACAATCTATACTTATGTGTGCATGGATCTGATACAGTAATCCAGTCATATGCACATATCTATTTATGCTTACCTCTTACACTTTGCATATACCTATATATCTCTCATCTCTCTATCTTTACTACTATGTGATTCACATCATATATATATAGGGTGGGGATTTGCCCTTCACCGCTTATCTACCAAAAATAGGCCACATGATATTAATATCCACGCACCATTTACAGGCATAGCCACACATGCAAATGTGTTATCTATAGACCTCATACAATTAATTGAAGTGACAATCCTATTCTTAGCTCATCTCTATGTAAAATGCTTCAATCCGATCTTCCAAAGATAGACAATGCATGGCACACACGTCTCTGCATCGTTGGTGTGTTCTGCATGCCATCTTCTAAAAATAGATCTTCATGCTTAAAATCGGCTAAGTCCCGAAAGCTAAACTTGCCCTCCGCGCGTGGGTTCTTCCTGTCCATTCGCACCCTTAAACCTGGCTTGTTTTCCCACACGGATTTCTTGTGTGAGTTCTGTCAAGTGTTCTCTGATCAACACTCACCGTCAGTTGGGGAATATTTTCACCCCTAATGTGGCCTTACCTACGGCCTTGCCTACCTCACCCAACTGACACTCACCTTTTGTGATATTCAAAGTTGTGTACTCGCTATAACTTGCGATGATGCTACTTATGTTGTTCAACCCAATGACCTTACCTTGCTTAATGTCGTGATGTTTATCCCAACCATACCTTTGGTACCTTGGAACAAAACCTATTAACCTTTCCTACACCTAGCCTAATTGTGTTTCAGGACCATATCCTATACCTTGGATACCTAAATCACTTCAACCTTGTTTGGATAAACCTATCGACCTTTGATGATGTAGAGTTTGCAAGCTCTTCAACCTATTACCTTATCGTAATCTATATGTGTGTGTGCATTAAACTGCCCCTACCTATTACCCAACTGAAATCACCCTTACCTACGACCAACCTACCCTCCTTTTCATCACTTACCCATTTATCAAACTACTCACTGACTTTGTTTCACACCTCATCAATTCTGGGTTTGAGGGGAATCACCTCCACCCACACTTGGGGCAACCTAATCTTCACTCATACCTGGGCTGTGGACTTCATGTTTTTGTCAGCATTGCTTCTTAATACAAGATACACAACAAAAAGGGGCAAATGTAGACACCAAATTTGGGTCACACACCCTTTAGTCCCTTTTAATTAACTAACATAACACATTTAACTAATCATGACCCCTTCATCCCATATTAATATTCATCCTCACATTATTAATTAATTTAATTATTTTAATTAAGTTAATTTCATCATCACACCTACACCTCATCATTACACCTCACCCTAGACCCATTCTAAGAACATTTAACTCACAGTGACCAAGTCATCACTCTCAGCATTGAGTCATCACTCTCAATGATGTGTCACCACTTGACCTAACTAACTAAGAATTCTTCTCAAACCTAATTTGACTTCTTCTATGATATTCCTACCTTTTCTAAAGATAACTCCACTTTCCTAAGCGGACTCAACTTGGAAAACATGCCAAATCTGGGAAGATCTTCCTATTTTTGGTAAAATGGACTAATTCATCCTAACCAACGTCATTTTTCCTTGGGCGGCGTCAGTTACCTAACTACCATCAATCACCTTATATACACTTTCACGACTCTTTACATGGGTTTTTCATTTAGTTATTGGAGTCTTATTACATTCAAGCATGAATCTTTAAGCCCTCCTGCATCCAGACGATGAGCACACACAACCACAATGTAAGATAAGCATCTGATTCTCCTTTCAGAGCATTAGAACACTCACGGGAGTACACAAGTTGTATTGTCATGGCACTAAACTCAAGAACCTCTCCTCCAATAAATCATCAACCATCTTAACTCACAAGGTTTACAAGACACCAAGTAAGTACTGTGATTTTAATCATTCGGGCTTATCCCATTGTAGATATCTTTCTTTGTTCAATATTTTATTTCTTCTGTTACCCATGCATCACCTTATTCCCACCAACCCACTATTCAACCACCCTAAGCCTTTTCACCCTTATAAACCCCCTTCTTAGTATTCATGAGTGTTCTCATCCATATTACGATCCAAACCATACTACCCTCATTCTCAGTGCAATCACAAAGAGCCTAAAAACCTATTTTTAATAGTTTATTACCTATTGCCCCTACCGACATTCATTCCTTAACCATTGTCGGTTTAGTCCTCATACCGGCATCAGTCACCAGACCGATATCAATCTCTGTGTCATTTCATATTCTCAAACCAGAAAGCTTCTCCCTCACCCAAAACCAACCCAAACCTCAACTAATCCACCTCAGACCCTTACCAGACCAATGATAGACCTGCCTGACCTGAACAAACCTTGGTTCTAATTAGGTTTAGTGTTGCATTTTTATTTAGCATTGAATCTAGTGTATTGTGTGTACGATAAACCTAAATCATTACATTGCAATAAGATCTATTTATTTTAGTTTCTTATTCACATTAAATTGTTATTAAATAGAGGATTGACAACCATTTGAGGAAGCATCATGCTTCTCAGATCTAACCTTGCTAGGCAATCCTCTAACTCTTCTAATTTAGTACTATTTGGTGGTTTTGTTGTGTTTCTTATACAGGTTGTTCCTCTTAGCCAAAGGGAAGCTCGCACGATCAGCTTGGATCAAAATTCTTTAACACGCGCATTCTACCTTTGCCTCATAGGTATTCCTCCTTAACCATTTTACTTTCTATATGTTTCATCTTAGAAGCATAAAACCCGTTGGTGAAAAAACATAATTTGCATGGAAATGTATTCATACACTCTTCCAATCTTTTGTCCTTGGATTTTTTATTGGAAAATGGTTCTTTTGGGGGATTCGGCCAAGCTCCTTGTAAAATACAATAGTTATTGAAAAAAATTAGAGCTAACATTCTTTTTCATATTTGGAAAGATTTTTTTTACTATTTTTAAGAATACAATTATGGATATAGAATTCTCCATTAATAGTAAAGCTATTATGATCTCCAAAGTGCTACTTTAGATCTAGGATTGAGTGGAGAAAGTCTTCTTGGAAGTGGAGCACTTGTAATCCCTTCTTTCGCATCGGGAGAACATTTCACGTATTGTTAGCCAACTGCCCCTGGATTCGTTGCACAACTGCTCTCATTCTTAGGGTTCTGATAAGGGCTTTTGTCTATGTTGCTCTAGCAATCGCCAAAGCTTCTCTCCCTAACACTACTATTCTCCACCTAGATCTCAAATCCCCTTGCCCACTTGTAGTGGAAATGCTTATATTGGCTCAACATCGATGGCAATAATGATTGGGGTGCCCCTTCACATGGAAAACTCCCTCGGCTAACATTAGCCATTTCTCCTCACCACCACTCTCAACACGAAGAAGAAGAAGAACATCAACAACAACCTAATGATGGATTTGGATTGGATCCCATCCCAAACACAACCCACCTCTTTAACAGTAGTGGCTAGGGGACAAACATGATAGTCCTCTACATTCGCCTCCATCAATTGCCAGGTTTTCTATTGCAACGTAATTTTCATGGTCTTTTATGTTCAATGGTGTTTTTGTTTCTTGCACTTTTTTTGATTAAAACTCACACTTTTATTATAAAATCCATCTTTTGTGATGTTCTATTGAGGTGATATGGCCTCTTTCTCGAGGCCTTATTGAATTGGTTTGATCATTATTTTGAATTGTGAATTCTCCACCCATTTTTTGAACAATCGCCATTGTACTATACATTTCTTATTAATAAAAGTGCACTTTTTAATCAAAAACACAAGGTGTATTGGTGCTAAAAATGTCCTATTACATTTTGAGACCTCCTTATTATTATTTGGGTACCTAAGACACATGGATGTTGGGTTATATGGTTAATACATAATTTAGGTTTAAAAATTGGTCAACTTTATTAATATGAGTAGTTGGTAGGTTTTTGGGTTTTGATAATTAATTAAATACCAAGTTTTAATAAAATTAGTCACCATGCACGAATAGGAATTCAAAGAGCCTTCATATTAATAATGGGATATTTTGTAATGTTAGGATTAAAACAGACCTTATGATATTCAAGGTGCTAAGTGGGCCCAAATATGAGGTTAAAAGTTAAAAGCCCGTTGAGGTTGGTATACTTGGTCTCGAAAATCACTTTAGGTGGTTTAGGTTGTATGTTCAAATCATATGATTTACTTACAATATGTGTTGATGGTTTGTATGTAGTACCCATATCACTCTTCAACAAACTAAGGGAATTTTTTTTATAAACCATTTAAATAACTTTATGCCTTCAGTGATTATCAGCACACAATAGATTAATCAAACATACTAATTAGCTTTACAAAATCCCTTAATTATTTTCATGTTGCAATGTTTAACATCATTACTTAGATCAACACTAAGAAATCCAACATTAATTAATATTCCATAATCCATCTTGACAACCTATGATAACAATGTGCAATTGCAAGAGTTTCATATCCTTCTCGACCCCCCTTCAACGCTCTATATGAGCCGATATACATTGTATATCTTTGGTTAGACCTTTTTATAGGTACAGAGAATCATGTGCATCTTCTTAGTGTCATCCAGTAAAGTATGCAACGACTTCACTCCAGCTCAAAACACAATTAAAAGAAGAAATGGTGAACAAGAAATAAAATTATTCATTTGCACAACTATGTGCATAGTTTTTGGCATTGCGCTAGCAAGCCTAATTTTGTGGCTACACATAATCCAATTGAAACCTATCTTCCCTACACCGCACAACCATCTCAACATAGTGTCAGGATTCTTTTCCAGTATCTTACTATTAAGTTCATATTTAACCATTTTAGTTTATTTGTTTACAGCATGTATGCCTTCATCCTATGGATAGGTTAACTAATTTTCATGATAATATCCAAATCACGATAGAGGTATATAATGATATCTTCGAGTCATTGAATAATGTATGTAACTTATTTCACATTTAAGTCAAACTATAACATTCTATGATCATTGTTTAAATTTAGTCAAATGCAAGGCTTAATCCTTTTTATATCATTACTTAAACATCATTAATGCTCAATAATAGATATTAGGCATGTTTAGTTTACTTATGACAGATATGTACATCTGTACTGTTTCATGTGTTCACAGTGTACTTTCGTAGTTTTCTCCATATCGTCGTAACTTCTTTCATACTAAAAGACAATGGAATCAGGTATGATATTTTGACGATACAACTCAATCATAAAAGTGTATGTTGCTGCTATAAAAATGCAGCAGTATGTTTTCTTATTGTTTCATGTGTATACACTAACATTTACCATTTTTAAAATTTCTGAACAACAAGTACATCATGTATACTTAATTCCTTTAAGTATGCTTTCATATTTCTAGTTAACTTATTATTTCATTGTATAATTATTTGATTAAGATGATATCATAAAACAATAGTATTATCACTTTTAAACATCAATAATCAAATCACAATGAAAGCAAATCATCATATTGTACTTACAATATTGCATTCATAATCTGCTGTAATTTCAACATTATAACAATTTTCTAAAACATAAGTACATTGTAAAAACAATAATAAATATTCATATAATGGAAGTTAAAACCTCATCATTAAATTACATAATGATATTGTAATCGATAACAAAATACAACATGCCTTTAAATTCCTTATTCATTTGTGAAGTAATACTTTCGCCTTTGATTAAATACAAGTACATTTACTACATCATATAAATCAATACAATATTAATCCAGTATGTCGTAATCCAATTATTTACGCTTTTCGTATTAATTTTCAAAACCTGCAATCTGAAAATAATAATTTATATATGGACAACTCAAAAGAATTATCATGGATATCAACTCCTTAACATGTTGTTAAATAATGATTCCAATGAATATCATAAATTTAGCTTTAGAATACTACTGAAGTAACACTTGTTCCTTACATAGGCAAATTAATAACAATTAATATGATCTAAATATGTTTTCAATGTTAACACAACACCTTTTAGTACCAATTTGTTAAGATCCCTATGGTTATATTAACAATGACAATGTCAAATCCATAAACACAACAAAAACCAGAATTAAATTATTTCCTTCAACTCATTCTAACCTACAAAAAAACATGACTCAATCCAAAGGTGAATTAAAGGATAAACTCGACATCCTTTCAAGAAGACAATTCCTTATATTGTCAACATTCACCATGCCATAACATTGACCCAAGGTAAGGTTAATTTGTCTCAATTTTTAGGATTTAACAATCAATTTATTACCATATAAACCATTCATGATGCTAACAAGGGTTTACATTTATATAATGTTAAATTCTTAGCCTTAGGATATCATAACAAGAATCAACCAAACAACAATATAGAGGTATCATTCAACTCCAATATTCCCTATGGTAAGCTATCCATTTCAACAATGAACAACTCTAACTGTCAATACATCCACAACAAGGTATTCGTTACTCCTACCACTTCAAATATTACTGCAAGTAATAAACAGAAGAAAAAGCACGAGACATAACTTGTGGGTTGATGTTCGGTTGAGGAACCATTTGTTACGAGTTGATATAACAAAGAACAGTTGCCCATTAACCTACTCGAGGATGAAGGGCCAATGATTTCTACAATACATTTCCATGAACCTCCCCTTATTGAATGACATGTTTCACAATATCTCCTCTATGCCGCTCCAGCAAACCCCAAAGCTTGACACAATGAAATCCCCCAGATTCTTCCTCAGATTTAATACAGATTTAAATATGCCCAAATAAAATCATGTAACTTAACAATGGAATCCCAAAAATAGCTCGATGGCTATAAGCTCCATGCACAATTCAAAATACAACATCAAATCTTTAACAACGCAGACCTATTAAACCATGCAAAGTTCACCAAAACGGGTTCTAAATAAACATGCACAATAAAAATGAAGCTTAGTATTCACATGTAAGGTAGCGTATTGAGGGAGCTTCAAGCTTCCCAATACAATTAATTGCATTAATGTTTACAGTGCCACGTAGTGGCCAAATTAGCCACCAACCACCGCCATCTCCAATTAATTAGCGGGGTTTAAAACAAGCACCAACTTTACATGTAATGGAGTTTACTCGAGCGGTTAAGATAATCTCAAACCCCTAAGTCTTGCATGGGTCGACTGAAAAAATAATTAAACCTTATTTCATACATGGTCGTTAACTAACCATCAACCAATAACTAAATAATTGTCATTTGAATATGGTTTAACCCATATTGTTACAAATAAACAAAACCCCATAATTATAAATCATTTGATATGAAGTATGGTCAAAGAACATAATAGTGTATATATAATTCCTTCAATCATGGTCTTAGACCATACTAAAAATCAAACCTTATTCATATCATACTAATGGTCTTTAGATCATTAAAATGATCAAGCTCCCAATTCACATATTATAAAAATAATATTGTCCTTACTTGCCATGATAAATGGCCCTTTTAACATTTCAACAATTAAACAACCTTTACCACCTTTTTACCTGTACTGCCATATTAGTGGCTTTTCAAAAATTAACAAACATTACTCATTGAAGACCAAAATCATTACTAGTTCTAAAAGGGATATTTTCATAATGCAATATTGTCCTCGACCTCCTAAACCAAACACGAATATGGTTAGTCATCATTCAGTTATCATTAAGGAAGTAATACAAATACAACCAAGCAATACATTACTGTTGTATAAATTTAACATAGTTTACAAACCATTAAATATATCGAGTAAGATGGGCAAGAATAACAATAATAGGTACAACAACTAAGAAATGTACCAAAGCATCAAAATCATCATACTTAGCATGGTAAAGTAATCTCTTACAATAAATCAAAACAAGGATAAGTTATAAATGTTAAGTACTTTATGAACATTGGACGACAAGCGTTGCTGCGCGGTTGCGCATGTAACTATGCATAAGTGTGTATATCCTTTTCAGGATATACATATGCACATGTAGCTACATACTCAGCTATGCATGGGGTTTATCCCCCTTCCTTCGTAAACCACTCTTCATTTTACGACTTATCCTTTTGACGAAACAAACTGAAATTATGGGATGTAACATTGTATGCTGCTCCAATTGCAATACGTGTTGAGGGTTTATATGCTGCTCCAAATGAGGTTAATTGTTGGCATTTGCCTTGTGTTAGTGTTTGCTTTATGTTACATCCTCGCTCCTCGAAGCTTTGGGTCATTGGATATTCGTGTTAGCATTTTTCTTGTGTTAGATCCTCGTTCCTTAAAGCTTTGGGTCGTTGGATATTTGTCGATCCCTCTAGATTACAAAAAAACTTTGGAATTCATTAGATACTAGTGTTAGTGTTTGCCTTGTGTTAGAGATTCACTCCTCAAAGATTTAGGTCACTACATATTCACCAATCTATCTAGATTACGAAATAAAAATTATGGTGTTAGTTTACTTGTGTTTTTATATTTTAAAGTTTGATATGATAAATGAAATATTTATAATAAAAATAAAAATAAAGATATTGTTTAATGTGATAGGTTTAACATGTTTGAATTGGGCCATTGCCACTGTTTTAGGTGGTCAAAGTCATAGGGTCGATTCTCATAATTAACAAACAATACGTGTTATAGCTCGAAGACACTAAACCGACCTCAATTTCCTCTAATTATCAAAAAAAAAGAAAGATAAAGAGGTTAATTAATGTGATAGAACCACAAAAAGTGTTATTTAATTTAATTACGCCAAAAGGCGTTTCCAAAGGGGATTGAGGCCTCGTATCAAATTTTGTCGCTTAGTACGTCGACACACTCTAATGAAGATAGTCTGGAAATTGCATGGGATATGTACATAACACGATGGAGACAGAATCCCCTAGTTTACAAAGATTACGATGATGGTAAAATATTTTAGATTGTGGGAGCACATGATTGGGAACAAAATACCTTGTCTATGGAAATGTTTGACATGAAATCGAGTGAGTGGGAGATGTGCGATCCATTGCCACACCAGTTCAAACAAAGGGCGTCGTCCACGTGGCTTTTAATGGAAAAATCTCTGTGTTGGAAAATTATATGGGATATTGTTGTATTTACGAGATGCAGATCAAACGGTGGGGAAAAATGATGAGCGTTAAGGCATGGCCTCAGTCTACTCGTGAATGTATTGTGCTCAGATATTACTGTTTAACCTCCTCTCGTGGATTGGTTTTAGTTGGTTTAATGAAAGAGAAGAATGGGGAATTGATGAGTTTCAGGATGTGTATTGTGGAAGAAGATTGTAAAGAAATATGCATGCCCGGTGAGATGTTGAATGTCATTAATGGCGGGTCAGAATAAGAGGAGGAAGAAGAAGAAAATAATATAGAATACAGAGGTGTGGGGGATTTGGTGTATGTGTTCAACAAGTCAAGATAAGCAAGCTGCACAAGGCGTGTTTTCTTATATGATTTCAACACGGGGGTGTGCAAAATATTAGCAGATAATCATACCAGTTTGTCTGTGAATTTCTGAGATAGGGCATTATTTGTGTGTTATCCGGTTACGGTAAACGAAACATTTTTACGTAAATGCCCTGATTTACATCATGAGAAACAAAATTCAGAATATTTGTTTTGAAAAAATTATAGTAGTAAAAGAAAATTGAGTGGCTACTAGGGAGGGCGAGGGCTATTCTCCCCAAAAAATACACCACATACATCAAACACCCCATAAAGCACAACATAGACATACATGACATGGCAAAGTTTTTACGTAGCTGGAACAATTCCAAGTCATCAGAATGTGCAGTAAGGAGTGTGTGGTTGCCCTCTTTCTTACGCTTTCGCATCTTGTGGAGCAATCCCAGATCATCGTCTCTCTCTCTGTCTTTGTCCCTCACCACACTACTCAGACTACGTCCCCTCTTGTGCAACAACAAGTTATTATGCTGCATTAGGAAAGGAAGAACAAGTGCCCTACAATTGAGGGCTAATGTCCCATATGCAGATCCATGAGTTTTTCTACCGCTTTTTCTTTATTTCCACCCTCACCAAAATAAGATTCGCCCAGGTCCTCTGTTCGTCTATGAAAGGAAAGGGTGAGCCTATCTCTCATGCACGTTTGCAGAGAGATAGGCGGATTTGAACCCGCGACCTGCAAAACACAAGGCAGGAGGCCCACCACTCTGCCACAGCATTGGTTACTCAAAATTTTGAGTCTTTTTAATTAAATATTCCCACCGCGAACGTGCGTGAGGGATAGGTAGATCCGAAAGGAAAGGAAAAGAGTGGATAATGCGTCTTTTTCCAAGTGTTCTCTTTAGACAACAACAAAGACCAAGGTAAGACAGCATTTTCAAGATTTAATTATTTTTAGGTTTGGTCATAATTATCCCTTATGCTTTTGTTAGGTCAACATTTTTTTTCTATATGATTTTCTTGGAAATGTGCAAGCCAACTAGACAATGAGTATGAGCTAACTACAAAATGGATTGGGAGTTTTCAAGATTGAGAAAAAGATAACTCCATGTTGTTGTTATTTCTAAAGCGACTTCATTGTATTGATTAGTGTTGGATCCTAAAATATTGGCTGAGTACCAATAGGCACATGCACGCATGATCAATAAATAGAAGAGCGCTCAGGGAAAAGCACGCAGAAAAAAAGGGTTTAAGAAGGGTTTAAGTGGAAGTAGGGTGCGTGTGGGAGGCAGAACAAGGGTTTAAAGGAATTAGCCATATTTGGCATCACGGAGTCATTTGAGGAAAAACACGAGGACCGAACTAAGCATGATAAGTGGACTTAGCCATATTATGGTTCTTCTGATTCTTTCATTGCACCATCTTTAGTAGAGCGATGCAGAATGGTGGCAGTTAGGCAAGTTTTTAGTTGGGATGTTGAGATGGCTTCTGGAGCCAAGATCTTTGTAGACTTCTTAGTTAAGGAGTGTGTAGTGGATTTGGGACCTTTCACCACTACCTCAGATCTTCGTATCCTTCCTTTGGGCTCGTATGGAGTCATTTTGGGTATGGATTGGTTATCTACACATAGGGCCAGGATGGATTGTTACCATAAGACTATATCTTGTGCAGATGATTTGGGAGTAGAATCGGTGATTTCAGGGGTTAGGAGACCCGTTTCTATTCGCACCATCTCCGCTATGCAGCTTAAGCAGTGTGTGCGATGGGGTTGTCAGATGTATGTTGTTACAGTCAGTGACAGATCAAAGGATGGGTCTAGTGGACAATCGCTTGATGATCATCCCATTTTGGGAGAGCTTGCAGATGTCTTTCCAGGGGAGCTACCGAGGTTACCACCCCCACGTGAGATTGATTTTCATATAGACCTAGTTCTTGGAGCAGATCCTATCTCACGAGCACCTTATTGTATGACCACCCTAGAGCTCTGTGAGCTCAAGTTGCAGCTTGAGGGCCTTTTGGAGAAAGGTCTCATCCGTCCTAGTGTATCCCCTTGGGGTGCACTAGTGATCTTTGTGAAGAAGAAGGATGGATCCTTGCGGTTGTGTATTGATTACCGCCAACTGAACTAGGTAACGATCAAGAATCGTTATCCTCTTCCTCATATTGATGACTTGTTTGATCAGATGAAGGGAGCCACAGTTTTCTCTAAGATTGATCTTAAGTAAGGGTACCATCAGTTGAGGATTTCAGAGGCGGACATTCATAAGACCGCTTTTCGTACGAGATATGGGCACTATGAGTTCACAGTGGTGCCTTTTGGTTTGACTAATACCTCCACAATGTTCATGAGTTTGATGAATGGGGTATTCAGAACCTTCTTAGATCGCTTCGTGCTCATCTTCCTTGATGACATTTTGATATACTCACGTACGCTTGAGGAGCATGAGGGGCACCTTCGCCAGGTTCTTCAGTGTCTTCGGGAGCAGCATCTTTACGGGAACTTGGAGAAGTGTGCTTTCTTTCAGACAGAGGTACAGTACTTAGGTCATATCATTTCTAGAGAAGGTATCACAGTCGATCCTTCCAAGATTAGAGCCATTATGGATTGCCCAACATCCACTACAGTGACTGAGGTGCGCAACTTTATCGGATTAGCAGGTTACCACCGGAGATTTATTCAGGACTTCTCTCGGATTGCGCACCCTACCACTTCCCTTCAGAGGAAAGGGAAGAAGTTTGTTTAGTTGGAAAGATGCGAGCAGGCCTTCAGGACACTGAAGGAATGTCTCACTATGATACCTATTCTTGCAGTGCCGGATCCACAGGGTGAGTTCTTTGTTTGCACGGATGCTTCGTTGGCAGCGCTTGGAGGTGTGTTGATGCAGGAGGGCAGAGTAGTGGCTTTTGAGTCTCGCAAACTCAAAGATCACAAGCTTAATTATCCGACCCATGATCTTGAGCTTACGGCAGTTGTGCATGCCTTGGTTAGATGGCGACATTTCCTTCTTGGACAGAGATTCACACTTAGGACAGATCACTTGAGTCTTCGTCACCTCTTCACGCAGCCCAATCTCAATACTCGTCAGTGGCGTTGAATGGAGTTGCTTTGTGAGTATGACATGGAGATTAAGCATGTGAAAGGAAAGGAGAATGTGGTAGCAGATGCTCTCAACAAATAGAGACATATGCCTATGGCCACCTCAGTGAGCACAGATTTGCGGAGCAGGATTCTTCAGCAGCTTCCTCTTGACAGCTTCTACATTGCAGTACGAGTCGAGATCGAATCACAAAGACCCCTTGAGAGGAAGTTTGATGGTTTTTCCTTAGAGACAGATGGTCTTCTCAAACACAGAGGTAGGATTTATGTTCCCAGAGATGGAGGCTTGGGGCAGGACATCTTGGTAGAGGCACATCATGCACCCTATTCAGCCCATCCCGGGGTGAAGAAGATGCACGCCACCTTGCAACAGCTGTATCATTAGAGAGGGATTCATCGAGACATGGCCCAGTTTGTGTCACGGTGTTTAGAGTACTAGAGGGTTAAGGCCGAGCATCAGCATCCAACAAGCCTTCTTTATCCTCATGCTATATCGAAATGGAAGTGGGACACCATTTCCATGGATTTCATTATTGGGCTACCAATGTCAAGATATCACCACGACGCCATCATGGTCATGGTTAATAAATTGACAAAAGTGGCTCACTTTTCTCCGATGAAGACCACCTATATAGCTAGAGTAGTGACACGAGTATATTTGGATGAGATTGTCAGGTTGCACCAGATTCAGCGGAAGATCATTTGTGACCGCGATCCTTTGTACACTTCACATTTCTGGACTACCATGTAGTATGTCCTCGAGACGAGGATCGACTTTAGCACAACATATCACCCTAAGACAGGTGGACAGACCGAGCGGGTGAATCAAATTTTAGAGGACATGCTCAGGATGTATGTGATGGATCAACAGTCTAAATGGGAGGAGTACCTATACTTGGTGAGTTTGCCTATAATAACAATTTTCAGAGTTCCATAGACATGGCTCCCTTTCAGGATTTGATGGTAGAGAGTGCAAGACACCCCTTAGCTGGGACAGGATAGAGGATAGGGTTTCTCTTGGACCAGCTCTTTTACAAGACATGGAGCAGCAGGTGGTGTTGATTAGGCAGAGATTGCAGGAAGCATAGGACAGGCAGAAGAAGTAGGCAGATCAGCATAGGATCGACCATAGTTTTGACGTAGGCATGAAGGTGTTCCTCCGTGTCAGGCCACACAAGATCCCTATCCGTTATGGAAAAGGTTCTAAGTTAGCTCCTATATTCGTTGGTCCTTTTGAGATCTCGAAGCGTATCGACCCTTTGGCCTACCGTCTAGCATTGTTACCCAGCTTGTCTCGTGTACATGATGTGTTTCATGTTTCAGTTCTTAGGAGATATATTACAGACCCTTCTCATGTGCTAGATTGGACATCATTGCAGGTGCAGGATCAGGGGCAGGTGACGGTGGAGCCCGTTTGCATCCTAGATCACTGGACCCTGGGCCTTCGAGGTAGAGAGGTTGATCAGGTTCGGGTGCAGTGGGACAGATATGATGAGACTGCAGTTACATGGGAGGATGCTACTTCATTACGAGTTCAGTTTCCACATTTGTTCCAGTGATTTCCAGGAGGAAGTCGAGTCTAAGGGGAGGGGGATGTAGTGCCCACTTCCCTTTGACACCTTTTGGATACCTATTTTGATACTGTGATTACATTATCGACATTATTATGTTTTGATTTAGTATGTTGTTAGACACTTAATCATGGATTATTGTTGATCTTGATTTGGATATGATACATGATGATATACTATTTGACATGGATGTTTTATGGATGTTGTTCGGACATGTGATTTTAGATATCATGAGTAGATCTAGAAAATGAATATTATATGATGGTTGTTGATATAAATTTGTATGTAATAATGCTAAATTGCCTTGATGTTGTTATGATTCACTTACTTATATGATTTTGTGATTTTATTTGTATTATATTGGATGTTCTGATATGGCCACGAGGCCGAAGGAGGTATTTGTATTTTGTAGGTTAAAAATATCACAACAAAACATCGGGGGATCGGAGACCAACCACAATGGAATTCTAGGTGAATTCGACACGGTCACCATGATAACTTGTTTTATTGTGTTGTGTGTTTTGTTGTTAGGGATTCCCATGGGGGGGATCACCTTTACACGTGACCATGGGTTTGTGTATTTTATTAATGGGTTTCTTTTTATTATTGTTGTATGTATTTTATTAGTAATGTGTTCCTTTCTTTTAATTAATTAAAAGTGTGATAGAATTAATGTAAGAAATCATATAGTTAAAATTTAAATAAATCAAATTGGGCTATGGGAAAGTAATAATGAAAGTTGTTGGTTGTTTGTATTAAATTTGCAAGGGATGTGTAAGTTGTGTAAGAGTTGTGTAAGTCTGATTTTGGAGTATGAAACACTCCACCTCCATGGAAATTCGAATTTGTCCATGGGGGCTATTTTTTGGAGGCTTATGGGATAAGTAAAACTTGTCCCATGCCTCTAAATTTAATTTACCAACCATACTTATAGTTGGAAATGTGATTTGTGACTTTTATAATGAATTTTATTAATCATGTTGCATGTTTTATTGCACCCTCCTACTTTTTATTTAATTTGTTGTCCCTTGAGGTGTGGGATTTTTAGAGTGTGCAAGTAACTTGTCATATTTTCACCCACCTCTTTATTGTGCTTGGGAGAATGAAATTTTGTCCTTTGTGTTTGAATTTGAGGATGTGTGATGTGGCATCCTACATGGATCCACATCATCCTCTTCTTTTCCCTCTTCTATATAATTCAAACTCTTGCCTTGTTTTGGGTTGTTGAATCTTTTTGCATTCTTCCTTAGGGGCGCATTTTTGCTATTGGGAGCTCTTGTGGATTGTGGAGGAAATTGGAGATAACTTCATACTTAGCATTGTTGTTTTGGGATTATGTTCTTGGCTTTGAGAACTTATTGTTGGAAACAAAAGCTACCATGGAAAGGTAGGAATTTATTCTTTCCTTTATTGTTATTATTTTCTTGTGGTGTTGTGTGAATGGTGCATGTTTGTTTTATTTTTTGGCTGGTTGTGTAGACTGCCATAGGAATGGTGTAGGAGAAGGCTATGGGGAATACATGTGGGGGGCATAAGGGAATGCCATTGGCATCAGAATTTTGTGGAGGGAGTTTGGGTTTGGGATCCACCATAGAAATGAAATAGCTTGCATTTCTTACTTTGTGGGGGGCATAAGGAAATCTGTGGGGGGGCATAAGGAGGGATTTGTGGGGGGCATAAGGATATGTGTGTGATGAATTATTTTCGTGGTTTGTTACTGGTGGATGCCCAATTACCAATTGGTAGGCATAAATAGCTTCCCCTATAGACCTTGTTCCTTTGGCTTGCATGATCAAGCTTGAGTTTTGATTTGAATGTTTTCTATTACAGTTGTAAACTGTTGTTTGTGTTGAACTATGTTTTATATTGAATTATGCATGTGAAAGAATGTTGTGTGTTGTGGAAGCCAGTTGTTGCCATGGGTTGAATCACACATCTTATTGTGTTTTGGTTGGGGCTCGGGGGCCAATGATGAAGGAAGACTTCCCCTTTCATTGGATGTCTTGGTTGGGTTGAGAGTGTTGCCTTTCCCCCACTTTTGTTGTGATCAACTTGAAAGAGAAAGGAAACTTGCATGTTCCTGTCCTGGAGCAAAGGAAAATGCAGTTAGACAGTCCCTTGTGAAACATACTCATTTGTAATCCTTTCCTACGTGATGTGGATGAAATTGTAATGTATATTTGTAAAGAAATGATGTTGTAATTGATTATGAAGGTGTATATTTGAAATGTGAAAGACACTTACATTCTGCTATGTACATTGGAAAGAAATACATTAAATGTTGTTATTGTTTTCCAAAATTGAAATATGTAAAGTATATAATTGGAATTAATAAAGAATTCAAAGACCTTATCTCATATGCATTGTTGAATTAAATGCAATGTTTCATTGTATGGCAAAAGAGATAGTTAGATCTCTGTTTGGAAAGAAGAAATGCACGTGGAAACAATGTTATATCTTGTATTTTTGGAATTGTGTAAAAATGAATTTTAGTATTTTCTTTTGATTCAAAATGGTTTATTTAAAATAAATGAATGTATTAGATTAGATTGGAAATGAAATGCCATACTTGCATAATGGAAAGTTAGATGGATCTCTTTAGATTTGATCTCTTGTAAATAATCAAAACTGGCAAATAAATTTAAATAAAATGCACAGTTCAGACCTACACTTTATAATCAACTTGAAAATGATATAGTTTCGTATGCTGAGACATGAAGGAACTCAAATTGACAAAGATCACCAAAGAAAAAAATTTAAACATTGCAAAATCGAGTCAAATTCCCTTCACAGTTGTTTTTCTGTCAATTGTTGGAAAAATACAAATTGAAATCAATTGAGAAAATTTACCTCCCAAAAACACTTTAAATCCTTCCTAGAGCAATCCTCCATGTCTGTTTGGCATGTTGAGTGAAGGAGGTGATCAAATTTAATCAAATTTATAAGTTGGAAATTACCAGTTGGCTTTTTAAAAGCCCGCATATTTTTTTTGAAAAATTGACCCTTTAAAATTTATCAAAATGTAAAATTTATGATTCCTATGCAAAGAGGGCATCGAGAGCTTTCCAGAAAGTCCTTGTTTTCCCAAAACTAAGCTTTCTAGCTCAAGTTATGGCCCTCTGAAGTTTTTCTACCTTGACGGGAAATTTTGGGAAAATTTTCCCTGGTGGGCCCGCGGCCCGAAAAAATCCCTTTAAAATCCTTAGGAAATTTTTTAAAATTTTGGTCTGGTAATTTTTTTGAATTTTCCTCCGCCGGCCCGCAGCCAATCAAAGGCTGCCACGTGTCCTCACGGGGCAACGACGGTGGCGCAACATCATTTTTTCCCTTAGACCTTTTAAAAAATTTTGAAAATTTTTCCATTTCTCCCCACTAGCCTGCGGCATATCACAGGCTGCCACGTGTCCTTGGCAGACCCGCAGGTGCGTGGAGGCCAAATTGGCTTTTCCTTCCCTTTGGCGAAGTGTCCAACAAACCTCTGCCGCTCCGCCCTTCCCTCACTCTCTCTCACTTGGTTCAGGACTTGACACGTGTCCCTGGAGGACTCGCGGAGGCGTGGGCACAAATGGGAATTTTCTCTCACACAGGGAAAAATTACAAATGCCACCCTGCAACCTACCAACCCAAATTTGACTTTTCTTCCCCTCTCACCACATGTCCCCTTGGGGGAAAATTTGACCCCTTAGCTCCGCCGGTCCATATCTGGAGTTTCTGAAGGAGTTAGGAGGACTTCTTTATATCGTTAGAAAGGTGAGAAAAATTCCTATCTAATGGGAATGATTTAGGGAATTTTTGAATGCTTTAAGTGTGAGAAAAATCAATTTTAAACTCTGAGCCTGTTAGAGAGTGGGTATGGGGGTAAATTTCTCCTTGAACCTAACTAAGACTTCTAACCCTAAAATTTGGACCATGTGACCTCTAAAAATTGTTAATAAATGAAAAGTATGTCCTAGTAATTGTATACTTGTTTAGGATCCTGTTAGTGTCATCTGTGGTCTTGCAACTTGGTTGTAGACAATTCTAATTAAAAAAAATTATTCCATAATTTTCTAACTAACCCTAGGTTGTTTCTTGGGTCTTAAGTGGGTTGTTTTAACCGAGCATCACAACAACAAAGGCCAAGGTAAGACACAAAAAACACATTTCCGACATTTAATTATTTTAGGTTTGGTCATAATTATCCCTTCTGCTTTTGTTAGGTCAACATTTTTTTCTGAATGATTTTCTCAGAAATGTGCAAGCCAACTAGACAATGAGTATGAGCTAACTACAAAATGGATTGGGAGTTTTCAAGATTGAGAAAAAGATAACTCCATGTTGCTGTTATTTCTAAAGTGACTTTGTTGTATTGATTAGTGTTCGATCCTAAAATATTGGCTGAGTACCAATAGGCGCACGCACACATGATTAATAGATAGAAGAGTGCTCAGGGAAAAGTGCGCAGAAAAAAAGGGTTTAAGAAGGGTTTAAGTGGAAGCAGGGTGTGTGCGGGAGGCAGAACAAGGGTTTAAAGGACTTAGCCATATTTGGCATCACGAAGTCACTTGAGGAAAAACATGAGGACCTGACTAAGCATGATAAGTGGATAAGGTGCCAGCCTGGAATCTTGTAGGTCAAGAAAATGATATTCCACGTAGGAAATATTCCCAGAGGCATCATTATAGTTAGTGGAAGGTTTGCAAAGAGGATAAGAATTTGCCAATGGAGGACCACATCGACACTTGGCACACGATCTGCTCAAGAGAGAAGTCATGGCGGTGGATGATGATCCTATTTAAAGGAGTGCTTGGGACATGAACGAGAGTGCAGAGTGCAAAGGGGGGTAGAGAAAGAGAAGGAGAGTAACGAAGTGCTACAGAAAACATTAGGAAATGCTAAGGGTTTGGATTTCATGGTGATAAGGTTTAGAGGAATTAGTGCTAGAGGGTTGTAAGAGATACCATTAAGCATATATATGGGTACTGGGATCTGTAACAAGGGATATAATGGGGAAAAGCATAGTTAGGATCTCTGATCAGATAGGTTTACAGGAGTTGAGTCTCTGTCATTTGATGAATATGGTCTAAAATGACCCTTTTGAATGTAATATGGCTATCAAAACTATGTTAAATCAATATACATGGATCTATTATGTACAACTTGCTTATGGGTGTAAACCCTCATGTTATTTGGCTTATCATGACTCATATCTGGTTTCTTGTACTTCTTATAATGTTTATTAGATTTTCTGACGCATTAATGTGTAGATCTGTTAGTTATACCTTATTCCTTTTTGAAAGTAGATGAATGTACTTTTGTTTTTGCAAATAATCCTCCATTAATGGCAAAAATCTCTTACAAAGCTCACATAAAGGAGGGGCTTGGTGCTCGCACGCGCCTTGGGTGAGCGCCCAGCGTATGTTGGGTGAGGCCGACACACTTAGGATTAGAAAGAAGTATTAAGGGTAAAATAATGACTACAATTAGGATTTAATTTCCTATTTCAATGGAGAAGCAAAAGAGGTAATTAATTTCTCTTTTCAATTATTTATGAATAATGTGTGAAAGGAGTCATTTCCCTCCAAAGACATCTTAAACAATTACCCTATTCAATTCATTGCTTGCAATAATAAATAATTTAAATTATTTGTTGTGTGGGATTTTTATTTGTTATTACGCGGAAAGGATTTTTTGACAATGGGACAACCCACTTGGTCTCTCACAGGCGCATGTAGATTGGCGGTCCAAAGTTTAACGTACTTTTTCCTGCACAGTTGCACCTCTGACCATTGATTTGCAAGCTAGAATAGATCCAAAAGCAAATTACTTGCATTCATTATCTATTTAAATCAATGCGGAAGAAGACCTCACCTCATGTACTATGTTTTTTCAAATCCACCTGCGTCGCGCCACTGGAGAGCCAAGACATAAGATTAGGATAAATATACTGAAAATTTTAGGTTTTCTACATCCTCCCAGCCACATACACCTATTTGTTGTCTCCTCTTCCTCTACCCGTGAAACCAACCTCCTTTATTTTTCCAAACACAATAATTTTAAAACCCCTTCCACCACGTACTCGATGCCAATATTCGTATCAATGTTCACATCATTATGAAGTTCCCTATTTTACCTTCAACACCTTGAAATCATTGTTTTGTAGTTGTATAAATTGATGCAAAGTGGAGCAAGGGCATGCGATAACGCGAACTGTCTCAAGTGTCGGCACACAGAAGCAGTGACATGTCATGTTTAGAGATGAATCGAGGGCATTTATCAACGATTATTGTATCGTAAATTTATTTTAGTTTTAATATGTTATGTGAGTGGTTGAGGGAATATATGATTATTTGAATAGACATATCCTTATATGGATGAAATTCCATTTTTATTTTTAATTTAGACACATCACCAATCTCTAATTGAATACATAATAATATCTTACATACTTTGAATCATGTTGATTATGTTCATTTTTTTTTCATTTTTATCTCATCACATATTTAATGCCGAAATTACGAATGTAATAAAGATACACTCAAACGCTTATTATGTCGAATGTCTCTGCGATCCTTAGCGACCATCAAGAAAGGAGTAATGTCAGGTTGTGTAGCAGAAAATGATGGTCCGTCACGTGAAACTGCCAAAAAGGAAGTGGCTTGGATTTTCATTATCAGTGGAGGCACTATTGACAAGGAATACGTCTCTGCCTAGAAGGTGGGAAATGACAGTATTGTTGTTAAGACGTCGTCTTTCGTCTTTTACGAGGGGAACACTTTCACATGGATATCCCTTACTCTGCTCCTTCACTGATTTGGGGTCACTGCATGCACCAAATATAGGAAGTTTGATTGGTGTAGGGTGACTTAGTCTGAGTTGTATTATTACAGTTATGTTGTGGAAGATATATTAGGCGTTCTTCTTGGTTGAATGTACCTTACCATTGTGATTTCTGATGACAGAATGTGAGAAATAAAGTAATCATTCCAGATCTGCATTGAATAAATATAGCTAAGAGCTTTTATATCATTTCCTTTCCATTTAGTTAGATATGTAAATGTTGCTTATTCACTTTGTGATTCCAAATTTATATGACACCATTAGAATCCCACTATTAGTCATCTATTCTTGCCATGTATTGTCAGACAGGCCATGGATTGTGACAACAACTATTAATCATCGTTGTCAATGTCCTTGTCTGTATCAACATCCATGTAGTATGGAAATTCTCACCTTCGACATCCTTGTCTGTATCAATGTCCATGTTAGTATCAAGTTACCTATTTGACCTTCACCAGTTGGCATTCATTGTTTAACATGTGTATAAATTGACGTAAGGTAGATCAAGAGCGTGTGAGATTAAGATCCGTCCTAAGTGACGACATGCGAAAGGAGGAACACATCATGTTTAGAGATAAAGAAAGGGCATCTATCAACGATTATTGTATCAAAAATTTGCTTTATTTAAAATATTTTATGTGTTTGGTTGAGGGAATATATGATTGTTTTAATAGACTGTCAGGTTGCAGTCTCGGTAGACCTCCCTCCAAGTTGCAAGCATCAACCTGTCTACAAGCGCATTGCTTCGCCCTTCAACTTTCCTCATGTACTTCACCTCCATCATCCACACCTGACAAAACAATGTTCCTCGTGGCTAGAGACAAACCCTATTCATTGTCATAATAGTTTAAGAGAAAACCTAATTTTAATTGTGTATGCAACCCCTATATTAGAATTTTAGGTTCACACCACATATCCTTGTTTCTAAATTAACTCATGACACATAAATGAATTCCCCTTCCATTTCTTTGTATTCTAACTACCTATAAAGTGCAAGAGCTAAAATTACAAACAAAAACTATTGACATATCGGCAATACAGATTGATCGCTCTTTTCTTTTTTGGATATCTCCAAAAATATGTTTCCTCGACCTTTTTCATACCATATTGTTTGTGGTCAAGTTCCAAAGTTTAAACATGTTGGCTATTCCCTTTTTTATTTTTCCCCTTTGGACGTAAATTGCACTCATGTGAAAAATACATTACCCTAATCGGTAACTTGACAGTTGGAGAAAAACATCAATCTAAATTTTGCATGAAATCGCTACTTGACCATTCAACGTAAAATCAATGATTTCCTGTCCCTACATTATTCGTACGCTACTTTCATTTTGACACATCGCCTTGTGCAGTTTCATCTTCGTCTTCTATGACCAAACTTTCTCCTACTTTCCATTGACATATGTGTCGTGCTCTTCACAAATAACTCATTTTCACCTTGGCTCATCGATTCCTCTTTTCTTCCCCATGCACTTCTCCCCCCTCAAATGCCATCTGCTACACCCACCTTCCTTTCCGATTATTCTTCTCCTTCCACTTTCGCTTCTTCACTATATCCCTTTCGGCGTTCACGTCTTACCTTGCTACTTTTTATTTTAAATCAAATTTAGCCCAAAAATTTTAATTGCCACATGACAAACGTTGATTACGGTGTGAAAAAAGTTTTTGGGCAGGATAAAAAGTGATTTTGAAATTCTTAAAACAGGATTCTGATGTTGAAGGCTCACCCTCAAATCAGAAAAGATGATGTCGAAGGCATCTCTCCAAGAAAAAAATGGTGTTGCATTGTCATTTATACAAGTCGAGGGCGTTCATTTTATTACCCCTCTCACACTCATCTTTTGCTAATTTCCATCGTCGCCCAAAACGCATCACATCTTGCACAGCATTTGCAACCATGGTAAAGGCCATCAGAGTACACGAGCTGGGAGGTCCCGAGGTTACGTTTTTTAACTTTTTCTTCATTTCACTGCAAAATTTGAGAGCTTATGCATATCTGTTCCATGACTGACGGGGTCCATGTCCGTGATTTTGCATTGTCCATATCTCATAGAATTTTTTGGGGACTTTGAAAGATTTCTATTGTATTGGTGTATTGAGAATTTAATCGGCGGAGCTAATCGACTATGTGCAATGGTATTTTAGATGTCAGTTGTAGGAATTAATAGTCTAGCCATTCCCTCAGTGACTCTCTTCTCCTGAGAAATTATATCTTGTATGACAGATCTCTCACGGGTTTGAATGATCCACTTGGCTCTCATTACATAATCAGATACCCTCATTCTTATGTCATTTGTTGTGATTAATTTTCGAACCACTCCTTCAGTGCTCCTCCTCTCATGAGAAGTTATATCGTTAGCAGCAAGACCGTCTCCCTATAACTTACATTAAACTAGTTTAATGGTTCTGTTTCAACTTTCAGCTCTAAGTATTCAAGGGCTTAGAGATCAGACACTTTCTCATGCAAAGGGAAATTCAAAGGAAGGTTTGAATTACTACAGTTGACAAATCTCTTGAGGTTATAAAATACATATATATGTCAATTCACATTTTTTGCCAAAATTATTCACATTAAGCATTAATACAGCAAACACCCGGCTGTTTTTCAAAGTAAATTCGCTGATTACTAAAATTAATTGTGAGGAGAATGGCGAGAAATGGTGATTTTGTAATAACCCATGGAATTGACCCCATATATGATGGACTCCCTGTGAGGGTCGATTGGCAAAGGCCCTGATTACTCCCAATCTTGGTCACGTGGCTGAAATCCAAGGGGCACAAAATCAGAATAATATATATAAGATAAAGTGAAAATCTCTCCTTGTCCTCACAAGGGGTTTGTTCTCATGTGCTAAGTTGCCGCGTTGCCTAGGTCAGGACCTGATAATCCCCTTCACCTTTTAACACTAAACACGTTCACTTGTCCTTCACCTGTGGTGAGATGTATGAAACTTTTTCCAATGGTTGGCTTTGATATGGAAATAGGAACTGCGAATTAAGGACATTTTCTGAAATTGAAGATTGTGCTTTTGGCATGGGGAATATTAGGTCTGGCAATGCCAGGATATCTGCACACCTTGCAGGCGTATTTGTAGTGATTCAAACCAAGGTATTGATTCATCCAAGCACACAGAGCAACTAATACAATTATATTAAATAATTCCATATTCGAAAACACATCTAGGATTTGCTACAAAGTGTTTATGAAACATTTCTAGGCACCTCCATGCATCACTTGACACAAATAATTATTGAAAAGCCCCAAGATGTGCATAGCTAATAGCAGTTATGCAGGATGGTGTAACATAACATACTCATTATGGCAGATGCAAATAATTTTCTACATAGCGAATTGATGTTTTAGTACAAGAAATTTATCTCATGTAATGCTCATCTTATGTTTTCTCATTGCGGATGGAAATATCCTGAGCTAGAATTTGATTGTGGAGCAATATGTCTTAAACAACAAGGGAATGTAGTTGCTTGCATGGGAATGTCAAGAAACATCTTCTCAATCAACAATACTGACCTGAGAACTTTGTGAACTTCCCTTTGGCTTATGAAACTATAAACTCTGTATGATCTTGGAATCTCAAATCTGCATTCTGAGGGGAGTTCTGTATATGGATATTGATATGTTGAAAAATAATAAGCTGACCTATCTCCTAAATTCCCAATTTACATTTGTCGAAACTCTAGTTATGAATTGTTCCAAGACAAAACAAAGCAAGCATACAAGACTAAATTACAAAAATACAAGAGAGATAATTGCAATAACATATAAAATAGCTCCAACTCAATACGATCAAATAGAATAATGCAAGAGATGTACATATAGGAGGTGAATGTGTAACCTCCTCCTAGAATCATGGCAATATCCACCTAGAATAGTGGTAACCAACACCTAGAATGGTGTAGTCAAGTGGTAACCAACACCTAGAATAGTGTAGTCAAGTGGTAACCAACACCTAGAATAGTGTAGTCAAGTGTACACCTAAGCAAACATATCCCATAAGTGTAGGGAAACTCCAAGTGAGGTGGAATATCCTGAGTAGGATAATACAAATAAAGTGAGGAAAATAAATCCTACACTAACACCCCCCATAAGCACAACTTAGGTGGGCAGTGAAAAATGAAAGTGGGTCCCGACAACAAGGCCTGATGAGGTACCCATGTACAATGCAATCTCTCATAAGATAGAGTAAAAGGAGAAAACCAGTGGGAAAAACTCCCCCAAAAGAGAGACATGAAGAAGTGAAGAGGCTAGAAGGCCCCCTGAAGATGATGAAGTTGTTGATGTAGACCACACCCAAGAAGAGCTCGTAGATGAATGAACTTTCTCTCAGTGAAAGGTTTGGTGAAGATGTCAGCAACCTACTCTGAAGACTGACATAATATCAAATCGATGACCTACTCATGAATGAGCTCCCAAATGAAGTGCATGTGAATCTCAATGTGTTTGGTCCTCTGATGAAGGACTGATTCCTTGCATATCTAGATGTTGCTCTAGTTGTCACAAAATATGATTGTAGGTTGCCTGATCTAGATGCCAAGCTCAGAAAGAATCCCCTGAAGCCAAATAGCCTCAGTAGCTACATTAACAACTCCCATGTACTCTTCCTCTGTGGATGATAGAGCAATAACATTCTACTTCTTGCTCGACCAACTGATAGGACCAAAACCCAATGAGAAACTGTAACTTGAAGTGGACTTATGACACTCAGTGTCGCTAGCCCAATCTGAGTCTGAGTAGCCGACCAAGTCAATGTCTGAACCAACCCTGTAGTGAATCCCATATCTGTGTGAGCCCTAAATGTAGTGCAAAATCCTCTTAGCTACTTTCCAATGCAGCTCATGGGGTTCTTGCATGAACCTTGAAACAATACCAATGACATATGAGATATCAGGTCTGGTGTGAGTCAAGTAAATAAGGCTTCCAACAAGTTGTCGATACAAAGTAGCATCAACCAAGGGTGTGGAACAATCAGCCTCAAGCTTGACTCCAGATAAGAAAGGAGTCGGAGATGGCTTGCAGTCAGCCATGTGAAACTGAGCCAGAAGATCGAGAGAGTACTTGGGTTGTGCAAGTGAAATCCCTGAATCAGACTGTGTGATCTCAATGCCAAGGAAGTAGTGCAGTAGACCCAAGTCAGTCATGGAAAATCTATCCTGAAGAGTTGTCTTCACTGCTAAGATAGATGATGAAGTACTCCCAGTGATCAAAAGGTCATCAACATAAAGTACCAGTATCAGTAATGAATCATCCCGCCACAATAGATATACATTGGGATCTGAATGACACTGAGTGAAACCAAAAGCTAGGAGGAAGGAATCCATCTTGGCATACCAAGCCCTAGGGGCCTGTTTGAGGCCATAGATGGATTTCCTAAGTCTGCAAACTAAGGATGAATCCTGAACAAACCCTGGTGGCTGCTCCATGTAGATCTCCTCCTGTAGGTCTCCATGAAGAAAATCACTCTTCACATCCATCTGGTGCACACTCCAACCATGTGTTGTGGCTAAAGCAAGTGTGAGTCTAATCGAAGTCATCTTGGCTATGGGTGCAAAGGTCTCTGAGTAGTCTATGCTGGCTACCTGTGAAAAACCCTTGGCTACTAACTGAGCCTTGTACTTATCAACTGACCCATCTGCTGCAAATTTGGTCTGATATATCCATCGACATTGAACCATCTTCCTTCCCTTAGGAAGTGAAGTCAAATCCCAAGTGTGATTACTGATTAAGGAATTATATTCCTCATGCATAACACTATCCCACTCAGGTATGCCTGATGCCTCTCAGAATGTCTATGGATCTGTCACTGAAGCATAAAAGGCATGTGGCCTACTTTGATAGTCTGCCTAAGTACGTTTGTCATCCTCTGGATCCCCTGCCAAGTGCCTGCACTCTGAAGTGTCTTCCTAGCCCAAAGAGGGCCTGAAGTGGGTGAGTCATGTGTCGAATCCTCATCCTCTGAAGTATGGCTAGAAGTAGATGAGGATGACTCCTCATTACTTTTCTCGCTGTCAGAACTAGAAGAAGTAGAAGATCTGCCTCAGGAACCTGTTGTGGATGATCTGAATCCTCAGACTGCTCATCAAAACTGAGTGAAGCCAAAGTAGATGGAGAAGCATCAAGTAAAGAGTCAGTGGGACTCTCCTGAAACTTAACACTTCTCTTGATGAACAACTCATGAGTAGTAGGATGGATAATTCTATAGCCCTTGACCCCCTCTGGATACCAAACAAAGATGCAAGGTTTGGATTGAGGCTCCATTGCCTTGCGTTTATTTTTGGGAATGTGTGCCATCGCTGGTGATCTGAAGACCCTGAAGTGCTTAACTTCTGGTTTCCTGTTGTGCCAAGCTTCAAAGGGAGTTATACCTTTTAAAGCTTTGTGGGGAACCGGTTCTGTATATAACAGGCACAATTGATGGCTTCTACCCAAAACTGTGGAGTCAAATATTTAGAGTGGATCATATAGTTTCCATCTCTTTCAAGGACCTATTTTTGTGTTCTTCCATGCCATTCTGCTGAGGAGTGTAAGGCACTATCCATTGTAGATCAATACCCTCTTGTGGTGCAAAACTACTCAAATTTGTTGCTAACATACTCCCCCCATTATCTGTTCGAAGAACTTTGATGCTTTTCCCAGATTGATTCTCAACAAGTGCCTTGAAGTCCCGAAAGTAATCGAACACTTCAGATTTTTTCCTAAGGAAGTAGACCCATGTATATCTGGAAAAGTCATCTATGAAGGTGAGAGCATATTTGGCCCTAGTGAAAGAAGGATGGGGAAAATCCCCTGTGACATCACTGTGAATCAACTCTAAAGGTGTTGAAGCTCTCCAAGCTTTTCCCTTGTCAAATTTCTCTTCAGGGTGTTTTCCAAGAGCACAACCCTCGCAAAGTCCCTTTGAGAAACAAACTCTAGGAAATCCTGTAACCATGTCATGCTGACTGAGCTGCTCAAGGTAGTGGTAGTTAAGATGGCCAAACCGCTCATGCCATAATTTGCTAACTCCATCTGAATGTGTGAGAAATGCAGTAGGGGAAACATCAGGTGAAAATGTGAGAAGGTATATAACCTAGCATGGTGATCTACCCTTCCCACTGCTACTGTAGTGTCACTATGCAACTCCCTAATCTCAACTGAATCTGGATCAAATAGGACTCTCATGCCCTTCCCTATATGAGTCATCTGATACACTGATAAGAGATTAGTTGAAAGTGAAGGTACACTAAGAACATTTGTGAATGTTCCACCTTCGACTTCAATAGACCCTCTCCCTGAAACTGTGGCTAGAGTATCATCACCCAAAGTGATGGAGGACATGTTGCAGGGCTCTAAGGAAGAAAACTCAACCTGTGATGAACCCATGTGGTGTGAAGCACCAGAGTTGATAACCCACGAAGGAGTAGATGAGGATGCAACTGCAACTAGTGCCTTTCCCTTATGTTTCTCTTTATCTTTTTCCTTTTCCTTAGTAGATTCTTGGGTTGATGAAGACTATTTGATAGATTCAGGGACCCCTATGTTGTTCTTCTCAAGGAGATGACTGAGGTGGTCAATCTGCTTCTTCATACATTTGTGCTCATCATGCCCAAGTTTCTTGCAATAGGCACACTTAACCTTTTCCTTCTTAGGATTCCCATTTGAACTGGAGGTTTCAGTGGTAGACTTGGAAGAGGTAGTGGATTTATGTTCTTTCTTCTTTTCTAGATCCTTTCTCTTTTGCTTCTTCTCTTGGTTGCTAGAGGACTTTTGTTTCCCATTCCTGACAATGAGGGCTTGAGGTTTGGATGACTTCAAGGTACCCATTTGGATTAACTTGTCTTGCTCCTTAGTCAAATCAGCAATGAAGTCATCTAAGGATGACATAGACCATGTGGCTCCAAGAGCCCTCTTGGTAGCATAAAATGTAGAAACAAAGATAGAGTAGTCAGGACCTAGTTTGGCAAGCACTGAAAGAACTAGTTGTTCATCCTTCTTTTCTGTTCCACATTCTTTTAACTGCAATCGTAAGGACTTGAGCTTGGTAAAGAAATCTTCCAAAGTGTCAAAGTTGCTAGGACTTAAGTTGATAAGTTCTATTTCTAGCTCATGACCCCTCATAGTGTCAACTTTTCCAAATAAGGTTTCTAAGGTTTTCCACACCTCGTTGGGAGATTTGGCTGACTCTATGTGAAAGAGGAGTTCAGGAGACACTGAAAGACACAAAATACCAAAGGCTTCATCACACTTATTAAACCACTTAACTTTGTCTGCAACTTCACTAGGCTCAAGTTCTAACCCCATTGTGATACGGTACAACCCTTTACTCCTAAGTGCAATGGTCATTTTTTATTTCCATTCATGGTAGTTAAAAGGTGTAAGTGGGTTAATTGAACTTAGATCCATTAATGCAGAAAGAAAGGTTATGGCAGTTGCAGAAAACAAAGAAATGTGCGGAAAGAAAGAAGTTTCGAACAAGAGAGGAAACACACTGTACACCCCTCAGAAACTATATCAAGAAGCCCCCCACAGTTTTGGCACTTTATAACTTAGTGCGTTTTACAAAATAAATAGGTCCAATGCTTTGGGAAATGAAAAATATTTAACTTTTGCAAAAAATGGCACTCGATATTGAGCTACCAATCAAAAGTTTTACAATAATTATTTCCCGTAAATAAGCCCTATTTTAAATGAATTTGCACTAAACTTGAAATGCAATTTTTTCACTAAAATATAGTTTTAGAAAAAGGAGGAGGGTTTTGATGAATCCAAGATTAATGCACCTAGGCAATTCACATACATTGGCTGGGGTTGAAGGCTAAAAATTAGCAACCGAAGGGTTCCGGCGAGGCTGTTGGCCACATTGGATCAAAAATATCTGTGGCCCTTAAATTTCCATAGATCTAGTGTAGCAAACAACACTCTGTGCGGGACTTAAAATAGTAACTCAAGATGGATCTTTAATGCGTGTATGGGCTGTTGGAAACTTTGTTGAAGGTCTGAAAATGCCTCTTGATCAGGAAAAATGCCCTTTGCAAGTTTGAACATGCATGCAAAACACTACCACAGGTGAAAACACCCTTCATAGGTCTGAAAATGCCTAGATCTGGATAAATCTTCTAGGGATCCTACAACAATGATTTAGGGCCTGCAAAAAGGCAATCTCCAAAATTGTATATGCACTATGCGGGCCTGTAAACCTCAGAAGCCTACAAATAGGCTATATACCCACAAACCAGGAAAAACCAACACCAAATAACACCCAAATACTTGCAAATAATGATCTCAAATGAAAATAAATTTGCAGAATAATAACCAGACAAGCTCAATACCAGCTTGGCTCTGATACCATATCGGAGAAGTGCCACGGATCTACTGGTTCGAAGAATGCACAGGTGAATGATGCGAGACGTGAATTGTTCCAAGACAAAATAAAGCAAGCATACAAGACTACAAATTACAAAAATACAAGAGAGATAATTGCAATAACACAAAAATAACTCCAACTCAATATGATCAAATAGAATAATGCAAGAGATGTACATATAGGAGGTGAATGTGTAACCTCCTCCTAGAATCATGGCAATATCCACCTAGAATAGTGGTAACCAACACCTAGAATGGTGTAGTCAAGTGGTAACCAACACCTAGAATAGTGTAGTCAAGTGTACACCTAAGCAAGCATATCCCATAAGTGTAGGGAAACTCCAAGTGAGGTGGAATATCCCGAGTAGGATAATACAAATAAAGTGAGGAAAATAAATCCTTGATTCAGCAGATAAAAAAGCATTTAACCGTTCTTTATCTATTTGAGAAAAATATATTAGCTGGAATTTTGTACAAATGTGAAGAAATTGATTGGTATATTTTCTTAAGGAGATTTTCCAATAGCAAGTTTGCATGTTCAGTAGGGTCTAAGGGCTGTCTATTATTGGCAGATGCAAGTAGCATTCCTCTTTCTCTAAGGATATATGCATCAGTCCTTTTTTACAAGCTCTCAAATTGTTTACATCAGAAGATGATATTCGAATCTATTGAAATAAAAGTAAACGGTAAAATTTATCTAAAGTAGACTGAGCTGGCTGTTATTTGTAGGGATTTTGTTAGTGAAATGCCTTCTTAGTCACTTGAAATTAATCCAATGTAACAACTCATACATGATAGACTAATCAATATGTATGCCAGAGAAACAAAGAAACATGCACCCAAAAAGAAATTGACAGATCCTCTTAATGAAGCAACATGGTTTTTATTGGATAAGTGTTCATTTACTAGTAACCATGAATCTGACTGCACAACAAGCAGTGTGGAATCCATTAGAATTTATAACTTAAATAGAGATGTTTGCAATGCTTGTTACTTTTATGTTGTGTTATGATGGACTATTCTTATCCATAATGTGTGTGTGTGTGTGAGAGAGAGAGAGAGAGAAATATCCAACGATTACAAACCTTTCAACATACCGTTTAGTATATCCCCTAATTAAAAATTACTCCATCACTATTATCTTAAATATTATAATTGTTGTATTCCAACACTCCCCCTCAATTTAATATTTAAGACATACCATATTGAATTCTTATATAGATCTGAATAGATTTCATTTAATGTGCACACGTCTTTTTGTAAGGGTTTAACCTTACAAAATCTTATAAATCCAATCATGGAAGGGGTTAACCTTACGTAATCTCATAATTTCAATCATGTGCACATATCATTCCATGGATCCACATCATCAAAAGCTTCTTGGTAGTCATCCAATCCAAAAAATACAAATTTCATACTTGAGTGAGGGTAAATCTGTTAACACTCCCCTTCGAGCCCAAGATAAGACTTGAGTGCACCAAGACACAACCAAAGTTGACCCTCAAGTGTATGATGGATTTCAATACATTCTCTTGAGTAAAAGAAATTATGGCGCCCAAACAAATTCAAACTTGAGCTTTGATTGTGGGTTTGATCATTCAACTCTCCCCCTCAAATCACATCAAAATTTGAGTATGTCAAGCCATACTTAGGCTAGACTATTGAGTGTGAATCAAAACTTTAACACTCCCCCACAAATTGTAGGAACACCAAAAAACCTAACTAGAAGTTTTTTGTTACTATCACTCTTTCGGTCTTACAGCAGATAGGTGGGTCCTTATTGCTTCTCATGTCAACAAGTGGATTCTCATACGGAGTATTACCTTCATCTTTTACCGGAGAAATGCACTCTTAAGGGTAGCAAAAATTAGGGTTCATGATCCCCATGGTCTGCTTAGTCAGTCTAATGAAAGATTGTCCAATGCTCCTGCCTGGAATGAGTTGGGGTCGTGTCCATTCGTATAGTCTCACTTGGCTTGCTCTAGCAGAAAAAATAAATAGAGCTTAAGAAGCTCACATGTCCAGAACCACTTGGTTCTAGGCATATGTTCTACTTGAGGTCTAGTACCCACCCTATAGAGAAAGGCAGGGTTTTCCCTATGATCCCACAGATAGCAACATATTAGATTTTCTACTGAAACAACAATGACATCCCTAAGACCATGAAACAAGAGAATCTAGTTATCCTTTACCCCCAATTGAATGATCAGATTGCTGAGCCACACAGAATTATTGTGATTTTCACATGCCACTGTAGTCAACATAGAACAGTTGTACTTAAGCTGAATTATATTTCAAATAAGGACCATTCATTCCCCAATATCAGAACTTGGCAAGTTGACCATACATTGAATCGAACTCGGTGTTATGTGTGGACGCGTCCCTTAGTTTTTGGTGACGTCCCAGACGCCTGAACGTTTCGGTGACTTGGGGACTTGGAGGGGACTTCCCCTCTTTTTTAAATTTTCAAAAAGTTTTCTGATGTTTAAACTTTTAAAAAGCTGTTATTCTTTACCAAAAACTTTGGATTCTAATCTCAAAAGTATCTAAAACGCATTAAATACAGTTTAAATCCTTAAATTTCATTGAATAAAGTTAAAATATTAAAATAATAAATTTTGTATATTATTTTAATAGCTGTCCCCCCGCCGTTCCCAAAATTTGGGAATTTTTTTGCCATCCCGGAAACCCCGTCCCTCTGTCCCCCAGTACCCAAGACTTAGGTAACTATGATTGAACCTAACTGAAAATACAGACCCTATATGTTTTGTAGCAAGGGATGGTTCCCAAAGGAGAACGAAACAGAGCAGAGTAGGTCTCCACAGATCTGGTCAAGTATTCAATTAACCTAATCTATTCCAATTCATTAACCTTCCTTTTTCTTAAAGATCTCAATGACAGTGAAGGATCATGACCCAAGGGTTTCATATATTAATAACACGGCCAGTCAAGAAAGAATCAAGTATACAACATTGATGCCTTCTGGTCAACGAAGAGTCAATGGGGAACCGATACTACAAGTGAGGTTTAAAGTGAACAGAACTACAACAGTTCAAGAGACTTCCCTTTTAGACTTAACAGAGCATCAACACATATTCCACATCTCCAATCAGAGTACCTGAGGCTCGTCAACATTACAGGGTACAAACAAAGGTAAGTACATTTGAGTTCCTAAAATTTCTCTTCTCCAATGAAATGCAGTTAGAGTTAATACAATTACTGAACTCAGAGTTAGTTTTTCACTTTTGACTGTATTCATTTCAGTCATGCTTCTACGGAACAGACATATCACTCAAGTGAGGTAGCTATGCCCATTAACTTCCAACTTTCACAAAATAACACAGCTCACAAGAAAGAAAAGTTATCTTAGCAAGTCTATAGTTTAGCATGCCATCCATATTGAAAGCTCCTTTCCTTATCAAGCCAGAGCATACAATTATATGTACATCACGAACTAGTTCAGGACTACGTGGATTTCAGCCACTCAGTGGTACCTAGGAAGGTGTTGAATACAGCCTTCCTTTAGTCATTAATTTATCATTAAGCTTTTTTGATGAAAAGAGGGCCCTCAATAAACCTCTTTACTGTACCTTTTTATAGATTCAGTCCTTGCCTGCTTAAACATTCTAAAGTTCTAACAAAGGTCACATAGTTGTAACACTTCCATAACTCACTGTTCTATCATGGACTCAGGGTTATAGGCTCCTCATATACAAGCTTTCCCTGGAAGATCTTGAACAATGGGATAGCATCAAGAATGTTATAAACAGGATAGGTATAGCAATAACAGTTCAAGACTGATTGCTTACGGTCTGTCTGAAAGAAGGTTAATACCCTTAGATACATCAAGCTCATTCTTGTCTGATTAGATTTGACTCCTGCTAGGATCAGTCCACCGAGTCTCAAATTCATAAGCATGAGAATCCCCTTGTCAAATTTAGGCTACAGACATATAGAGGAGACTAAGATTCTCCCATTTCCAGTCAGTAACAAATTGTTGTAGGCTTCAATTCTAGGGATAAGGGTTAATAGTATAAATGCCAGTGCCAACTTACAAAACTCATACAAATCAGATCAACAAAATGAGAAAGAATAGAGTTTGATCAACCAACATATGCTTAGAGAACCATAAAATAGCAATGATAAATCAATGCACAGCACTAATAACAACAAGATAGCAGCCTTACAATTTAGGTCCCTACACAAGTCCTGCCCTTGATTCATAGTTCCTTAAAAGCTTTAAACGTACATAAAGCTAAGCTATAGTATCCAGCTGCATCTACTAATACAGCTCTCTTCATTGGGCTGGGTAATAAAAAATAGAGTCAACATAGGCACAACAGGGTACAGTCAAGTATCCTCTAGGTAATAGGACTGGCACCATTCTAATATAATCAAGTTCTAACACATGCCCAACATGTTTCACAGGCACCAGTATTACATGGCAGGTTATGTTTCCACACATACACAATCATGCTGCAGACCCTTAAATGGAGCAAGCTACAGTCCCACCCTAAATAATGAAAACACTTCCTACTAATTCACATCAGAGCCATGCTAATGTCTAAGCCAAGTCTTACAACTTTGGCAAGCAGACACAGTCATATATCAGACAAGCCAAGATGAACACATTCTTCAAGATTCAGATTATATAAACATTATAAATATATACATTTGACTTCTATTTCTCAAATAGGAGGAGTTTACATAATCAGCATCTTTCTCTTGTACAATCAGCAACCACTACCCGTTTAGGGGTAAGTTGTATCGTACTACTAAAAGTGAATCATTAACAAATAACAGACCATCTCAGTCTTTTTCAGGAGGGCATAATACGTTTTCCAAGTCACAATCATTTGCTATATGTCATGATTCCCTATGTACACAATCAGAGTCTGCTTCTGCAATGTTAATAGTTAATTCGTCCATCTGCAAAATAGACGAGCAACACAGGTCAGCAGCAACTGGCATGCTAATCCTCTGAAATTCCTCTTACAGTGGTAGTCATAAGATCTGCAACTAAAATTTCATTAGTACAACCCTTATGAGAGTTAATCAAGAAAGGTGACCCAAGACAGCAACATCCCCCTTAGGGATCATAACAAAATCTCTTCCATGTAGTTGTGAAGCAATCAATGTCCCTCATAAACTGAGCAGCCATATTACCAAATTTTCTTCTCATCAGGGTTGGTACATTACACAATTGTTCAGGTCATCCAATTATCATCAATCAATAAAGATTCATGCTGCTGAAATTAATCTTATACATCTCACAACCCTAATAAGCGTCCAAGAACAACAAGGTACCACCATAAGAGTATATGTAATTGCATTTTAATGTGGAAAACAACAAGATAGAAGAATAGAAAACCATCCTAGTAATTCATATAACATACACCTGTTAATTTGGTAAGAGTTTATTATTCAACAATATTGCAATTTGCTCAAATAAACTCACAATAATATTAAATATAATCATTCGGTATCAACAAACATTATGAGAGCATTCCATTTATAGAGAGGTCTCCTAATCTTATGGAGTCTATCACTATCATAAATCCCCTCAATCTCTCTTCTATCTCCTAACATCTCTCATTCCTTTATTCTCTCATTTACACCCCCAAATATCTCTCACAACACTAAACAATGCGAGTTCTCACCACTCATATTACAAATATATGTAATAGTGAATAGTTACTCATGTAATATTCACATTACATTATTAAGTCACACACATTATAATTCTAATGTTATGAACCCACTAACACTAAGATTTCCTAACATTCCCCCCCTAGTGTAAATGTGGTTTAAAAACTTTCATACTTTCAACAGCAGTCTGCCGACTCTTGTGGCATGCCCGATTCTTATGGCTCATGATTTTGATCCAAACGAAAGGCACCTCTTATCAACCTTCCATGGCTTTCTTCAGACTTACTACAAACTTGGATATGAAAAAGAACCTATCAACTATTCATCTCATATGGTTTTCTGGATTACCACTAACCTTTTCAAGATCCATGATTTGTATTACACTAGTGCTTCTGTTGTCCACAACATGTTTACATTAGGAGGTTACATAAAGAAATGATGCTCACTTATTACACATTCAAATAGGAATACTTAAATTAGTGCACAACTAAAAACAAATACACTGAACTGAAAACTAAAAACACACACCACCAAATATGCTATGTGGCCCCGTCGCTAGTCGCTGATGAGAGGTCGTTGTTCGACTTCCTACTTTCAGTGCCTCCATCCTCCAATGTCTTGTTGCTACTTAGCAAATTTGGATTTGAAGTTCAGTTTACAAAATGAACATCGCGTACAAGCGAAAATGCGTTTGTAAGACAATTTTTTATAATTTTTTGACTCTTTTGACACTTGATGACAAATGAATTCAGACCAAACTTGACTTTTATGAATTAAAGGATGACACAATGACAAACTCATAACTAGAGATACTAATCTCCAATTACAAAATCCAATGAAGGATTGGATTTAACAACACTTTAGCAATGATTCTTGTACTAAAACTATAGACTTCAAATTTTTGGACCAATTATAAATTGATGAAACTACTAAACTTTAGACTATAACAATAGAAACTATCTAAAACACCTACATATTAAAACAAACTTTAATTGGCCCACAATCACTGCTAAAATACAAGTAAACATGCAATAGACATTAAAAAAAAAGAAACATACTAAGCTAAAACAAAACGAAATCTAAACAGTAATATAAAGCTTAGGTGATGTCAGGGACTGGTTGTTGGAGCAAATGCCTGAAGACGTGCATGGAAACGTGGGTCTGTAGAAGACTCTAGCAAACTTCAAGAGAAACACTAGATGGCTGGTACGCATCAGGATATTCAGAAAACTACAGCCTTCGTGATCTTAGAACGTCACTTAAACAAACTTGAGCAGTTGTAGGAAGTTTTGTCAGTGCAATGCCATGCATCTGAATGCAATGTTTGAGGGAGGAGTCAATGTGGTTGAATGAATGGAGGACTGTGAAGTAAACACTCACGATCAATCAAATGCACGGTGAGATCCACGATCCAACACGCTATACAGATCTATCAACAAGATACCCGAGCAGATTGTACAACGAAGTCTTCCATACACATAGTACAAAGATAAACATCTTAAATACAGAAACAAGCAGAGATAGAGTTGGATAAACGAGCAGATTGGGCAGAGATGAATGTGATGTTTTTGTTGCTAACACGGATTTGGAGGGACACTGCACCAATATAATGTAACTGCATTCAGCGTCACGTTGAATTGAATGATTTCTGAAACCACTGATAGAATTGGATCAATAATACAACGAGCTCAATCGTTATGGAGCCTATACAAAAACAGATCCAGACCAGCTGATGGACCAGGACCCAAAACCATTTGCTGCCAAAGCCAAATCCAAGGCGAGTAACTCCAAATTCAATGTAGGAATGGAGATAAGAATCTCAGAATACACGACATAGGTCGTAATGTGGCAAGCACACAAAGAAATGATTAGCGATGTTGTAACATCCCCATTTTAAGACGCTAGAACAAGGAATTATTTATTTATTTATATAAAACGTTCCCTGTTCTGAATTATGTAATTCACAACACACGATCAAGTTTTAATAATTGTTCTCTGTCCAATTAATATAATTCGGATCACACAATTATTTTTAAAACCAATGTTCTCTGTTCACATATTTTTAATATGGAGCACACATTCAATGCCATTCAATCATATAACAGATACCATATGCTGTTGTAAATGACTCAAAGAACTACAGATCTCCCATTTTATGGCTCGGAGTTTCAACGATCTCTCATTTCATGACTCGGCTACTTACCGATCCTTCATGTTAATCCATGCATTGTATACTAAGTATACTTGGTTCTCTATACCATTTTCGGTTATCGAAGTGTTCCATTTAAGAGGCCTATTTGAATATCTGTTACCGATATTCATCTGAAATCCTGCTCCTTAAACTAGGTGATTAGGACAACGCAACCAACAACTTGCGATACTTTGGCCAAAGATTTTCACATGCTTTGCATGATTATATTCCTAGACGTTATACACATCAATGGAATACGTCCTTTACCTCACTTTGTCTGTTATCTAGAATGGTCTTTTCTGACCTCTGTCAGTCCTCTCGTTCAAGGTTAATTTTAACCCAAACTAGCAATATGAAAGAGTATAGGAAGGCACTTGCGGTGACTAAAGGTATGCAGACATACTGTGTCGACCCTAGACGACTGCGTGTGTCTAGTTACCTTTAGTCCTCTGGAGTCACCCCCTATACGCGGTCACATTCCTATCATCGTCCAAGTAACTTGGTCCCAGCTTATGTAAACTTGATGATTCGATTCGGGAGGGCGTTGTAACATGTCAGCTGCAACATTGTGTCGTCATGAAGGCCCCGCCTTCGTGAAGACACCAGATTGCAGCTGACGTGTGCCAAGTTTCTACAGAATCCTCTCATCAAGGAATTCACATCGAGCTAAAAGTGTGATTAGATCTTAATCTTAAGTATTTAAGATCAATTTTCAGCAACCGTGTTGATCTTCTAACCTCACTGTTTGTTACAGTTGCATAGCTAAGAGAGACTTGTAATGTCTTTAAGGCTTAATATGCCTTTACTCCTCTTTACTGAAGGATTGCTTAATTCCATCTTAGTTCCTTAATTTAAGCTTCAGACTAACAGTCCATTACAGCTTAACGTAGTAAGATCAACTTACTAAACTTAACCAAGCTTTATCCGTAACTGAATTTAAATTCAGAATTCCATCTTATTAGACGTCATTTAAATGAGGCCTAATTCCAAATGAATGTATTCATTTATTCACTATAACCTTGCTTTAATTAAGGTTTGTTACGAGGAGATATGATTCCTCATACCGAATATCCTTTGGATCAAACATCTCCAGGATATTAACGAAATCAGAGTACAAGATTCAACTGCCTCTTTTATTTATATTCATTAGCTTATATAACAGTTCTGAATATCGTTCATTTAAGAATTCATATTCGCTTAACTCTTTTCAAATGTCAATTTAAAATCCATATTGACCTAAGTATGAATTAATTGTACATTCCAACTTTAAAGTTGTATTCAAGTAAAGAATAGATATTATGTCCTTTTAAAATCTATCAACCATAATTTGAATATATTCAAATTCAATGAATAAAATTTATATTCTCGATCTTATTCAAACAGTTTTTAAAGTGGTACAGCCATTAAAATATCACTCCTTTCCTTTTACTCATTCCTCAAGAATAGAATTTATACAATTTATAAGTCCATACAATTGGACTTCATTCATATCAGACAACATTAACAACTTATAAGGAAAGAAGAATACAACTTCTCCTTTTCCCATTTCCTCGTAGAGGAATAATAAAATCTCAGAAAAGATCCATCCTTAGCTAATCAGAAGAAGCATCAGAAACCACATGTCTTCTTCTTTTTTTTACTCATGGAAACCAGCTGCAAAATATACTTGCACGGGCCAGTTCATTGAATTGAGCATATTAAGCACTTATCATTAAAATGAGGTGCTCTTAATTAACTGTCTCAATAAAAGAACCCTACTTTTATGAAACGTTTAAAAATTGAGATGGACATCATCCACGACTTAAGTGCTGATAAGGATGAACAACTTAACAACCCAATCCTCTAATTACCATCACAATCAGACAAAAAGATTTACTAACTTTCTCTCAAATAATTATTGCAAGAAGTAATTTCCTCCAAATAGTTCTAGTTTAAAAACATCTGTAAGAACTAATACACATATGTATATAATGCTGTTCTAATGTAATTGCTATCAGTTCCATTTCTTTATAATAGTTGAAATTTCAAGAGATGAATTTTAACTAAGAATTCCAACAGAACTACTTCCCTTTCGCACTACTCATTTAATTTCAAACAATCAAATGCATAAGAGAAAAGTAGTCATTCACCATGAAAACACTGGTGTCATTTTTCAAAATTCAACAAACAACATAATACTTCTTTCAAATCAGAAAAGAAGGAAAACAACAATTAAATGTAGATAATTACGTCTAAGGCAGTAAGAAATTCATTCAATATCAAATATAGAATTTCAACTGGATAAGAGAAGAAATAGTTATTACTTACAATTACCCATCCAATATTCTCTTTCTTTTCATCACAACTATACTGAATGATTTAAACAAGAAGTGGTATCAATAAATGATAACAGCCAAAGAGAGAAAGTAATTGAAGTCATTAATCGAATGAAAAGAAGAAGCATCATATTACCTCTTCTCATTGCTTAGCTGAATATCAACTATTTATTACCGACCTGTTCCCATAGGGCAATTTCTTCTAACAAATATAATTCAGTAAATAAAACTTACTAAATACCATTCTAGAGAGTTTGACAGAGTTCATTTGCATCAGGTCTGTAAGTATCAATATCAACGGCCCCTCTAAATAAAATCATTTCCTTTAATTTTTCACCCAACGGACATTCTCGTCCAGATACCAACAAGTAAGAGTGTGCAGCAGACAACAATCATGTTTTCATCGTAATAATAAAGGATTCGTTTTCCAAACACCAAAGGAAGAATCCAGTTCCGGTTCAGTTTTAATGCAAGCAGTAAGAAGTTTAGACTGCAATTTGCATATATATATATATAAATATACACATTCGCTAAAAACAATCACTCCCAGCTAGGTCTGAAACAAGTAAGAATGAGCTACCAGCTATATGGCCATAATATCGCTGTATTAAATAAAGAACTAATCTTTCCAACCGCAAGAACAAGATTTTTCTCTAGTACGGTTCTAATCGAACATCATAAAAAGGTTCGAATATACAGTTCCTTTATTTATATAAATACATTGCAATGAATTCAAAGAGAGATAACAGTACACTCTAATCACTCATCAAATAACCAAGTTTAGTGTTTAAATAATTTATTTCCTCAACAACCATTCACGGCCTTCAACCCACATGGAGATATTGAATCGTTTTTATTCAGTAAGGGTAAAACAATGGAATGAATTCGTTGTTCCTGGTGAAATCATATTCTATGCAATGTAAGGCAACTAGGATAATAACTCACACAAACAGTTTCATCAAGCAATATCACTGTTTTTCCCAATCATTTACATGCACAAAACTCAAAAAACATTATTCACATCGCTGGTACATTCATCAACTCGAACCCATATGGATAATAGAACCAAATACCCAACACTGTCAAAACAAAACTCATACAGCAAGGACAGATCTCATATTTTACTCTTTTTGCAAAGAAATGCCCAAATCGTATTCATCTAAAAAAAAAAAAATGACTCAACCTAGAAAATCACATCAAACATATCAACAATTTCATTTTACAAAAACACCCAACATAAGAGTAGAGTTCTTTTAATGAAGACGCTTAAACAAGAGCAAAACGTTTTAAAGAGAAGAGCTCAACATGCCTGTAAAATTTCTCGTGGCTTGAAGAAAACCGCGTCCACGCCCACAGGAGCTATTCTTCTCCACGGCGACAACAACAAGGCTTTCCCAACAGTCTCCTAACTTCCACAGGCTCAAAAATAGCCGTGGTTACTCCAAACGACAGTAACAATGACCAGAATGGTTGCAGGTTCGAAAGAACCATGAAAGAAATGCAGAGCGAAACTCAAAACCCGAATGAACACAATAACCACAAAATTTCCTCTATTTCCTTTCCAAGGCGAGCTGGTCACCAAAACCGAGACCAATAAATGCATTGAATGCATTGCTTTTTCCTTAATTTCCACGCCACCACCGACTCTGGTTTGGGGAGTTTCATTTTAAAATTTTGCATGTAATTTCCTTCTTAGCTACATTGCTAGTTGGATATCTCCAACTTTTCATGTTCCCGCCAAACTTGGCGTTGAAAATTGCAAGGACATCATTTACCATCCCTTATTTAATTTCTAACCTTCCCTTCTTATTCGCTTCATCAGCATGGGTCCATAGGTTAGCAATAGTTTTAGGTTACATTGTCCATAGTTAGGTATTCACCAAGGTCGCAAATCATTAGGATTTGCAATATTTTAAATTCCTTTTAATTTATCAAACCCTCCTAGGATAGTTGTTAGGTCATAGGTTAGGACTTAACCCCATAGTGTTTTAGTTAATAGGTTCCTTAGTAAGTTTTACAAACTTATGTTCATATTCAGCATAGTGCAGGACGTTCGTTCCATGCCCGACATACCTATACCTTGTTCGCTTTCACCAAAACTCTTACTGTCTTACGCTGCCCGGCATTACAATTTGTATGTAGTTCGGAAATCGACCCTTTTCCATTGGCATCAAGGTACCGGATATTTATACCTGTAACCAGGTTCTGGAGCATTTATAACAACCTTCAATCTGGTTTCAGACTTCATTCCATTTAAAAAGTAAAACGACAAGCGATCATAAAGAAGACCGCAACATACCTTGGATCAATGGAATTGATTCAAGGTGTGCTGTCAACAACAATATGAGTTCATCAAACACAAAAACAGTCTGTTGTTTCGCACTTTGAAAAACACAAGTTACAATGACCTCCGTCTCAAGTAAACAATTTACAGTAAACAAGGGTCCAGATCAGTAACACATTCTTTTTAAGATTAAAAGATATATCTTAACATAATTATCCTCATTTCCACAGTTACAACATCATGAAAAGAGGTTGTCATAGTAGCTTCTAAAAATCAAGACGTTACATTCCTCCCTTCTTAAAGAATCATCGTCCTGATGATCAAATTAGCCAATTCATAGAGTTTTTAGGACTAAATTCAATTATCGTCCTTCCATTCATAAGTTCATACCAAAAACAGATTTAATCATCAAAACAATGTTTTAAGATAACTGTAAAATAGACCAGTAATTGTCCATATTTGGTAGATATCAGTTTTTTCGAATTCAATTTCGATCAAACAAGTATGGAAAAGCAGATCTCATTTCTTCGAGATTTTCCCAAGTTGCACTTTCTTCGCTAAACTGGTCCCATTGGACCTTACATTGATTCACTTCGCGATTTCTTAAGTACAACTGGCGAGTTCCTAGCACTTGAATGGGCTTAACCATGATTATTCCTGGGTCTTGGCTACCTCTGGGATCGTTAGTGCTTACAACCCAGAGTAATGATGGCACTCCTAGGCCTCGCCTCATAGACACTGTGTGTAATGCCTCAGATTAAAACACTCAAATAACCCATGTTAACAGTAAAATTATGGAATTGTTAAAAAAAGGATTAATGAGAACAAGTGTTAGGTATTACGTGTTCCAATTCACTTTGCCGTGTTGTCAAACGGTGCCAATGGCCTGCACCGCTACGACTTCTCACATGGTGCAATTGTTGGTTAGATTGGCAAAACCAATAACTGTGCGGATGATCAAATGTTAAAAAAAAGATTATTAGTTTAAAAGACTGCGGATTTAAAGGGACATTTGTCAATCTCCGAAGACAACATTGGTGCACATGGAAGAGGGAGTGATAAAGTGACAATAACCGATTTCCTTGGGGCAGGTTCTCCATATTTGTTTAACCATTAAATTGCTTTATTTCATTTTGAGATGATTGTTTAATCCGTGTTTCCTAAGTTGCACTTATTTCGTTATAGGTTTAAGCCATATAATTTTCGGATAGGGAAAATAATTATAATCAACTTATAAAACTTATCACTTTAAAGTTTTCTAAATCATCTTATTAAAACACTACTTTAGATAAGGTCATTACAACCTCACTAGGAATTGTTAATTAAGTCACATAGAAGGGTTAACTAAGGGCAAGTGGGGGTCAAAGTTAAGTACAAAAGTAGGATTTAATTGTAGCCTTAGGATCAAAATGATCTCCACTGTTAGATTTTAGGTATCCTCATGATTTTGTTAAAACAAATTTCTTTTCCCCTCTCTTCATTTTTTCTTATTTTCTTTCATTTATAATCTTGGTTGCAGGTTTTTGGAGCAACTTTCATGGAGTTCAAGTATATAATGGAAGGATGAACACACACACATGATATACATACATACATTTATATATACCCAGATCTATTATGGGCGACTTTGTAAAGATTCAAACCCTAGCTGAAGGGTGTGTGTGTATATATATATATATATATATATATATATATATATGGTACGTTTTCTTTTTATTTAAGGGGTTTCCAATATATAAATGCCTCGTTTCCATTTAAATACTCGAGTTTTTGATGTAGGACCGTGCGCTAGGTGGTGAGTGTAGCGGCCAATGAGAGGAGCGGCGGCCAAGTTGCGGCCTGTGCGTGTTGACATGCCCGTATCAAGACCCAAGGGCCTGAGTTTTGAATAGTAAGGGTCGTGCTCTAGCTGTAAGCAATGGGGAAGGGTCACAGGGACGACCCAAGGCCATATGGAATTAAGGTTTGGGGGCTGTGGGGGTCGCAACAAGGCAGGCCGCGGCCCTCACAATGTTTATTTTATTTACATTGTTACAATATAAACGTCTATGTGTGTGTGTGTATAAACTCTTATATATATAGTATTGGCTTTAACAATATAACTAACGTATTTAAATATAAACCAACTACTATTATATATGTAATATATCTACACACACATATATACACAATATACACGGGTATGTACACATATATTTTGATATTACAAGGATAAACTCAATTAATAAGAAGAAAGGAGATTTTTAAATAAGTTATGGATTTTAAAATATATATAGAGATAGAAATTGATTTAGCAATGGATCAATTTAAGGTAAGTATGGGCTTCAATTGCAGTTCTTAAGATAGATGGAGAATCATGGAATATAGGACTCAACCAAAACCACCACCAAAGGAAAAACTCTTGAATCCAAAACCATGAAAGAGTATAAATTTCATTTATAACTCTATTTACAGTTTAACTCCATAGATTTCAATAGAGAAGAGAACAACTATAATCAATTAGAAGGTAATAAACAAGAGTTCAATATTAACCCCTTTCTTTTGAAACAAAGAGATAATACAAGATTACTTCCATTTAACCGTATGCACTCTAAATTTCTTCACAATTAACAATTCAACCAAGAAGGAGCTCATGTTTTTTAATCAAAACTCTAATGCAAAAGTTGATGATCAAGTTTGGAGAGAAACAAGGATTTGATAGGAGAGATCTGCCATTAATAACATACGTTGATCCGAATTATTTTTGGAATTCGGTGAACAACACATTAATGGTGGCATTCAATGTGTTATGACAATACATTCATAATAAAATAGCTGAAATTGTAAAAACAATGAACTGTATTGCAGAAATGAAACTGTAACTGTAAAAGTAAAATAACTTTATTAAATATGTATATAAAGTTGGCAAACTCTATAGGAGAGATGTCTGCCGAATCTCTTTGCAAATGAAAATGGGTGCAAAATGGGAAAACTTTGTAGGAGAGATGCATGCCTTGCAATTCTTTGCAAATGAAGATGTATACAAATGGGAAAACTCTCTATATGAGAGATGTATGCCTCCAAACTTGAAAACCTGTAACCTACAACTTTTGTATATAAAATCTTTCCACTTTCAAACTTGTGTCTTCATCCGAAACCATCTTATTTATAGTGAAACAATGTCAAAGATGAAGGGTTCCAAGTGGAAGTTGAAAGGTCATCAAATGAAGGGTTTGAAATAGAAGCCAAAATGTCATCAAATGAAGGGTTCCAAATGGAATACGAAAGGTCATATTTCTTGGAGATGTCATCCATCCACGTTTGGAGTGAATTTGAATGGGCAAAAAATGACAAAATCCGAATATCATATTATTATTTTTAAGTGCTCCTTGTTGGGGTCATATCTTCTAGCTCATTGACCTGATTGGCGAACTGTTGGATCCGTTGGAAAGATAAGAGAGTGAACTTGAAAATATAATCTATGAAAATAGACTATGGTATCATCATACAATCTGAATCCCATGAATTCTTTGAAGACCCTTAAAAAATGTAAAATGCCAAATCCGTCAAAACCTGCTAAAAATAGATTTCAGGACTTTCTAAAAATATACTTTTTATTTCTCTGACTACTGACATGGATTAGTATTGCTCTGAGAACTCATTTGGATCAAACGTTGCAACATTTCCTTAATAGATCACTAAGAGGAAAGAAAATAATAATCTCACAACTCTTCTTCTTACACCCATTTTGTTTTTTCATTCCAAATACATATTCACAATGACAAGAGGAAAAAAAGGCTTCAAACAATGATCTACAAGTTAACAAGACAACTTGAACTTATTTCTTAGTCTAACCACAATGTAATCTTCTTATCAACATTGTGAAGAAAACATTGTTTTACGACTTGCACAAACAATCTTAAATTCATTTTCTTTATCCAACAATAAAACTTCTCATTTCACATAAACAAAAGAGCATATTTGCTCATATATTTACAATTTTACACTTTCCAATCTGCATTACATTTCCTTGTTCAAGGCTTACAAATGCAATAAACAAGTACACAACTTGATCAACTTGAAACACAACCATTTTCAACTATCCCAATTAATAAAACGGGTTTCCCACAAGTAGAATACAACAACATAGTCCCTCACCAATGTTTCCTCTTTCCATTCTCATATCCAAACACATCAAAAGGGAGGTGGAGGAAACATTCACCTCCCAACCATGCAATGGGAGAAAATCTCTTCCCCTTTGCCCCATGAATCCCCCAACTTCCGAGAAGACTCCAAAGCCAACACCAAACTTGGAACAACAAAATATTTTCCTAATACCCATACACACATGCTCTTTCAAGAAAACTTATCTATAAGCAAGAGGACAAGATAAGGACACGAGAGAAAGAGATCACATTCTAAATCACAATTTACGCATTTCCAAGCCATCAATGGCTTGTAAGAGGGAAATATGGTCATCCCAAACCACTTATCGCTCCACTAAGGAATGGGGCATAAGTTCTTGGTTCCTCCATAATAACAAGAAAACAATGCAATTAAACACTTATCCTTCCACCTGCTTTACCAACCCACTTATCCCTCCACTCGAACAAATCCCACATCCCCTTGGTTCCTCCTTTAGGTTACACAAGGTTTACTTCAAATTATTTAGCTACTTATCCCTCCATCATGACCCATAGTTTCCCACACACACACATACACTCTTGTTAGCCCCACAATGGGTGTATAACAAGTACACAACAATAATAAAATTTCAATACAACTCAAGTGAGCAAAAAAATACACACATTCTATCAAGACGGAACAAGATAAAATAATAATTTTTCAAGAAAACAAAGGTGAAGGTAACCAACTTTTTACTCATCTTGTCCTTTCAAGTCCAAAATAAAAAAGCAACTTCAAACACTTCCCCAAAATTCCAGCAGCACTTCCTTAGGTCAAGAGGCCTCCCTAAAATGAGAAAACAAGTCTCTTTAAATAGGCAAAACTCAAAAGAGCACCCTTTTTAGGATTGTGCCAAGTGGCAACATCCTAAGTTCTCAAAGCAATTCCAAAAGCATGACCACATGGGCCAAATTTAAAATCTCACAAAATCACCTACAGTAAATGCTCTTATATGGAAATGAATTGAAAATATAACAAGTCTAAAATAAAAAATTCCAAAATTAAATACAACTCAAATCGCAAGTCATCCACTTAAATCAATTTACAACAAAATAAATGCAATGTGGTTGAATGGTTTTCAAGGCTCATTATGAGGTCTTTTTGAGCTGCCAAATGGCCAAAAGTCATCAAAAAGTACACCTACCTAGGTGTATGAAAGGGTTTTGAGAGTGTGGGACAAAGTGCACTTGTCCCACACACCACTCAAAAGTGGAAATTCGTGTTCACCAAAAATAGAAGATTTCCAACAACCCAACTAAAGCAAAACCCACTCAAAACAAGTAGACTAGTCATTAACCCAAACTACTAAATTAGCTTAATAAAATCAACCAAGTCAAACAAATTAAGCTAAATATTAAATTTGAAGATGGGAAACAACAATACAATACTATCAAAATAAATAAATTCCAACACATGGGTCACCATACACATAACCCAAAACACCTAATTCCAAGTCCGAGTGACTTATGTTGGTCAAGGAGCTTTGCCGGAGTTAGTCCCCCTTCATCCTTTTTGGTGTGTTTTTTTTTGTTTCTTCGCATGTAGATTTTGGGTACATGTTCACCATCTGCACACTCAATGCACGCATCATATTTGCTTAAAATGATAACAAATTTTACTACTACTATATTTGGGAACAAAACACACCAATTATCCATGTATCTCATTATTCAATAGTAAGTTAGAACATGCTCACAATATATCAATTTGACATCATCAAAATTAGAATATCTAACCAACAATAATGCATAAAAAATCTATTTGATATAACCATTTAAAGTGCATGTCAAATATCATCAAACTAAACCATGTCCAAATGAGTCGATCATAAGGTTGACACCATGTGGCAACTCAAAATCACAAAATAATCCATAATTCAAAGTACCCTGAGATCTTTAGGAACCTGGTGTCGATACAGGCACACCCATGCCACACACATATACAATGACACACATAAAATGAGATCTATTATATGAAAGTAAATCCATTTAAACAGTGCTCAAGAAGAGTGGGCACTACATCCCCCTCCCCTTAGAACACGACTTTTTCTTGTAAGTCACTAGAATAAGTGAGGGTATTGAACCCTCAGTGTAGCAACATCCTCCCATGTGGTAGTAGTCTCATCATATCGATCTCACTGTACTCGCACCTAATCAAGCTCATGGCCTCAAAGGCCCAGGCTCTAGTACGTGCACGGGCTCCAAAGTCACCCTGCCTGTCCCTCCACCTGTAAAGATGTCCAATCTAGAATGTGAGAAGGATCCTGAACATATCTCCTCAGTACTAAAACATGAAAAACATCGTGGATCCATGACAATCTAGGTGGCAAAGCTAGATGGTAGGCTACTGGTCCGATTCGCTCCAAAATGTCAAAAGGTCCCAAAAAATGTGGTGCTAGCTTATAACCCTTTCCATATTAGATAGGACTCTTATGAGGTTTGACCCGCAAAAATACCTTCATACCCACCTCAAAACTAGTGTCAATCATATGGGCATCTACATACTTCTTTCGCTTATCATGTGCCTCATGAAGTCGTTTCCTAATAAGAACTACCTATGTCTCTCCATATCTTTAAGCATGGTAGGACCCACTATAACCCTATCCTTAATCCAATCCCAACTCAAAGGAGTCCTACACTCTCATCCATACAACACCTTATAGGGTGTCATACCAATAGAAATGTGATAGCTCATTATATGAAACTCTACCAAGTACAAGTAGTCCTCCTAGTGGGACTGGTGATCCATCAAATACATGCAAAACATGTCCTCTAAAACCTGATTAACTCGCTCGGTTTGACCATCAGTCTAAGGGTGGTAAGTGGTACTAAAATTTATCTGTGCGCCCAAGATCTCCTACATAGTGGTCCAAAAGTTGGACATGTACAATGGATCACGATCACAAATAATCCTGTGTGGAATCCCATGTAACCTCACAATCTCATCCAAGTAGACCTTGGCTATGGATTTAGCAGTATATATGGTCTTCATTAGAGAAAAGTATGCTACCTTGGTCAATTTGTCTACTGTGACCATGATCACATCATGACGATAAGCCGAAGTGGGTAGACCAACAATAAAATCCATGGAAATAGTGTCCCATTTCCACTTTGGAATGACATGTGGACATAAAAGACTGACAAGATGCTAATGCTCGGCCTTCACCCTTTGGCACTTTAAACAATGTGCCACAAAAGTTGCAATGTCTCTTCGCAACCTATGCCCAATGATACAACTGTTGTAATTATGTGTGCATCTTTTTCACCCCCAAGTGGGATGAATAAGGTGCATGATGGGCCTTCTGATAGAATGAGTCAACGAAGATCACCCTCTCTAGGTACGTAGATACGTCCCCTATGTCTCAACAGTTCATCTGCCTCTAAGGTATACCCCTCAAATTTATCCTTAAGGGCTTGCTGTGCCTCAATCTCCCTCCAAAGTGCCAAATAAAATCTATTTCTAGGAAGTTGTGCTAGGATTTGGCCCCTCAAATCTATTTGAACAGTCAAATCCATCATGTATACGTAGTATGTGACTTAGGGAATCTTTAACAACATTTTTGTTGCCCTTCACATGCTCGATATCCATCTCATATTCACAAATGAGCTCCATCCAATGCCGTTGACGGGCGTTTAGATTAGGCTGAGTAAAAATGTGGCAGAGGCTCAAGTGATCGGTCCTTAATACAAATTATCATCCCAAGATAAAATGATCCAACAAACCAATGCATGAACCATTGTAGTAAGCTAAATCTCATGAGTGGGATAATTCAACTCATAATCTCTGAGCTTCTGGGACTCAAAAGTTATCACACGACCCTCCTACATGAGTACTGCCACCAATCCTGCCAATGAAGCATCCGTGCAAACTGTGAATTCCTTGGTGAGGATCAGGAATGGCTAAGAATAGGTGTACTAGTGATTCTCTCCTTAAGCATCTTAAAGGCCTGTTCACACTTCTCCGTCCACTCAAATTTTTCCCCTTGAAGAGAAGTGATGGGGTGAGATATACAAAGAAAGTCATGTACAAACCTATGGTAGTAGCATGCCAAGCCCATGAAACTACGCACCTATGTAACACTAGTGGGTACATGAAAATATAACATTACCCTTATCTTGGAGTGATCGAACTATAATTCCCTCACCTAAAATGATGTGCCCCAATTATTGAACCTCTGTCTGAAAGGAGGAACACTTAACAAGGCTCTCATACAAATGATGCTCCCTCAAAAATTGTAACACCTACCTAAGGTGGTCATCATGCTCCTCCACTGTGCATGATAAAATCAAGATGTTGTCTATGAAAACAAGGAAAAAGTGGTCTAAAAATGTCATAAACATGTCATTCATCAAACTCATGAATATGGATGGGGCATTGGTTATCCTAAAAGGTACCAATATGAACTCATAGTAGTCATATCTAGTCCAAAAAAATGTCTTATTGATTTCCACCTTCTATAATCATCAATTTATGGTAGTAAAATTTCGTATCAATCTTCAAAAATATGGTGGCACACATGAATCTAATCAAAGATGTCGATCAATCCATGGTAGAGATAATGATTCTTCATTGTTACCTTATTCAACTGTCTATAGTCAATGCAAAGCCTCAAATATATGTCCTTCTTCTTAACAAATATGACTAGTGTGCCCCACAAGAGACATGCTAGGATGAATCAATCCCTTCTCAATAAGAGCTTATAATAATATGTTGATCTCAAAAATCTCAGGTGTGATCATCATATAAGGTGCTCATCAAATTGTCTTTACCCGAGGTATTAAGTCTATGTGGAAATCGATCTCTCTTTGCGGAAGAATACCTGGTAACTCACTATGGAACACATCGTAAAAACTCCCAAAGAATGTGGTGGTCATCTAAATGATGGGCCTAGAAAATCATATTCTTTGATCTATCAGTAACTAGTGATGTAAAACAATTTACATCCCTTCTGCATACTCCACTTAAGCTGCATAGTGGAAATAATGTGCAGATGGAGAGTGGCCTCTAAATCTCTATCACAACTACCTATGTACCAAGGTCATCGTGGCACTCAATGACCTTGCAGTAATAGTCCTACCTTTTCTTAATGGGAAGTGCAAGCCAATCCATCCCTAAAATAACCTCATATGATCACAAGGGAAGGACTTGTAAGTGCACCATAGTGGTGAATGTTCATAAATCTAGGACATAGTCTATAATAATCATGCTCACATGTAACTTGGCACTAGAAGCCAACTCAACCTCCCAATTTATGTCCTTCCTAACTACCACTAGCCTACACCGATCCACTAATATAAGAGATATAAAAGAATTAGATGAACCTGAATTAAACAAAATGGAGATGGGAACTCCTCCAATACTATCTAATGCCTCTATCATTATGGCCTAGTACTCTACTTGACAATTATCTACCACTGCATACACTCTATGAGATCTACCCATATCCCTATTTGTAGTCTTTGATGCAGGGGATTTCCCCTATTATATGTTATAATGTTTCGTGGGAAGTCCTTCTTGTGGTGAGAAGGATCCTAGCAAGTGAAATAACCTCCTCCCTGTCTCTGAGCTAAACCCATACCACATGTCCCTCGTGAACTCAATGCATTGGACATGTAGGTCATTTCCTATAAGTCTGTTATGAATGGGATGCCCTATCATGTTATCCTTATCGTCCCTATCATCCTTGGACTCTAACATTCCCCTAAAACTATGAACTGATGCCCCTATGTCTTTGAGCACCATAGTGAGGTTAGAAACGTTATTGTTGTTATTATTGTTGAGGTCGAGGTGTTTGTACCAAGGTCTAAATCCCCCTTTAGGAGGATGTGGTACTCCTCTTGAGTGATTGTTTTGCATGTCCTAAATATATGCTCTGGAATTTTCCATGGCCCGGGTCTTACCTATGTTCTCCTCAATGATGTATGTCTTCTCCATAACCCCAAAGAGGGTCTGTGGGCAGTGCATATGTACTACTCCTCCAATATCTAAGTTTATATCCCAAATGAATTGGTGAATTTGTACCTACTTATCATGCATATAATTCACAAACTGAAGAAGATCCAAAAATCTTCCCCTCATACTCTGATACTTCACTAGTCCCCTGTCACAAATCATGGAACTCATCAATACGATGTTACAAGTAGCATCTAGAAATGTATCTCAACCTAAATATCTCATAAAAAAATTCCTAAGTTAATATATCAACATCAATTAGGAGATTTTGTTCCTAAGTCCTCCACCAAAATCCGGCTTCATCTCTCAATAATTTTATAGCTACACAAGGCTTGGTGTTTCTTCATAGGGGTAGATCTTGAAGCACCTGGTCAAACTGACCAGCTATGTCTCAACGTGAAATCTTGTGGTGTCCCTAGAGTAGGTGGGCAGGTGGAGTCTCAATATATCTCTAATGTGGTCTGTTGCATCCAATTGCCTAGATCTAGGCCTCTTCTCTGATATGTGTCTCTCCTCTCGTCGCTAATGAGGTGGAATCCTAGAGCTTCGATGCAACCTCTCTGTGGGCAATTGGTGGTGGGGACCCGCGTCCCTCCTGTGATGGGTGCGGTGAGCGTGCCCTTTGCTCCTCTACTTTCTTTGGAACCCGCTCTCTAAGAGAAGTCACTACCTCCTGTAATGCCTGATGGATCTGAGCTCCTAATACCACCTAATTCTACTCGGGTGGGGTAGATGGTCCACTCCGTGCTAGCTCTGGTAGGGTACGTATGTGCGTAACTCTGCACAGGGCCATGATGGAGTTTAGAACGCTAAGAAAAAGTGGTCGAAAACAATTTATTTTAAGTTTTAAACACTATCCAGAGTCTTAGTGTTGGAACCTCATGCTTTGATACCAAGTGTAATGCCCCAAATTTAAATGCTCAAATAACCTGTGTTAACCCGTGTATGGTGATCCGTCATGTATGGTTGTCGAAGAAATACATCACAAACATCCAATGGTGTGACATCACATGCCACCACATTTTTGAACAGTTTGATTGAATAGCGAAGGCGACATTGTCAATTCACACAGATGTCTCTTTCTTGATTGACCCAACCAACAGAGTATGGTTGTGGGTGAGGAGTTACCAGATGTAGCCTCTTTACTGGTTTTGCAGGTATCAAATTATTTTGACTACCACTATCTAGAATAAAGTGAAGAGCCATACCATTTACCCACATTTGTGAGTGGACTAGACATTTTGGATCCTCTTTTGGTGGGGATACTATTCATGCGGTGGTAATGGTGGTATATGGATCTACATCCATAATTGACTCTTCTTCATGGGTACCTTGGTTCTCTACAGAGGTTTCTCCTGTATCTGGTTCACACAACTCTGTTAGCAGAGTTTTTGTTTGTTGACAACTCGACAGTTCTTCATGTCATGATACCTGCTCTTGTGCTTTTCACACCACATCCCTATGTCTTTTCGAGGCTTTTCTTTCCATGCCCGCTTCTTGTCCTGTTTGTGTGATGGTCAATCCCTTGCTACTTGGTGTCAGCTTTCCCTTTATTGGAATATGAAATATCTTTATTTCCCCTACTTTTGGACCTTTCTTCAATCTTGATTGCATATCGGTAGGCTACCTCAAGAGTATTGATGTCTGCAAACTCCATCTCTTCTTGGATGTAATATTGCAACCCATTGTAGTATTTGAGAATTCGATGCTTCTGGGTGTCCTATGCACCCACTTTTGCTGATAGGGTATGAAACTCATTGGTGTAGTCCAGCATTGTTTGATCATGACCTTGACGCAAATGATGTAGTTTCTTGAACTGGTCCTCGTAGGTTTTTACTGGATAACACTCTTCTTTGACGACCTCTACGAAACCGCCCCATGTTTGTGGAGGTTTCGTATGGACTGTTACATAATTATCATCATCCTCTTGTAGGTGGTATGATTCGCACCATTTTTTGACACGAAGAGATGCTTTCACAAGTGTAAACATTATCTTTTTAGCATCAAAAAAATTATCGATAGAGAAATACAATTCTAGTTGATCGAGTCATTTATCTAATTCATCAGCATCAATTGTTCCTTCAACCCGTGGAATGTCAAAATTTACTTGTACCTTGAATGGTGTTGGGCCCCCGAAGGGTTTGCTTGATGCGGGTGTAGTTGCAGAGGTGGGGTTGGCTACAGGGACAACTCGAGAGTGGACATCAATGAACTGTGCCATCATCTCCCTTCTCTATTTCTCAATAGCTTCATCAAACATTTCTTTGAAGGGATCTCCTGTTTCATCGTGCGTTGCTTGAGGTCATTTGAAGTGACAAGGAAGGTAATCCGAAGGATTGCGAGTCTGGACACCGTGCTTTTGGTATTTTGATCTTGTGCATTCTGACATACAAGAGTGGAAAGAACCTAGCTCTAATACCACTGATCCGATTGAGGTGTAACCCAGTGGACAACACATTAACGATGGTCCTTGATGTGTTATAACAATCAATTCACAATGCAAGAGCTGTGAACACAAACTAATTTTATTGCAATTCTAAATGTATACAAATTGGTAAACTCCATAAGAGAGATGCCTGCCCGGAGATCTATCTCTTTATTCAAAACAAGTTGCTTTATAGCTATACAATGGAGAATATGAAAAATTGCTAAAAATAGAATATAAAGGGTTCCAAAGGGGAATCAAAAGGACATCCTACATAGAGACCATTCATATCCACCTTAGGGATGGCTTCTAAAAGACAAAACTCAAAAAATCCGGAATCTATCATACTATTATTATTATTTTATTTAGTGCTACTTGTTCGGGTTATATTTTTTAACCCATTGACGCATTTGGTGAAACTCAGGATCTGTTGGAAAGACGATGGAATGAACTTGAAAAACATTGCTAAAGCCTAAGATAATAACATGTAATGTCCCCTTTTTCGAATTGATTCAATTAAAGGCTTCTTGTCAATCCTTCTTCCTGTGGGCAAGAAGAAGATGAACAAGGGAAGCCCTTGGATTATAATTAGTCTTTCTTTAATTAATAATTTTATTTTTCTTTTGTATTTCCCTTCTTAAGCAGGTCGGCTGGGTTGGAGAGCTTTTAATATAAGCTCAAAAGATGAAATAAGCTTCTAAGCCGAGTCGGGGGGGGCCTCCTCAGAGCTTGAGGGTGGGGGGCGTCCCCTCCCAAAAGGGGGCAGCCCCCCCAACCCGATCTCTGAGCGTCGGTCTTTACAGAATTCCTCATTAAAGACTCTTGTCACCACCATAAAGATATATAAGGGTCGCATAGGCTCATTTTGGGCATGTTTTTTTGGCTAATATCATTTTATATTTTTGGTTCTAAAGTTGGTTGCTCTATTCCAATCCACAAAGGGGCGAAAATCCATTAGTGTGGCAACCAAGGAGGACAAAACCCTTCCTTGTTGAAGGTTGGAGAATGAAAACTTTCCAATTTGGCGGTGTTAAGGGCTTTTACGAAGACTATCTTGCTGGTTGGGCAGCTAGGGCATTGAAGGAGAAGAATATCAAGGGTTCTTCATCACTTTGGCACCCTCTCCTAGGGTGGCGACTTGGGTAGGAGTGTGTTTGGGTGCCTTCTAGGGAACGTTTTGGCATTAAAAGTTGATATTCAAACTTCTCCAATTTTATAAGGCTGATACATCACTTATTTGGTATTTATTAGGGTTTAGAGACCTCATTTTCAGTCACTTTTGAGAGCTGTACTTCTGCTGCTAATTAATTAATTCCCAGTTGTGTTTGTGGTTGAGTTTTGAGTGATAATTTCCCTAAAATATTCCCAAAGTGTTTCTACATGTTGCAGATGATGTTATTGATAAATTATTGCCCTTTCATAGCTTCTGTTCCAAAAATCAGTTCGCCGTGCACTGCTGTTCCATGTTTTTAGTTGGCTGGTATAAAAATCATAATACATTTTAGTTTGGGTTTGTGTGATTTCATTGTTTTGTGGTTCAGCCCTAGAAAGATACATTACATAGCACTTCAGCTATCGTTATATAGTCCAAAGCCCAAAAATGCTCTGAAGACCTCCAAAAATGCTAAATACTAAAGTTGCTGAAAACTGCTAAAAATCGATTTTTAGGACTCTCCAAAAATGATTTTCAGAAATCCTGTTCTGGATCACTTACCTTATGTGTGGGGAAGAAAAATATTCATTATGATTGCATGCAAATAGCATTATTTATGTTGTACATATTTAGTTTGAAAATTAAGGAAGAAAATACATATTCCATGAGCAAACCATTTTCAGATCTGACTCGTTCCGGTATTCCAATAAATATTCTAAAATCTTAATACCATAGTGATCTGCATGCCCAAGCCAATATTTTTATTTATCGCGCGTGACAACAAATCAACTCTAGGACTTGAGCACAATGTTTCCATGCAGCCACATCCATAATGTTAATTTAAGAAACCAGAGATCTGTGTATGCATATTGATGATTTTCTTTTAGACCCTACAGAAAGGAATTATAGTAACATATCCATATCCTAAACTTTGTGCAATCCTTGTGGATTTTCGCCTCTTATCACGTCCATGAAGATAAATTGATTTCCCGCAGCACGTTTTTGATGTATTCCTTGTGTAATTTTTTTATGTCAATCCATTCACCTCGTATATATTATCTTTCTGCCTCACTCTTCTCTTTTCACATTTGACATAGAACCTTGTTTGATATTCTGATGCACTTATAGGTTTTAAATTCTCTGGGTCTTAGAACATAAGATCTTTAGGCCTAGATAATTATGGGTCTTAGAAGCATGGGCCCATAACTTGTTAAATTTTCTTACTTAAATGGAGATGCTTGCAATGACTGGGATACTTGTTTTGTGCCGCTATGGACTTTTCTTATCCATTATATATGTTGCTATAATTTAAACAAAAATGTCAATCCTTTCATCTTGTGTATAATAATTTTTTGTCTCACTCTTCTCTTTGCACATTTGACATAGAACCTTGCTTGACCTATGTACACACCTTATTTTTCAGACTTACTAATGATTTCTCTTTGTAGATTGTTGGCACATTAATCTCCTTGAGTGTGTGGGTTAAGGGGTGCCATCGAAAGCAGGGTTGGCTGGTTAGCAGTATCTGGTGAGAGAGTTGTGTGTGGCATCTCCCTAACTTGTCCTTGCATGGCTCCGTACTACCTTTCTACTACTTCCTTACAATCTGTTTGTGTCCACTTGATATCATTAGTATTATCACCTTCACATCCACCTATAACACCTTTATATCTCCTTCATACCTCTTCCAAGTGTTTGCTCTACCTCCATTCACTCAATCGTCTCCTTACCTTTATTTCAGGCTATTTGTGGCCGGTCGATCCCATTGGCTAAGAGAGATAGTGACATCAACTTATGTTCTCCTATACATAGGTGGCATTTCTCTATATCATCTCATATAGTCTGCTCTGCTTTAGCTCGCAAATGTTCTCTGCTTTAGCTCTCAAATATGCTTTTAAAGGTTTAAGAGGTTTAGATTTTAGTGGAGCTTATACTTGGAGGCCTACTTTAGAGCATTGGGTTATTAAGAACAAGCGTAGGAATTGTACTAGCGGGGTCCACCAAGTCTTTTGAGTCCTCGACTTTGGTCTACTTATGTCTTCTACCTATCCCTCTTGAGATCCATTCACGACAACTCTTTCACGAGGTGCCACTAACTCTAGGGGATTAATGTGCCAACGATGTCTTCGCAAAAGCTTTGGAACCCTATGCCTTGAATACGAGTGTGGATTGCTTTCTTCTAAATCCATAACTATTATGCCCCCTTTAGCTAAGATGGTCAATATGATTATCCTCTTTATGTTCTCAATAATATATATTAGGATATAAGTAAAAATCACCCTATGCCTTGGATGCAAGTGTGGACCATTGTCTTCTAGATCCATGACTATTACGCCCCTTTAGCTAAGATAGTCAATATGATTATCCTCTTACTCTTCTCGATAAAATATATTAGGATATAAACCATTCTAGGGCCAACACATAAGCCAATGATAGCACCAAGGGGGTGTAATAGTCGTGGATGTAGAAAACAATAGTCCGCACTCGTATCTAAGGCATAGGGTTCCAAAGCCTATGTCTAAGAAAGGGTCTGAAGTCTTACTAGTATCGTAAGATTGTAAGAACAATGATAATAATCTAGTGCCATAAGATGTCTAAGCTAAGGGTTGTAATGCAATGTGGTGGATATAGGCAAGAGCCGTAATGCATAAAGCAATAGACAAATATATGCTACTTTATTCTTGTCTAATTCATGATACATCAGGCATAATTAATCATATCAACATAAAGGAAAGAAAAGGATTAATGATACTTACCTTTGTGAAGGCACTATGGGCACATTAACCATTTAGGGTTAGTAGCACCTTGTGAGAGAGTTGTTGTGGGTGAATCAGTTGAAGGATAGGTAGAAGATATAAGTAGACCAAAGTTGGGGACTTCAAAGATTTGGTGGACTTCGCTGGTGCAACTCCTGCTCTTGTTGGTTTTAGTAACACGATGCTCCAAAGTAGACCTTCGAATATAAGCTTTACTAAACCCTAAACCTCTTAAATCATTAATGACAAATTTGCGAACGAAAGTACGGAAAACTATGTTATCATGATATAGAGAAATGACAAAGCCGCTTATTTATAAGAGAACATAACTTGAAGTCACTATCTTTCTTAGCTGATGTCATCAACCTTTGTTGGAAATAAGGGTTCTACTAGACGGCATCGACCATTGGCCATAGTCTAACATAAAGGTAAGGAGAGGAAAAAGTGAATGGAGACAGATCCAATACTTGAAAGAGATATGAAGGGGATCTGCAAGTGTCATAGGCAGATGTGAAGGTGATAGTTGTAGACACCCTTAAAATACCCATTACGCAATAACCTCCGAAAACTCCCATATCGTCCCATAATCGTTGCACAACCTTCCTATGACCATTTTCAACGCCATTCGACACATTCTGCTATTTAACGACATTTAATGACATTTTACGGCATTTTGCTATATCATTGTAACTAACATTTTCATCCATCCTGGTCATTAAAATGACCCCTTTATCAATCGTTACCATTTGCACCTAATATTAAATCCATTATCCATCCATATCCCACTTCTAGAGTTTTTTAATTAATTCTATTACACTCACTATACACTATACACCCATTTGGCTAATTTAATTAGCTATTTAAATAAATAAAACAAATTAAGTATACTCACTATCCACCCATCTCCACTTCATTGATCACTTCACTTGAGTTGACTAAGCAATGCCACTTGAGCACCCACTTTGATGAGGTGGCTTAAGTCAAGTTTTAGAATCCTAAAAACATGGAAGCAAATATGCACACACACTTTAGAATAATTCAAAGCCAACCAATTTGAAATAAAGCCTCTTTATTCATCTATAAATAAGAAGCTTTATTCCTCTATAAATAAGATGCTTTATTCCTCTCAAATCATCATTGGAAGCTTGAGAAATTCGCAATATTACCCTGCTCCATGTTTACTCATACTTCCACCCTTTACGACATCCCTGGCCAGCCCCAGATCTAGGTTGTGTCCCCTCCCTCTACTTGTCATATGTTTACCTACACGTATGTGAAGAAAGCCATTTCAGCCATGAATAGTAGTAGGGCTGCAGTTGAAGAGGGCTTACAGGTGGAATTCTTCAAGCACGGTTTGGACACGCTAAACAACTATCTTGTGGACCTCTTTAATCAGGTGGTTTATACAGGTTTTCAGAACTTGTGGTTCTACCTTATCATTCACCCCATCCACAAATCGGGTCCCACTTCCGACTCGAAGAACTACATGACGATCATGGTGTGCCACACGTTCTCCAAGCTTTACGCCACGGTCTTCCACATGCGGCTTTATGAGTTTCTGAAGCAGTACCATTACAGAGCCAGGGGGCAGGCGAGGTTCCGACCTACTTAGCAGACCATCGACCATATCCTCACCTTTCGGGCCATTATTGAGGAGGCACACCATTGCTCCTCTAGGGTTTTTCGCTGCTTCGTGGATTTTCGGAAAGCCTTTGACTCGGTGCCACGAGAAGCTCTTTTCCGTAGACTTAGAGACATCGTTATTTCTGAAACTCTTCTTGCCGCCATTATGCGCATATATGAGGAGGTTTTGGGCTGCCTTCACATTGCTGTTGGTTTTTCAGATTTCATCAAGAGCACCATTGAGGTTAAACAGGGCTGCCCCTTCTCGCCTACCTTGTTTGGTATTTATATTGATGAATTGGAGGAATTTCTCAAGGACCATATCCAAGAGGGGGATGGTTGCCTTCTTCACCAAGTGTTGATCTACATTCTCCTTTTCGCGGATGATGTACTCTTCCTTGCCTCTTCCGTGGAAGGACTCCAGAGGCAACTAGACGCCTTAGCCCCCTCTTTTGCGACCACAGACAACTGACAGTCAACCTTGGTAAAACCAAGGTTATGATCTTCAATGGATTGAAGACTTTTGACTTCCACTTCTTCTTTAGAGGGGAAGAGGTTGAGATCACCAGCTCCTACACTTAGGAGTTTTATTCACCGGGCCCCATTTTAGTCTTCGGCTTGCTCTTTAGCCCCGCATCAACAAGGGGTATGGCTTTTTGGCAATCTTGGAGAGACAGTGCTTCCGCCACTTCCAGGACATCTTGTTGAAGATGTCTCTCTCAAATTCTCTTGTGAGGCCCTAGTTCTCTATGGATTTGAGGTTTGGGGGCCATCCCTGCTTGATTCTGATTGGGCTACTGTTGAGTGAGTCTAGATCCTCATGCTCGGACGCATCATCAGGTGCAAAGAGAGTTCCCCACAACATCCTCTTGGATGAGTTTGGGGCTCGGCCCTTTATACTGGAGACTATTTTTGGCCTTGTTTCGCTTTTGCATCACATCCGGGGGCTTTCAAATTCTTTTGTAAGCAGGGATAGGTATCTCTACCTCGCCTACCGTTCTTTTGAGGCTATTGCTTTTTTGACCACAGTGGTCATTCACTCTGCTAGTATGTCGGAGTTTCACGTCTTCTTGGCTCTGTTGCGATTCAGATGGACCACCTCGCACCATATAGATACTCCCTAGACGCTCCTGCCCATCTCCTACCGAGTAAGCAGGAGCTGCACAAGAATATCAGAGATGACATTTATAGGCAGTTCATCCAACAAACTTGGATCAGCCCTCCGGGTGGATTACGCTCTAAGATGGCTTTCTATGTTGCACATTTCCTTGAGGTCAATGATGGGCTTATTATCCAGCCTACGTATATCTCCCGACACTGGTTATAGGCACTCCGCATATCCTTAAGCCAGTTCAGAGTAGGTTCTCATAGACTTCGTGTGGAAGACCACCAGCTGAACCGCTCAGAGAGGATTTGCCAGCTTTGTTCTCTCTAGGAGGTTGAAACGGAGGAACACTTTATTTTCAGGTGCCCCATGTACTATGAGATCAGAGGGAGATTCCATTGCCTATTCTGGGAGCATCTTTCATATGCAACTTTCTTCAAGTATCGCGATCAATAGTGTCTTTCTCTCTATTTACAGGAGGCTCTCAGGCTTTAGAATGAGACCCTTCAGTCCCCTCCCAGATAGGCTGCTACTAGACAAATCACATCTTTCTTTACGGTGCTCCCATCATAGAAGGCCACCAAACGATGCCTTGACACTAGTATGGATTCCCAGATCAGATCCGTCAGAACCCGGGATGCCACCTCCCAGCCCGGAGGCTTTCATGATCGCACTTGGTTAGGCCCCCCCCCGCATGGATCACAGTCAGCCAGGATGATACAGAGGGCTCGTCTTGCTCATCCTTCTCCTAGACACCAACATTCCAAAATCTCCATGGTTTCTGGTACAGGATACAGGCATATTGCCAGCTACTTCTAGTCGGCCTCAGATGCTAGGTGACAATGTCGGTGATGGGGCTTTTCCGCCCCCCTCTTCTTCGGCTCCATCCATTTGCACTCTTGTAGCCATTGTGGCCCTTGCTTCTCCTTCTTCTTTCCTTTCTCGTCTCTCTTTTCTTGTTGTTCGGATGACCCTTTTCAGGTCTCCCTACTGGTTCTTTTTAGCCTTGTACTGTGTAGTCCCGTTGAACTAATTTTATGGTCATTCGTTGGACATTAATATAATTATCTTATCTTATATATCTGCCAAATTGTCTTTGGAAATCAGTCTTGCATACTGTTATGCTATCCATTTGATCGCCCAATCATCTAATCACTAATCATTCAAACATTCAGTCACTCAATCTGTATTGCTCGTAGCTTAGCATACTGCCATTCAAAGCATTTTGGAGCAGCCACAAATCAAGAGGTTCAACTTCATCTAGGATCTAACAAGAGTGTCACTTGACCCCACTCTTCAATTTGATCCAATTTGAGGCGATAAGGAGCTACTTGGGAAGATTTGCATTTATTTATTTATGTGTTTCTTTCTCTGTTGAGTATTTTCACTTGTTAACAATAATACTGAGGATATCATGTGGTCATAAAGAGATAGTAATGAAGTAGTGTTAAACACACACTTATATTGAGGGGGGTGAATCACTATAAGATAAACTTTTAATAATTCACAACTTTAATAGTCAGAACAACAACAATTTCAGAAGATCTAAAAATTATGCAACACAAGAGGAACACAATATTTACGTGGAAACCCTTTTGGGAAAAAACCACGACAAAATATTTGCTTATATATATAACTCTTCTACAATTCGTGTAGGCACCAACCTACTGGAGACAACGATCCCTAATGCCAAGCACCAACTTAGCAATTTAGACACCAATCTTTTATGCCGAGCACCAACTCAACAAGAGACAACAATCTCTTTGTTTTATGAGGCACCAACCTCCAAACCTATGACGATATCACCTTCGTAGTGTCACTGTTTTAACAAATGATGGAGACTTTTATTTTCTCTTCACAAATCTGCTTGTCTTCTCAAGATATAACTCTTATTTCATACTTATAAAATTCTGCTCTCTTTTGAATGATATTCTCTCAAAATCTGCCCTTCCTCCATTCAACAAATCTTCCTTTTATAGCCCAAAAATGCCCTTTCGAACGGTCATGAATTTTCATCCAATAGGGTCGCCCTTCTTCAAGGGAGGTCGACCACATAAAAACAAATCATTTAATCTTAATGGAGGTCGTCTAGCCCATTAAATAAATGTCGTCCGTTAATGAATTCGCTGCACATTTTGGTATACAATTATTACATTCACTGTTATTAAATCTGATCACTGTAGCACATTAATCCGACCACTGTTATTTTTCTTTTGATCGTTGTGCATTCTCTGTTGACATCAATGACTCCTTTGGCACCAATGACAATATCTCCAAGAATCTCCCCCTTGTCATTTATGGCAACCCTACAAAGAAATAATCATCTTCAAAACAAAATACTCTCCCTTTCTGTACTACTCCCCCTTCGACTTCAATGGCAAAGGGTTGTCCACAGTACTCCCCCTGAACTGATGCTACTCCTTGAGACTTTAGTGACTCGATGAGAAGGGTATCACACCCAACTTGTGTCTAAGGTACTCAAAAGTCCCTTTTGAGAGGGGCTTTGTGAAAATGTCCGCTATTTGCTCCTCTGTGGCAACGTATTCCAACTTAACATTCTTTTCAACTACTTCCTCTCTAAAGTAACGATATTTGATCCGAATATGCTTAGTTCTGGAGTGCATTACCTGATTATTCAAAAGGATCATCATTTTCTAGCTTAATATCTTATAGAGTCTGCTTCATCCATAGAACCTGTGTATAACACAATACTGTTGGTATGTAATCTGCCTCCGCTGTGGACAAGGAAACAAAAGGCTGTTGTTTGCTCAACCAAGACACTAAATTTCCAACAAGGAAAAATGCTCCTCCACTTGTGTTTTTCCTATCATCCATGTCACCTGCCCAATATGCATCTGTATATGCTGTTAAGGTGAAATCTACACCTCTTGGGTACCACAAACCATAATCTTAAGTGTCTTTTAGATATGTGAATATCCTCTTAACCACTTGCACATGTGTTTCTTTTGGGGCTGCTTGGAAACTTGCAACTAAACCACTTGCTTGCATGATATTTGGCCTAGAGGCTGTTGTATACAATAAGTTGTCAATCATTGACCTATATATAGTCTGATTTGCTTCGGGAGACTCATCATCCTTACTCAACTTGTATCCTGTAACCATATGTGTGGTGACCGGTTTGCAAGCTTCCATTTCAAACTTCTTTAACACCTCCTTTACATACTTAGTTCGAGAGATAAATATTCCCTTTTTAGATTGAGAAATTTGTAAACCAAGGAAAAATGACAATTTTAATAGCATTGACATCTCAAATTCATTTTGCATAGCTTTAGCAAACTCTTGGTACATTTTTTATCATCTCCTCCAAAAATAATATTATCTACATACCCAACAACAATCAATTGATGATTTGTAATGCCCCCATTTTTCAAGACCCTTAGCCTATCTTTTCCCGTGGGCTTTGGGATGTTGCAAGGGGAAAATTATATTAAATAATTAAATATTATTGCCTGGAGAGTGATTTTTATCATTTGACATTATAAAGCAATAATTATTTAATTATGTAATTTATTTAATTTGATTCCCACAATGCAAAATTAAAAATGGAATTAATTAAATAACTTTTGGGTGGCTTTTAATATTAAAATCACCCTTAGAAAGGGGACGCCACACCTAGGGAGGATAAACTATTTTTATTTAATGATTTCCCTCTCCTAGGGATTTCAAATTTTGTGCCTCCTTGTTTATAAAAGGAGAGCTTGGGATCATTGTGAGGGTTATGTTGATGAATTATTGATTTTACTCCATGCTTGGAGTAATGGGATGTATGCCTATGGAATGTATGCCCTAGCTTTCTCTCTGTTTCATTTGTAAGCTTCATTTGAAGTCTTTGTTGAAGATATTGAAGACTCTCTTGTTCCATTCATTGAGTTCTCTAGTGTTGATATGTGTTTTGTGCACTATTTCTCCATTAGAAGATTGACACATTTATTTAGAATGAAATATGCATGTTGTTGATGAATGTTGAAGAGTTTTAGAGTGTTCTATGATCTGATTTTTAATGCTGCCATTAATTCCAGCTATGGCGACTTGTGTTGGGTCATGTTTGACATGTTTTGAGGGTGAACATGTTAAAATAACTGATCTATGTTGGCATAATTTTCCAAGTGTATGACTGTTATTTGGAGGGTTTTTGAAGCGTAGATAGAGCTGATAATAATTAATGCCATTCACTCTAACCCTAACGACTAGTTTGGAGATTTTGGGGGCCGTTTTGGAGGGTTTTCGGTGGATTAAAAATTCAGATTTTTATCTCTTTGGAAAACTCTTGAATTATAGATTAGTCTGCACTTTATTTCACGGCAAAAGACATAGTATTGAGCAAGTTATGAATTTTCCAAGTTTCAACTGTCTGTGAGCAATATTTAATTATTGTGCCAGGGTTTCATCTCCACAATTTTAGATTTCGTGGGATGATTTGCATGCCTTCTAATTATCAGAAAATTATGTTCTATAGTTTGTTGGAAAGCTAAAACTATGAAGATTATTTTGGCATTGGTTTGATTGGAAAATATTGAGTTTGGAGCAAGTTGTTAATTTTTGAAGTTTTCAGTAGCCTAGTGCATTTAATTAATTAATTACTGCTGTAATTAATTTCAGATTTGAAGAGATTAATTTCCTAACTGGTTCTCCCATCTAATCCACCACCTTGACTCACTCCAACCCCATTTGGGTTGTATTGAAGCTAACATTGGATTATTTGAGGTCGAACTTGGAGGGTTTAGTCCTTTTAGAGTCGATTCAATAAATTAAATTGCATATTTGTATTATATCCCAAAAGGGGACATTACATGATTACCTTCTGTCTTAATGTTGAGATTACTATTTGCTATTCCTCTTTTGAACCCTTGTTGAAGAAGATATGTGTCAAGTCTTGAATACCATGCTTGGGGGGCTTGTTTTAGCCCATATAGCGCCTTCTTCAATTTGCACACAAAATCCTTGTTTTCTGACAATAGAAAACCTTCCGTCTGCTCAGTGTAAACTTCTTCCTCTAATCTTCCATTTAGAAACACAAATTTGACATCCATTTGAAAAACCTTAAAATTCTTACAACTAACATATGCCAAAAACATTCTAATGGCTTCTAATTGAGGAACATGAGCAAAGGTTTCTTCAAAATCAATACCTTCTACTTGAGCATACCCTTGTCATACTAACTATTGACTTTTCAAGTCACCTTCCCAATTTGCCTTTTATTTGACTATTTCCTTGCAAAATTTACCTTTTTTACCAAAAAATCATTTTTTGAGAAATCTTGAAAAATTGCCTCAGTATCGAAAAGTTTTCCTTTGTATTTTGGATTTCAGGTTTGGGAAACAATTTGCAATTTGGATGCAAATTGTTCCTCAACCTCCGAAACCTGAAATAAAAAGAACTTAGTGTATTTCGGGTTTTGGGTTTCGAATTACAATTTACATGTAAATTGTTAAGTGAAACCTGATCCCCGAAACCTGACCTTGTGAGTGCATTTGGGGTTTCGGGTTCCAATTTGCAATTTACATGTAAATTACAAATCAAACCCTGACTCCTGAAAACCAAAGAAAACAATGCATTTTGGGTTTTGCGTTCTAATTTGTAATTTACATGTAAATTGCAAATTGATCCCCAAAACCTGACCAAAGTTGCAAAAGGGAGGTCAACTTCCGACGTCTAGTCAGCGTATTAAATCCCACCAACTCACATGTGTAATTAATGCACTCGTTTTCTATTTAAAGCCACAATTCCACATCATTTTTACTTGACAATTTGTATGCTCTAACTTGCTGACAACCTTCCGACTTTTGACCGTACGTTTTTCGCAATTTCTCAGACGTTTTTCACTATTTCTCCTTCGACCCACCAGATTTTTTGGTAAGATCTAGTGTTTAAATGATTTTTGGAAAGATTTATGTCATCATTTGAGGAATTTTTTCCATATTTCCCGAGGCATTTAAGGTTTTCTTGATTAGTCTAGCTTTTAGCCTTTCTTTTTAGGGGTTTTTCCTTATCTTTTGGTTTAGTGTCCTTTTGGGTCCCTTTTCTTTACTTGACTTTGGCTTATGTGAGTTTGAGTTTCAGATCTAATCCATGTTTACTCAAAAGAACAAAGACTATTTTCTATCACAAGTTGCAAGTCGGATATTTGTAGCTACTTTTCAAAGTGCGAATTCCGCTAGGTGACCACTTTTAGAAGTTCACAAGTGTAAAACAGGTCCGGACTTCCTCCAAGAACAAATCGAGGATCAACGATTGCATTGTAGGGATTGACTTCCTTTGAGGACCATTTCGGAAGTTGAAGAGTGTAAAACAAGTTCCTACCTCCACTGAAGACTATTTTGGAAGTCACAGGTTGTTTTACAGGTGCCGACTTCTGCCCTGTGTATTTTGGGGGTCAACAATGTTTTTCAGAACCCAACTCCGACAACTTGTTTCAGGTGCTTCCAAGGAGATTTTAGAATTTTTTTCCAAAGCAAATGACGTAATCCTCGTCAAAGGGAAAAGGAAAAATGAAGTACAATTTCCAAGGGTTGCCTCCCCCTTCAAGTATCACATCAGAACTCAAAAATTTCGGAGACACCAATCTTGGTCACATTGATCTACCGAAGTTTTGGGAAAGAGTCAGAGTTCCATCTAAGTCTGCTTGGATCAAGAGCATCTATGATAGTGAAATTGTCCAGGCTGCTGCCTTTCCACCTTCTATGCATTGCCCTGAGTTTGTACTCACAACAGTGGCGCACTATGATTATGAGTCCTGGATAGTGAAGGATCAGGATGGAACAATAGAATCAAATTGGACACTGATTACTTCAAGGACTTACTCAATCTCCCTGATGTTGAGGGTTATGCATCAATCTCGCCCAGAATGGCTCTCGAACAATGAAAAGGAAATCGCAACTCTTACACTAACGTCCTTAATAAGAGTTACCTTGCAAAGCCTAAGCCAACGGTAACTAGATTTCCAAAAATCGTTTCTCGTGCAGACTTCATCTAGGAAGTCAATGACCTAATTATATTATTAAGGAGAGTAGTGGGACTTCCTTCTTCAAAAAGTTTTTAGGAGTGGATGTATCAATACATCTCTATTATTTGAAAGAACACCGATCTTATTTGATGGGATGAACATATCAGTGATGCCATGCACACCCAAATGCTGGAGGTTCAAACTACAGAAAACTTCTACATGACCTCTTATCTTGTATATGCCGCAACAGGGATGAGAAATTATCCTGGATTGACATCCGTTGGTTCAAGAAACCAGGCGCAAATTTATGATTTCTATCCCCAATTGACGATGAAAGAAGGGCCAAAACACTTCAAAAGAGTGAATGATGCTTTCTTCTTTGCCCTTATGTGTATGTTTGACAGAGACCTATACAATCGTTGAATCTCAGATAGTGCATGGAATGTGGTTAGAATTTGGGGATGTATCTTGTTACAATTCCCAACTTTCACATATCTTAGAATAGGAGGATTTTCAGGTGCCCCTTACAAGCTGCCAAGGTTCCCAATTGACAAGTGGCTTTTGATGGAATTGGTTAGACAGTCGCTCCACTTTCATAAGTATCAACAGAGCAATCATAAGGCAGGAGTTTAGTTCCTTGCGACACTAGGATGATACACATGTGCGCCATCCTACAAGGCCAAAAATGTCGAGGTAGAGATGCAACAAATGACAATCAAGACCTTCCACCTAAATATTAGTTTTGATTTTTGGGGTGTAGTCAGTGGAATCGGACGAGTTGGTGTTCACATACCGCAGTTGGAGGATATTTGGTTTGATTGTAGGGATGAAGTGGCCATACGCGAAAAGGATTATTGCAGGATGACTCTTGAGGAAGTGGCCAAATACGGGATCGCATATTTTCCTGAAGGCCTCAACGATGACGGGGTAGTCCTGGACCCTGTTTACACCCAGATGAATATAAATGATCAATCACCACCCTCGATCAATTGGTCACTCCAGGAATGCATGGTCTCCAAGGAGCACACGAAGAACATTTAACTGGACCCACCAATGGTTGCTTTCATTGGGAATTCCACCCAACGTTTTAGATTACACCTCTACTACCACAACTCAAGTACAACCAGTGGTGGGCCAGCCTACTACTACAAAAGGAGAAAAGCCCACTCCCAAGCCTCCCAGGATCAAATTTGCGAGCAAGGGTGTTGGACCTTCTTCTGCTCCTACAAAAGTGACAAATATGAGTGTTTCTCCATCTTCCACCACCCATGTGCTGCACTCTCCTCTTCCACCTCCTCCTCCTTCCCCATTTTTGGCTTCTTACCCTCCTCCACTCACATCTCCCATTCCTTCTCCTCCCACCTCCTCTTCTCCCACTTTCACTACTTCCTCTCCTTCCATGGCCCAAGTATTTTCCTCCCTTCCTCCCCTTTCATCTGAAGATAACTTGCCTTGAGTTCTCCTTTAAGGACTCTTGTTCCCCAACAGTCTCTTCCCACTTCTTCTCTCATCACTCTTCCCGTTTCATCCATACTTGCAGCCATCTTTTCCATTCCTCCTCCGCTTGTCACTCCCTCTTTGCCACTTGTGACTATTACGACAACTGCCTTCTCATCCCCAATTCTTTCTGCCTCCATGGTTTCTTTGCCCTTGTTGTCCTCTCAACAAATGATCTCTTCTTCCAATCCTTCCTGGCTGAGCAGGAAAACCCCTAAGAAGAAGGAAAAGATATCTATTGTTGATGACTTCGATCTCAACACTCTAGATCTAACTCCCCCGTGCCTACCGAAGAAGCCAAAGACCATTTCTCATTTGTCGGTCAATCAATCAGGAGAAAGATTTGTTGAGATCGCGACACCTACTGCAGATAAATCTAAAGAAGACATCACAACAACAAATTATCATATTTCCAAGATCTCCTTGGGAAAATCCACTCATGAAGGGGCCAAGCATGATTTCCAAATTGCCACAGGCAACCTTTGGAGAAATTTGACAAAAATAAGGTTACTATGGATGAGCTGAAGAATAAAGTGGACCAACTAACGACTATCCTTCACAAGATCACACAACCCACTCATTCTACTGCCCTTGCAATTTCAACAAGTTTCGATACCACTTCCTTATCCAAAGTGGAAAAAAATGATCAACAATGACGAGTAGTTGGGGCTTGGATAGATCATCTAATCTAAGAAGGAGAACAGGTGATCAAAGATACTGTGGAAATGTACAAAGAACTTGTTGGTCCGAAAATCTGTCGCTTGGGCAGATCTATGGATAGACGAGCCAACAATGTGCAGGGCATAGCCCCTCTTTGAGTCAGCAAAGCGAAACTGGTTTATTGCTATTCTACCAGCAGGAATCTGTGCAAGTCTCACAATATTCTGCCTTCGGGGGTTTGGGATCTCATCCCAGTAGGGTGTTTCCGACTGCGGAAAGAAAGGAATGGAAGAGATGATGAAGAAAGATCAGATCCGAAGAAAGAAAAGAAATGAATTTCAAAGCAGAAAGGTCAGAGGGTTTATGTTTTGGGATTGGTAGTAAACAGAGCCAAACCTACTTGCATAAACGAACAAAGCAATACTGATGAATAAATGACAATAAAACAGAAGCAGATCCAACAGAATAAACACACAGATCTGACATAAGAAAGATCTAATGCATATAACACAGGTATTCAGCACAAAGTCTAAATATTGTATTAGTAATTCTTTCGGTTACAAAAAGCTCAAAGTCTTTTCTCCTCACATCTATTTTTCATCTGAAAGATATCCACTCATACCCAATACAACAAGCATTGGGGTATTTATAGAAGAAGGAAAGAAAAGAAGGCAAAAAGAAGCCAACCACCTATTTACAAAGATATTTACAAAATATCTACAAGGATATACAAAATATCTCAAAGTCATGTTGACTTTTGACAACTTGATGGATGACATCATCCCATGGTGCAACACGGATGATGCCATCATTTGTGCCAACATACTCCAGATATTTACCAAAAGAAAGTCGAAGAAGAGAGAGAAGAAGAAGAAAGAGAAGCTATTCATCGTCGTCATCCTGTGGCCGAAAGGGGGTAGCCTGCTTTTGCTGCTGCTCAGGAGACGAGATGTGGAATTGAGCGCGGTATTCTATGAACTTGCTGATCATGGGCCCTAGTTGATCCTGGGAAGGATCTTTGTGTCGCTCACTGATCGCCTCGCAAGTCTTCCGCTCGTCTATGAGCTTCTCTGGGAGTTTGGAATATTCTTTCTCCACCTCTATGAGGAACCCGATGAAGTCCCGACAGGCCAGCAGGTTATTGATGGACTCTGCGTCAAAAGTGACCTCTGGCCCCAGCGCTTGCGAAACGATCTCCTTGAAGATCTGAATTGTTTCATCGACTTTTCTTAAGGCGAAGGAAGGAGTAAGCAACCCTGGAGACATGTTTAGAACGATTTGTTTCATTTGGTGCATCACGTCCAGGACTTCTTCCTTTACCTTATCGATCTTTTCAAGGACAAATTCCAGTTGATCCACCTGGTAGTCCAGGGTGGAAATGACTTTATTGAGGGCCCTGGGATGGCCGAAGACGCCGAACTTGACCAGATCTTCAACTGAACAGTCGAACATTTGTTGAAAGGTCTCATGCTGCAGCCTAGCATGGTCCAACTCTTCTGATATGGGTCCTGCTAACGCTTGGAGCTCTTTATTCGCCTTGTTGATGTTCAGATACAAATCAGAGAACTTGGAGATTACTTTTTCACTGTCTTTGAGGATTTGGCTCCTCCAAGCGGAAACTGCCATACCCTGCTCGCCGATCTTTGCATATTCATTAATTTTATCTTGGCTCAGAGGCTCAGGAGTCTCGGCGGCAATTGTGGGAGGTGCACTGCCCATCTTCTGTAAGGCTTGGAGCAGATGTTTATTTTGCTCTTTCAGTAGCCTTTTCTCTTCTTTTGTTTCTTGAAGCTTCTTGCAGAGGGCGTCAACTGCAGATAGGGCCTCTCCCTGAAGGCTTTCAGAAGACGTACCCATTGTGACCTGAGTCACTGTGTAATCTGTAGGAGACAGATCCTTTTTATCCTTGAGGGGATTGGGGAATGCGATCTCCATTACCCTCTCTTCCGAAGCACTCTGAGAGAAGCGCGTGACGGGCTTCTGCTTCTTTGCCCCTTTAGACGGGATTACGGAAAAGTCCATTGGAGCGATGGGAACTTTCCTTTTCTGCTGACTTAAGTGCTGGGAGATCCAGGCTGGACTTATGGGAGAAGGGCCGGAAACAGAGAAGGGGGCAGCTGTAGTAGTAGAAGGGAAGAACGTGGAGACACTTGGAGGCGGCATCGAGAGGGAGGCCGAAGAAGTGCTCATGGGAGGAAGAGATACTGCAGAAGAGGAAGACATGGGAAGGGAAGGGAAGGGAGCTCAGAGATGAGGGAAGAAATGGAGGGGGACAGGTCCGCGAGAGAAGAGAAGATGGACGAAGAAGCGGGAGGAACAATAGAAGAAGGGGGAGAGGACACGACCAAAGGAATGGTCGCTTGAGTCACTCGAGGAGGGGAAGGAGGAGAAGAAGAAGGGACCGAAGGGACCTTAATTGTTGTAGCAGTGCCGACATCCTGAGTGGATGGGCCTATTGGAACATCCTCTTCTGCTTCTTTCTCTGGAGAAGCCAGAGTTACAACTTGTTCTGGTACAGCGGAAGGAGGACTTTCAGGAGCCTCCTCTTGAGCGGTGCTGGATTCACCCTCTTTGCCTTTTCCTTTGCCTTTAGGCTGCTGTTTTGATCTAGGAGGTGCGTTACCCAATGGAGAGGTTGTGAAATCAACCCCGAGGTAGATGAGCCCGTTCATTCGGCACCAATGCTCTGTTCTGCGCAGAGTTTCTTTGACCATTTCCTCAATTGTCTGAGGTGCTTTGTTTCTATCAATCGCTGCAAAAGGCCAATCGTCCCCGCCTGTGTTAAGATATACTTGATCTACTTTCTCCTCAGTAGTTTGGAAGCCTTTGAGGACGATGGCTACCCCGTATTGGATGATTTCTGCCAATGCCAAACGAGAATGGTCCTTCCTCCTGAGTTCCGCCTCATGATATAGGTCGATGTAGATATCCTCGATCTGAGGGATGTGGATTGGATCGAGCTTAGCCCTCGGCAGACAATTCCTCGGATCGAAGGTGGGTCTTGTTGGGAAGTCATGTTTCAAATTGAGCAGCTCCAGCTCTGCAAACATGTCTTTTGCCTTGTGATGAGTAAGACATGTATATCTACCCACTGTGAGGGGGAAAGGAGTTCCACCCTTCTTTCTTTTTAGGCACTTTTCGTGATAAGTGATTAGCTGTCTTGACAGCTCTAGCAGAATCAATTTGGGCCCAGCATACCTTGGCAGTCTAGTTGGCTCTCCCAAGAAGTTAGCTGCCCTCAGATAAGTGAATGTGGGAAATTGGGTGAACAGGGCCCCCCATTTTTCAGTGGCTGCCACGATGCTCTTGGTCGTGCGACCGTAAGTCATATTTGGCCTTAACAGGTAGATGATGAAGTAGGAAAATGCATCGTTGATCTTTGTAAATTGAGGGATGCTATTTTCCAGTTTCAATTCTGGATAGTATTCATAGATTCTAACTTGGGGCCAAACCCCACTCCGCATCAGAGCTGGATAGTCCCTTTCAGAAGCTGCAGCATAAACAACATAGGAATTCATGTAGAATCTCCCCGTTGTGGGGAATTGTTGTAGCTATTCTGATATCGTGCTGCTTATAATTTCTGCCCATTCGAAGCGTTGATCAGGCACATTTTTGTTCATGGTTTCTAAATATCGCAGCATCCATTTGTGGAAATAGTGGGCGTCATGAAGCCCAAAGACCCTGCTCAGGAACATGATGGTGTCACTGAGCTCCTCCGAAAAATCACCGCGGTGAATGATTTGTGGCCAACGGGTCACATAAAGTGCCGGTGATGAGGAATGCCGAGTATTATCTCGAAGTGGTGGGCAGTGAGGTTGATTACGACCTCGCCCTTCTCATTTACGACACACCTTGTGTCTTTATTATAGCACTGGGCAACCACCATCATGAATTCATTGTTAACGGCGCTGACTGGGATTCCCCCAGCAAAGTGCAGGGCACTGCCTATTAGCTTGTCCATCCATGGACTTCTTGTGACCTTCTGAGTCCTGACCCAGAATTCCTCCATATCAATATGACCCAACTCTGAGTCTCTGATGTCCAGGTCACATTCGGCCTGGGAGTCGGGCATTCTGACCCTCTGATACTTATATTTCATTTTTTCCTCTGTAAGCTTGGCCTTGCCTTTGGATTTGGTAGGTCTCTTGCTTGATGTTGACATATGTTCTTCTGAGCTTAATTGCTGATCTGCAAGAATAAGACGTGAAACCCAATTGAAGAAAGACGTGTCAGGCACTTGATTTTCCATTGAAATGTTGACAGAAGAAAGAGTTAGTAATTTTGAGGTCTCGGGGCGCATGGCGCATAGATATTGCAGATTGCAAAGCTAAATAGACAAGGCGCACAGGAAAAGGGTGTTGCGAGGGTTAAATCAGCGCCAAAGGGCGCATGGCGCATAGATTCTGCAGGGTGCATTCTTTGTTGCTGTAAGCACAAGTGCGCCTGCGCCATGTATTCATTTTATAAAGGGCGCAGATTATTTTCATGTTACACGGGTACAGGGTGCGCCAAAGGGCGCAGGAATTTGTGATGTTGCACTTAAGTTTGATGCACCAAGATTGATGTGCCAAGAGGGCGCAACTTTTTATGATGTAGCAGACAGGGAACGCGCGCCATTGGCGCGGCTGCTCTGAGTGTAACAGGGGCGACAGATGCGCTAAGGGCGCGACTGTCCTTAATGTTGCATGGTGTGCCAATGTGCCAAAGGAAAATACAGTTTTCTTTTTAGGTTTGATTCTTCAGAGGGTTTGGCATATGGCTAAGCTCTCTTTGCAAGTTTCATTTGGGGGGATAGAAAGGTTTTAAACCAAGGTTTCCAAGCTGTTACTTCAGGACAAGACCCTCTCTACCAGCAGATTTGGAAAGAGGAGGAGGAAATGTGGAAAGACAGCAGGGGGGAGAGCGAATTACGATTTCATTCTTTTCCCAATTCAATCACATCCATAAACAGCCAAAAACCACAAACACGAAGTAGAAAGGAAAGAGGACCTCTTACCCGGCTTTATAACGAAGAAATGCGCGAAAACGGGTCCACAAAGCAATCGAAAGTGACAGGGCAGGTGCGCTGACAGGCTCAGAGAAAAACACGTGATTTGTATTGGTGACAATGACAGCGCAGACGCGCCTATATATAGGCGAGGGGGCAATAAATGCACCACCAACCTTTTAAGTGGTGCATGAAAAGCAGTGTCGACATATGAAAGCATGCGCCCTTGGCGCACCAAAAGCCATGCAAACACGAAGTTATGCGCGCCTTTGGTGCACCGAGAGGGGTGTCGACATAAGATTATGTGCGCCTTTGGCGCACCAAAAAGCGGCGCAACAAAAGATATGTTGACAGGAAGGCGCATGCGCTTTGGTGCACGCAGGGAAGCCTCATCATAGAGAGGCGCACAAAAACGCCTGCTGACAACAGAAAACATGCGCCAAAGGCTTAAAGGGGGCGCATCAACTTTTGATGTCACATAGTCATTATATGCGCCCGGCCAAAAAGACCAAAAACGGCTAAGTTCGGAAAACCAGATTTCCCGGAAAGGGATTTTGTAACGTTCCGAACACAAGGGATCCCTAACGAGGGATCGGAACAAAATTTTCGGTATGTTTATCAGTAAAATTGCCCTTGCCAATTTTACGGGATAACAGAACTCAAAACAAAGAAAAATATCGTGACCAAGATGTTCACTATCTTGGTGGACGAATGTGATAATTGGGAACTTACTCTGGAAACATTGAAAGAATTGCGGAAAATGAACCCTGATCTTCTTGTTAACGAAGGGGTCACTGATGACTCTTCTAAGCTCTTTGAATATTTTTAGGCCATTGAATTCTGTATATGAATGCTCAAAGAAACAACCCAGAAGTTGGCCGATGCAAGGAATGAAGGAATCGATGCCGTCGATGATATCATTGACGAGTTTGAGAAAATCCATTGCAAATTCCAGGACAATGATCTTAATGCACTCCCAACAGATGACATTGTTGTTGATTTCAAGAGCTTGGTTGAGGAAGGTACGGAAATATGTTAGGTTTTCGATCTCCAAGTGCTATACCAGGGGTTTTTAGGTCAACTTCAAAAGATCATGAACGAAGTTAAGAGAGTGCCTGAAAGATTGAGTCGTGTAGCCGACTCTACCAAAATTTTGAACCGCTACGCATGCGGATCTGACGAAAAAGAAGTGCAAGAAATCATCAAACGATTTCTTCATTATCGACATAAGCAAGCTGAAAAAGAAACTGAGGAAACTAATACAGATCAGGGCGCACAGCCAAAGGGTGGCGCTAGTTCCAGCTGAGTTTTCCTCCATCGATGTCATTTTTGCACAGTTCTCTAGCCACAATCCACTGTTTCAAATTGCAGGTTTGACTCGGTCAAAGTTGCACAACCACCTGACTATTTTTGAGGACTTTTCCATAGTTTTAAATGCATCTTATTTTTAGACTGTAATTAGTTAAGAAGAGCAGCTGATATTGCTCAACCTTCTTAGCTATATATAGGAGAATGCATTATGTATTAGAGAGACTTTTTGATCTATTGTATAAGAAGGCTCTACCCTTTTGAGCACTTGTATACAGGCTCAAACCTTAATATTATATGTGCACTAATATTTAGCCTTCTTCCACTTGCATGTGTTGTGTATATTGATGGTGAATGTTGTACTTGTGAATTTTTCTTTCCTAGTACTTGCATAATCAATTTACCTTCATACGAAGTTAGTTCTTCTCATAACAAGTTGTATGTTGTGATAAACAAATCTTATCTGTGATAGTTGTGGAATCGCATGTGAATCCCTTCTGTTATTGTTTAAGTTTCTAACCTTCATACGAAGTACTCATGTTGTTATGTTTCTGTTAAATAGGAAGTTGTGCATGTTGTTATGCTTTTGTTAAATGTTCTTTGCTTACATAAGCCGATCATTTCGTTTCTCAACTATTAGTGCATGACCACTTTCTTTTATTTTAGTTATCCTTCTTCCTTTTTCTCATAAAAGAATTGAGTAGCTATAGTTTATTTCCAGTAACCATAGGTTTCACAGCCTGGTATTTTATTAGATGCACATAGTTTAGTAGGAAGCAGGCCTATTCCAGAGGTTCATCCCAAAGAGCCAAGGTCCCACACCTTGGGGATGTTCCCATGTTGCACTGGAGCATCTAACGATCTAGCAGGTGCACGATCCAAGTGACAACACTAACCTTGCCTTGTTTCTGGTTACTTCCCCATCTTCATTTAGCTTATTTCTAAAGACCCATTTAGTGCCGACCACATTTTTGTCCTTTGGTCTTGGAACAAGTTCCCAAGTTTTAGTCTTTTCTATTTAATTTAATTCTTCCTCCATGACGTTGACCCAATGTTCACCTTTACTAGCTTCTACAACATTTTTAGGCTCTATTTTTGATAACACAGAGAATTTGACTTGCTCGGATGTACTTACTATCCTCTGTCGAGTTTGCATCTCAACATCTTTATCACCAAGAATACAATTTTCTCCATGATTTTTTGAACAAATTTCAATGGTGCCTTACTATCTTCCCATTCCTCTTCTTCAATTTCTTTGACTTCATTTTGGTTTGATTCTTCTGAGTGATCAATTACTTGTGTGGTCACCTTATGTTTTCTGAGCTCATCCACTCTTACATCGACACTTTTCACTATCTTTTGAAGTCTTTTATCATAGCATATGTAAGCTTTACTTCTTGAGGAGTAACCAAGAAAAATACTTTCATCAGATCAAGAGTCAAACTTTCCCAAATCTTCATCATTTCTTTTAATGTAACATTTGCTTCCGAACACTTTGAAGTATTTAATGGTGGCTAGTCTACCCTTACATAGTTCGTAAGGTGTTTTGGTATTGTTTACTCTGATTTGTCCTCTATTAAAGATGTAAACTGCCGTCTTAAGTACTTCTCCCCAATACCTATCTGACAATTTGGACTCATTCAACATAGTCCTTGCCATCTCCTAAATTGTTCAGTTCTTTCTTTTAGTAACTCCATTTTGTTGCAGTTCGTGCAACTGTGAGTTGTCTTCTTATTCTCTGAATTGGTCTGAAAGAAATTCTCCTCTATTTGATCTCAAGCACTTGATTTTCAACCTAGTTCATTTTCTACTAATGCTTTAAATTTTTTGAAGTTCTCAAATGCCTCAAATTTATTCTTTAGAAGAGCAACCCATGTCATTCTAGATTAGTCATCAATTAACAACATAAAGTAACTCTCACCTTTTAAACTTTGAGTTCTTGTGAGCCCACACAAGTCTATATGAATCAATTCTAAAGGCTTCGTTGTTGAATATTCCTTTGATTTGAATCTGCCTCTAGTTTGTTTTCCATGCTGACATTGCTTGCAAATGGTGTTGAAAGCTTCGTGATTTTTGGCATATCTCTCACACACTGCTTATTGCTGATTTTCACCAAATTGTCAAAATTCATATAACCCATTCTTTTGTGCCATAAGAAACTCTCATCTGATTTTGTCATATAGCATTTTTCTTTCTTAACTTCACTAGGCACATACAAGTTATTCGTGGTTTTGTTTGCATCTGCAACTAATCTTCCTAAATCAACTTTCCTTACTTCACAACCTTGAGGATGGAAAGTGAGGATGTGTCATTGATCACACATTTGACTAACACTTAGGAGTTTATGCTTCAGCCCTTCAACGTACAACACATTCTCAATTTTTGTCTTTCCATCATTGAGACTGAGATTACCTTTTCTTGCTATCCTTGTTGTAGCGTTGTCTCCAATTTTTACTGTTCCTTTGCTTACTTTCTTCAAGGAATGGAACTTGCTCTTATCTCCTGTTATATGGCTCGGACACCCACTATTAATGTATCAATGTTGCTCTTCATTTTGCACATGAAAGGCAGTTTGAACAAGCATAGATTTCACTTTTTCTTCCTTTTGTTTCTTCTTCCAAGCTTTTGTAGATTTTGTTTTCTGCTTGGCCAAGGTGTCTTGGTTTGCTTTGGATTCTCTACAGAAACACTTCTACAATATTGTGCTATATGACCAACATTGTTGCACTTATAACACACAATATCATATTCATTGTAATCCCATAGTGCAGCAAATGAGTTATGATTTCTACTTGAATAACCATTATTCCAATCATTATTCCTTGCCTGAACTTCACAATTATTGCCTTATGACCAAAATTGTTGCATGAAAAACAATAGCCATAAAAGGAGTTTTGATACCTGATCATGTAAGTCTGCCTTGGATAGAAGAATCTTCTGAAGTTTCTTGCGGGAACCTTATGCCACTTGTTCTCATCTTTGTTATGCTTTTCAAGAATGTTGTTCTTATGAGGAGTCTTATCTTCTTTCTTCCGAAGTTAAACAATTTTTGAATTCAAATCCTTCTTAGTAACCTCTTATTTTTCTTCATAGCCAAGACCCGTCTTAATGCATGGTAACCTTTGGCTATTAAGTATGTTATCCAAGACCTCAGTGCTCTTTTCAAAATTTCAGTTATTTTTTAGCTTATCACTAGACTTCTCCAATTCCTTTCTTAAATCAACAATTTCAGATTCAAGCTTAACACAATTTTCCTCTTTTGATTTCAGCTGATCTCTTACTACCTCTTCAATTCTTTTAGCATCTTCTAATTGAGTTTTTAGACTAATAATACTATTTTCAGACTCTTCAAAGCTTTGAGATATGTTCGATTGCGAATTTCCACCTTCTTCATATATCTGAAGTTGTAATTTTTTCTTTAAGTTCTTTTTCTTAAGCCTTTTTATTTCACCCAAGGCACAAACAAGTTCTTCCAGATCCACTTCTCCTTCATCCTCAATTTTCTTCCTCTTCCAGAAACATTTGGTCTTCATTGTTATTTGTTTCTACTGCGGTGAAAAGAGTTTCTTCTCTATCAGTCTCTTTTTCTGAGTTGCTCTCTTTCTTGGTGTAGAGGCTTTTCTTATGCCTGTCAGAGCTTTTCTTCTTTTCATATTTGCCCGACTTATAGTTCTTTTTGTATGGATGTTTACCCTTTCCTACCTTAGCAAGTTTTTCTTCATCACTACTATCATCTTTTGCATGAGGACGCTTAGCAGCGAAATGCCCTATCTCACCACAATTGAAACATTTGAAAGGAAGCTTACCTTTTACTTGTCAGATCCCTATTTCAAATTTCTCACAAAAACTTCTTTTTTTTCTGATTCATCACTTGACTCAGGTTTTGCATTTTTGACCCTTTTTGAAGCTTTGAAGGCAATTTCTCGCTTTGACAACTTTTCTGTTTCTGTCCTCATTTCATTTGCTGTGAGGATTCCATGCAACTCATCCATCTTTAGCGTGTTAAGATCTTTTATTTCCTCAATTTTGGAACCCTTCCGATCAAATCTTAAGGAGAGAGACCTTAACACCTTTTGTACTATTATTGGTTCTTTTATCTTTTCACTGAGCCCTCTGATAGTATTCACAATTTCGTCCAATCAAAGAAGATAGGCTGCAACATTCTCTTCTTCTTTCATTTTTAGACTCTCAAACTGCCTTTTGTGGGTTTGGATCTTCGCCTGCTTTACTTTGGTGTCTCCCTCATAGATATTCTGTAGTTTGTCCCATGTCTCCTTTGCCGTGTCACAATGCATAACTTTGACAAACTCAGATTCGGACAAGCCAAATAATATTGCGTTCAAGGCTTTGGCGTTGTTTTCACTGGCCCTCTTTCCGGCTTGATCCGTCGGTGGAGTCTGAGGAGTTATATATCTCGTTACTACCGATTGCCAAATGTCGAACCCTAGAGCCATTATGGAGGTTTTCATTTGTATGCTCCAGAAGACATAATTTGTTCCATCGAATAACGAAGCCTTGTTTGTGGAGAAACCCTATGGTACTTGATTATTGGCCATGTGTTCTGCCGAGATCTACCTTCCGTTGATTAGATTGTTCCTAAAGGAACCGACTCTGATACCAATTGTTAAACACATGCTTATACTGAGAGGGGGGTGAATCAGTATAAGATAAAGTTTTAATAATTCAAAACTGTAATAGTTAGAACAACAGTCTCACAAGATCTAAAAATTATGCAACACGAGAGGAACACAATATTTACGTGGAAACCCTTTCGTGAAAAAGTACGATAAAACATTTGCTTGTATATATATATATATATATATATATATCTATATAACTTTTTTACAATTTGTGTAGGCACCAACCTACTGGAGACACCGATCCTCAATGCCAAGCACCAACTTAGCAATCCAAACACCAATTTTTTCTGCCGAGCACCAACTCAGCAAGAGACACCAATCTCTTTGTTTTATGAGGCACTAACCTCCAAACCGATGACGATACCACCTTCGTAGTGTTGCTGTTTCAATGAATGATGGAGATCTGCTTGTCTTCTCAAAATATAACTCTTGTTTCATACTTAAAAATTCTGCTCTTCTTCCGAATGATATTCGCTCAAAATCTGGCCTTCCTCCATCCAACAAATCTTCCTTTTATAGCCTGAAAATGCCCTTTCGAACGGCCATGACTCTTCACCCAATAGGGTTGGCCTTCTTCAAGGGAGGTTGACCACATAAAAACAAATCATTTAATTTTAGTAGAGGTCAGCTGACCCATTAAATAAATGCCGTCCCTTCATGAATTATTACATTCACTGTAACACAACAATCTGATCACTGTTATTTTTCTTTTGATCGTTGTGCATTCTCCGTTGACATCAATGACAATATCTCCAACAAGTAGTAGAAAGGTAGTAAGGAGGCATGTTAGGGAAAGCTAAGATGATGTCATGCACAATGACTCCCTCACCAATAGCGTGCTTTCTTTTCTAACTTTTTGCAAGTCTCTATTTTCGCTTTTGTCTTTGCGCTAGTGTGCTAGTATCTGCATCTTTGTAACATTTACTTACATTTCTGTATAATTTCATTTGTGTTTTCATAGTTTGTGTTTCCGTTTTATTCTTTGCGCTAGTGTGTTTGTAGTTGCACTAGCGTGCTAATATAGAGTGTTTTTGTTTTTAGTGTTCTCTATTTGAACGGGAATATGTTTGCATTTCCGTCAAACTCTTTGCATTTCCGTTCTAGTGTTTGCGCAAGTGATACTTAAAGGTGTGTTTGCGTAGTATTTCAAGTGCGTTTCCATTATTTTATAGTGCGTTTCTGTATAATATCTCTGCATTTTTGCGCTAGCATTTTGTGTCAAAGTTTTGATTTGTTGCAAATTTTTAGAATGTTGAAACTTGTTTCCCTACCGTTTTCTTTAAATTTCTGACACTTTTTTGCAAGTTTTTCATAGAAAACAATTCTAACATTTACAATTCCTTGTTTCATGTTGTCCATTTCTACGGTCGAAAACCACATATGCTCTTCTCTTGCGCCCTTTGGGTGACGTTGAGAATTAGAAACAATTGAGATCCTTTCATCATTTGTTTAATTGAATTGTCTCGTTTCATTTCTGTTTGTCATTTTTCGCTTTAAATTTTCACGATCAAAAACCGCGTATGCTCTTCTTTTGCACCTTTAGGCGACCTTGAGAATCAGAAACAGTTGAGATCCTTTGCATATCTTTGTTGCCTAACTTTGTTTTGCAGGGTTACCACAAAAAAACTACTAATCATTTTTGTGTAGGACCGTTTCGCTTGCAAAAACATCAGGTATAGCCTTTGTTTATGCTTGTCAATTATGCATTTATTTTCGTCAAAGTTGGAAAGAACATTGCATGTTAAACACCTCATATTGTATTTGCATGTAGTGACGTGGATTTCATCACCACTAGCTACACCGGTGATGTGGATTTCACCACCACGCACCACTCATATTGCATTTGCATTGCACTTGAGACCTAGTCTCAAAACAACGTTCGACACTTTCTTCACCTCTGTCCCCCGCTTATAGGTAAAGTTGTCGTGATGGGTTACTGCGAGCATATGCCAAATATAGTTGTAACAACGAAGTTTGTGGCATCGTCCCTATAAATATTCGGTGTGAAATAAGGACACCATTCACATTTCATTCCCTCATTAACCTATCACTCAATCATAAAACCCATCATTAGAGTGGTGATTCAGTCTTCGAGAAGGGTTACTATTGATTGGGTGATTCTCTTTCAGTATTCCAAGGGTTCCCCATACCACTTCTGTCCCTGTACAAATTTAGTATATTAGGTCTGAGATATATCAAAAGACGCATCTTATTGGGAGTTATAAGTACCTTTCCATTTGTTCATTCCATGACATTCTGCTTGATTGCATTATCATAACTTTACATTTCCTAACAGTATTTTACCTTTAAGCCAAATAAAATCAAATATCATTGTTTTCTTTTTGTTTGTAAACGTTCTTTTTATAGATCAAAAACTTGTGTTCCACAACACAATCAAAATCAAATCCCAACCAATCCAATAAAAAATCTAATCTACCCAAGTCAAAACAAAGTCCTATCTTTTGGATACACACCTTTGATCAAATCAAACTTGATTCCCTAAACACATTTATAAGTCAAAAACAAACAAAAATTCAATGTTATCCTTTGAGCTTAAACATTATCCAACACTTATCCAACTTTTAAGCTTGTCAAAACCACAAATTCACCCTTCACTTTAGGTTCTTACCTTTAGAAAAATGGTGATTACTCGCAACCAAAACCACAATACCTATGATAACTTTGATAGAGTAAACCCTCTTGGAAAAGATAGTTTTGATGAAGAAGATGACGCAAGACAACCTGACTTTATTGAAGAGGAACAAGAAAACGTAGACGAACTATTGAGACACAACAAAAACCAATACCTTTTCGCATCCTAGAAATGGGGGAAAAGCTACCCTTATATTTTGGTGAAGATAACTTGAAATACCTCCTAGAAAAACCCGAATCAAGAAAAGAAATAAAAAATCCAACAATTCAAAGAAAGCATCGAACGAAGCCTTGTTAGAACAAATCCATGAGATGACACAACTCTCCCATATGGCTTCTAAGATTGCTGAAAACTCAAACAATGAAGAATGAGAACAAACCAATCAAGAAACCAATAAAATCAAAAACACTCCTCAACAAAACTCTCCATTCGCACAAGAATGGAAGAGCATGAAAGAGACAATCATGGGGTTTAAAAACAATCAAAATAATTCAACTTTGATGAGCTTTCCCTTATCTATTTGATAAAGAAATGTTGCACATACCATTTCCTCCATCATTTGAAACTCCAAAATTTGACAAATATAAGGGGAAAGGTAATGACCCAAGAGAACACAGTCAAAATATTCTTCATGGAATTCCAAGAAGTAACATTCAACGACATATACCTCTTACGTCTGTTCCCCAAAAGCTTAGGTGGCAAGCTCTAGACTAGTTTTTACACCTTCCTAGAGGATCAATAACCACTTTTGCGGACTTATCCGAGAAATTTGTCAAACACTTTTCATTTAATCTAGACTTGGAAATCACAATGATAGACCTTTGTAATAGTAAAAAAAGAAACAAGGAAATGTTCATTCATTTCTCCAAAGATGATGAGGGTTTGCTAATCGATTCCCTTGTACAGTACCTGAAAAACAATTTGTTAGTATCTTCGTACCAAACTTCAATTTGAGATTATCATTCCAAATGCAAATGCATTACTTGAACCAACTTTGAAGAATTAATCGAGAAGGGAACACAAATAGAGAAGGCCCTCATTGCAAAGGGGCTCATCAAACTCCCTTCTAGGGACCAATCCAATAAAGACACTAATCAATACCAAGACAGGCAAAAGTTTGTCAACAAAAACTGTAACATTGTGAATGATGGGGTCATTGATTCTCGCCATGTTCAAAACACTCAATCCAAATCAAACAAGTCCATCAATTAACCAATCGTCATTCCTGGTAAGGAAACCACTCGTGAATTCAAACGAAGACAATTCACACCACTTGGAGAAAGCCTTTCTAGCATATTCTGTCACTTAACAAGCATGGATATGATCATTTATCCAATCTCGAGACCTCGAAGAAGGGAAACCAAAACCAACATGGTACAAAGAAGATGAATATTGCGAGTACCATCATATCAAAGGACACCATACGGATCATTGTATGAAACTCCGACACTACATTCAAGATCTAATTGACCGCGGAGACATAGAATGTGAAAACATGTTAAACAACAAAACTCCTAATGAGAAGTTCAAGGTTTTCCAAGATCCTTTTCCGAAACACGATGAAAACTAAAAAGCTCAAAAGGATAAGGACTAAACATCCAACAACGTCGAATATGACTTAATCATATCATCTATCTATCATGAACCCAACTTAGTTGGTACCATCAAAATTAAAACTCCTGTCTGTGCGACTACAACTAGACAAAAGAAGGTTTGGGTGCCTACCGCCAAACAATTTTCCGCACGTACTAAAGCTTAAACGTCCAATCAAACATCCAATGCAAAACCCACATCTACTACTAAATCCACGTCTTCCTCCAATTCTTTCAATATAATTAAACAATTGGAAAAGACAACTACACAAATCTCCCTCATGGAGTTGCTCAAATCCTCTCCACATTACAAGATGTCCTTACTCATGCCTTGCATGAAGCATGTGTTCATAAAGATATCGATCAACAACAATTCCAAGCCATGATTGCCAATCTTTCATCAAACAATCCTATTATATCCTTTGGTCCTCAAGACCTAAAAGGCGTCAATCCGAAAAATAACCAATCCTTATACATTGAGGCCTTTATTACCCATCATAAAATCAAATGAGTACTCATGGATAATGGAGCTACGCTAAATATCTACTCCATGAAGCTATTACGATGCCTTGGCTATATTGAAGAGAGTCTCGATATTGATGTCATAACTATTCGTGGGTATGATAATCATGAGAGAATCCGCGGGAACAATCACACTATCACTTAATATTGGACCAATAACCTTGGAAACCTTGTGTTACGTTGTGGACTTGGAAGTTCCTTACAACATCCTCCTTGGTTGCCCATGGATCCATGCCATGTAGGCCGTCCCATCCACATACCACAAATGTATTAAATTCCCCTATCAAGGTAAAAAAGTCACGTTGCATACTGACACCAAACCTTTCGAGTATTGTAGAATTCTTGAGGGAGGTATAGACAAGAAAACTATTGCCCATCCACAAAAAAATCCGCTCCACCTTGTATCATCCCATTTTTTGAAACCACGCATATTGATCCTCATACACTTTCAAAGCTTCTTCCAAAAATTGGAATAATAGTCCTGATAGTGACTTTGTACCTTCTACATGATCCACCTTCCACCTTCTACATCATCTAATACACCCATTAATTCATCTGAGAAAACATCCATGTTCAAAATCATTGATAAAGGATGCGATGAGTACCAATTTCAAATTGTTGAAAATTCTTTTCACATTGGAAACCTACCTTTATCACCCTACAACTATGGGAAATCAAATGCTTCCCATTTACAAATAGCTCCCATCTACAAACTTGGAAAATGCATTTTTTGACGATTCAGATACTTAGAAGATGAGAGAATTCAAGGTTCTGAGAGCTCTTGGTTGTATGATGATCTGTTCACTACATGTTATCAATCACCCGAACACGTCATAGGAAAAAAATCATGAAAAATATGAAATGGAAAGGTAAAATGTCTTGGAAATAATGAACAAGGTCATCTAGATCCCATTATCCCATCAGAAAATCTTAACTCCTATGGTTTAGGTTACAACCCAGATGCTTCCGTGTGCAGAGTGTTTGCTGATACAACGACTAATGGAGAAGATACTCAATTTGATGTTGAGATAGGTTCCACACATGACCTCTTTGAGGACCTCGCTGATATAATCCTTTTTGACCAACTTTCCATTCAAACCATCACCTTTGACATTGTCTACCCTACCCTTATCAATTAGGACCAATCAAATCATGTCTCCATGGACCTCTTCCAAAATGATGAGGCCATCGAGGAGTTTCTTAGAACTTGGGATCAGATACCCCCTTCTAATCACAAGAATGGATTCAAAATTAATCCAGATCCTACATCCTACTTCAGCGAAGAGCTTGAGAACCCCTACCCACCAAAATTGGAATGTCAAAAACCAAAAAAATAAGGAAAAATATATCCCATAATGAAAACCTCACCGAGGCACTATTCGAGTAGCAAAAAAAGAAATATAAGAAAAATAAAAAGGATGAATCACCTAGCAAAAACCCTTTTTAGGTTCTAGTGGGAGGGGAACCTCAAAATTAACAATAGAATATCTACATCAACCTCCAACATCCTTCATAGACAAAGGACATGTCTAAAATACATTTGGTAGAGGAAACCATTGACATCAATATTGGTACAAATAAACATCCTAAAATCCTGCAGCTTGGCACTAGTCTAAGAAAAAAGGAAATAGAAGTGTTTACAAAACGTCTTATAGAGTTTTAAGATGTGTTTGGATGGACGTACAAGGATATGTCGAGGGATTGAATCCCACTCTAGTTGTGCATGCATTTCATGATTCAGGGCTTTCCGAATTTCAAACCATTTAAATATCTATCAACTCACTCCACCGAAAATGTTTCTACATATAAAAAGTTACATTTCCACACTAGATCTTTATTGTGTTTCCACCCTTGTGCATCATATATATTATTAGGCTCTTTTTAATTTACTACAAACCTACTTATCTAAAAACAATTCTAAACATTTCATACATTGGCAGATATCCCAATCATAGCATCTTCACGATTCTTCACGCTCTTCAATTATTTATTCCATGTCATTGGATCCCAATCATAAGAAAAGAGTTAATGTTGCTCCTATTAGGTATTGTGCATCTCATCCCTCTTGCGGTTTCTCCCATTTCGGATATTTTCACCTATGGTCTTGTCTAGAAGCTTCTTGATGGTCAAATCCTCCTTCCAAAAAAGTTCTCTCCTTAACAAGAACGCTCTAAATTCTTGACCTAGATATTTTGACCACCCATCTCAGTCTTCAGTGATGAGTCCTCATGTCCTACTTAGTACGCGGGGATAATATTTTAGGGCAAACGTTCCTTCCCAACAAACACAATGAATAATACAAGGCATAAATAATCACAAATGTGTGTGTTTAGTTACAGATCCATTTTTCCCTCCCGGTCTTTGGTAATGATCCCACGCTATCTATATCTACATATGTGATATTGCAAATAATTACACCTGTTACTTGCCTTCATTTTGTCTTTGGTGATGAGCCCACACTTCTTACTGGTAGCATGAGGTTGGGAAAGGAGGAAGGTGCCCTTACTCGCCTACATTTTTTTTGGTGATGAGCCCTTGCCTCTTACTAGTGGCATGGGGCAAGACGTAGGGGTCATTTCAAAAGATGAGAAAGAAATCCTTAAGAAAATATGAATCAAAGGTGCTTAATCGTACAAAATTCCAAAAAAATAATTTAGATGCCCATGTTAGGAGAGAAAACCATTCCTTAAACTAGATCTTGTCAATCAGTAGGCCACCTGCGGGTCTAAGTCTAGTCAATACTTATAAAGTTGAAAATCATCTTGGATGGGTTGGGTAATCTTAATTGGAGATGAGTCACAATTTCCCAAATGGACCATTGTTAAACCTCGTGTCTTTGCATCCATCATCTTTATCATTATATCATGTGTCTCATGGCCTTCTTAGATCTAGTGTTGAGAGCCCTCACATCTTACTAGTTGCGTGGAGTCAAGGGTGGAGTAAGACATCCTATCACTATATCATCTATAATACATTCTGCCAATGGAATGAAATATTTAATATTGTTTGAAAATGAGTTCCCAAAGTGCAACATTTAACCATGTATGTTTCCATATCTTATTTTTTCTATCATATCCTATCACCTCTCATGTCTTCTACTGTCCTATGTTCCAAATAGTCAGGATGTTTACCATCTATTGTATCATCCATCTTCACTCTATCCATCTCTAAATCTTGATGAGACTCTTAGTTCTTATGGGAGTTCAGAATGGGTCCATGGTCACTTTCACTTCTCATGATCGCTATCACAACTAGGTCCCTCACATTGATACCTAGTCAAAAATCCAAAAAAAAGAGAGCAAATATTTGAAAACTACCAAAAACATATAAACCCAGTAAAAAAATTTACATAAAAAAGAAAACCATCCAAAAAACCTAAACATTTGCAAAAACCAAAAAATCTCAAAAATCAATACATTGACGTCTATCTTGGTGTCTGTTCCAAATATCCTACAAACATCAAAACATCCTAATCCATATCCCTTGTGTGTATCCTCGCTTGGGGCAATCTCAGCTCCCATTTTCTCCCTCGCATGTATCCTTGTTTGGGGGAAATGACCCAATCAATCTTGAATCATCTTACCCCTTGCATGCATCCTTGCTTGGGGGAAAAACAAATCAATCAATCATCATTGTGGAACACATTAGGGACAAAGTTACATGTATTTATGTAAAGTTGTGTTGCATTTTTACTTTTCTTAGTTATTGTTGACCAATTACAAGTTTATTGTTTATCATCTTGGTTCATTTATAGCCATGGTGCATACATTTACTATGTATATTGGGTTTGTTTTTACTTTTTTGTTTGCTGTGTGTGTGTTTGTTTACTCACATTATGGGTTACTCATCATGGTTCTTTAATAATCATGGTGCATGTTGTATTGTATTATCCAAATATACAATTTAATTTATTGAATCAACTCTAGAAGGACCAAACCCTCTTAGCTCGACCTCAAATAATCCAATGTTAGCCTCAATACAACCCAAATTAGGTTGGAGTGAGCCAAGGTGGTGGATTAGATGGAAGAACCAGTTAGGAAATTAATCACTTCAAATTTGAAATTAATTATAGTAGTAATTAATTAATAAATGCACTAGACTGCTGCAAACTTCAAAAATTAATAACTCCTTCACCGTCCAGTATTTTTCTATTAAACCAACGCCAAAAAATTCTTCATATTTTTAGCTTTCCAACAAGTTATAGATCACAATTTTTGGATAAGTAGAAGGCATGCAAATCAACCCACGAAATCTGAAATTGTGTAGATATAACCCTGGCACAGACAACTGAAACTTGGAAAATTCATAACTTGCTCAATACTTCATCTTTTGCTGTGAAATAAAGTGCAGACTAATCTATAATTCAAGAGTTTTCCAAAGATATTAAAATCTGAATTTTTAGACCACCAAAACCCCTCCAAAACAGCCCCCAAAATCCCCAAACCCGTCATTAGGGTTAGCATAAAACATGTAAATTATTTCCAGCTCTTAGAACCCTTCAAAAACATCCTGAAATGACTACTCACACTCAGAAAAATAAGCCAACTCAGATCAGATTATAAATATAGCTTGTTCACCCTTAAAACATGTCAAAAGATGCTCAATTCAAGTCGCCATAATTAGAATAAAACCAGCAATAACCAGCAGATCTAAAGCACCACAAAACCCTTCACAATATTCAATAACAAGCACATTTTACTCTCAATAAAATGCGCCAATACTCTAAACAAGTCGCCAAAGCTAAAAAGCATAAATCATGCACAAAGACACTTCAACACAATGAAACACAATGATTGGAACAAGAGAGTCTTCAATGTTTTCAACAATGGCTTCCAAATGAGAGAGAAAAATGCAAGAGCTAGCGTATACATCCCATGGGCATACATCCCAATACTCCAAGCATGGAGTGAAATCAAATGATCATCCAACATAACCCTCTAAGGAAATGCGACCTCCCTTTTTATAGAACTAAGGGGTGTAATATCCAATAATGACTGACCTTTCCCTTTTGGAGGGAAAACATAAACTCTCATTAAAATATTTAATACTAAGACTATGTGCACTTTATATATTTATTTTACTTAAATAAATAAAAGTAACTAACCTATGTGCACAGTTAAACTAACTAAAGAGACTCCCACTTATAGCGCTAGGCATGCCAAGGGGTTACAATGCAAATGAAAAATAAATATTAATAATGTCCCGAAAAAGGGGACATTACATGTGCAAAAGCAAAGTAGGCTGTTCTAAATAACAAAATCTAAATGGAAGCCAAATCTACGAGCAAGGTCAGCCCCATCACCATTTCATCACAATCGATATCAAATCAAAAATAACACAATCATCATCATATGTATATCATATATCATCTACCATCGTTAACTCAACAACATATCAAACCTATAATAGCAAAAATAACCAATGATTTTTGCTACCAACCCACCCTTTTATTTAACCCTTCTTTCAACCCTAATTCACGTCCCAAAACCCTAATTTTGACCTTTGATCCTCCTTTTCTCATTTTCTGAGCCTGTTTTTCCCGTCTCTCATGCGACAATCTCTTATTCCTCCTATCAAGTTGCTGTCCACCGCTTTATCGCGTCACCTATTCGCTTGAGGGGACACATTTAGATCCGTTGGGGCATCCAAATGCTTTATTCGGGTAGATCACACAGTCCAAATTATTTCTTTGTGATCCAGATTATGTCTACTATCTTTAAAATGCTATTACTTCGTAATAACGCTTTAAAGAGGGGCAAATGTAGACACCCAAAAATACCCATTACTCATTATAACCTCCGAAAACACTTATATTGTCCCATAATTGTTGCGCAATTGTCCTACGATCATTTTCAATGCCATTCGACATATTCAACTATCTTTTGCTATTTAACGACATCTAATGACATTGTACGGTATTTCACTATATCATCATAACCAACATTTCCATCCATCCCAATCATTAAAGTGACCCCCTTTATCTGTCCTACCATTTGCACATAATATTAAATCCATTATTCATCCATATCCCACTTCTAGAGTTAATTAATTAATCCTATTACACTCACTATACACTATACACCCCTTCCATTTAGCTAATTTAATCAACTATTTAAATAAATAAAACAAATTAAGTATCCTCACTATCGACTCCTCTCCACTTCATCGGTCACTTCTCTTGAGTTGACTAAGCAATGCCACTTGAGCACCCACTTTGGTGAGGTGGCTCAAGTCAGGTTTTAGAATCCTAAAAACATGGAAGCAAATATGCACGTAGACTTTAGGATATTTCAAAGCCAACCAATTTGAAATATAGCCTCTTTATTTCTCTTTCAAAAGGCCAACTGCACAAGAATAAATCAACCATGCTAAATAAGGAAAATGAAATCAATAGCTTGCAACTTAGTCAATTCCACTTTCTTCAATCCACAGCTTCTTCTTCATCTATAAATGAGAAGCTCTATTCTTCCCAAATCACCATTGGAAGCTTGAGAAATTTGCACTATTACTCTGGCAAATTGTCTTTGGAAATCAGTCTTGCATACTGTTATGTTGTCCATTTGATCACCCAATCATCCAGTCACTAATCATTTAATCTGCATTGCTTGTAGCTTAACATACTTCCATTCGGAGCATTTTGGAGTAGCCACAAATCAAGAGGTTCAACTTCATCTAGGATCCAACAAGAGTGTCACTTGACCCTACTCTTCAGTCTGGTCCAATCTGAGGTGACAGGGAGCTATTTGGGAAGGTTTGCATTTATTTATTTATGTGTTTCTTTCTCTGTTGAGTATTTTCACTTGTTCACAATAATACTGAGGATATCAGGTGGTCATAAAGAGATAGTAATGAAGTAGTAGAAAGGTAGTAAGGACGCATGCTAGGGAAAGCTAAGATGCTAGGTAGCCGGTTCGGCCCCCTAGGGCGGCAGGTTCGGGTCCGGTTCGGCGCGGGCACGGGGTTCGGGTCCGGTTTGGCTTGGGTTCGGCCAGGGTTCTCCCTGCAGGCCCCGGGTACGGCCGGGTACGTCTGTGGACGTACCCGGCCGTACCCGGGGCCTGCAGGGAGAACCCTGGCCGAACCCAAGCCGAACCGGACCCTTTTTTGACGCGTTTTTAAATTTTTTTTTTGTTTTTTGGTCAAAACAAAGGTCAAACCGACTTTCTAAACATTAAAATATTCTTTTCAACCCTAATTTGTGCGCCCAAAGTCTATAACAACAACAATAACAAGTCATTTACCTCATATTTTCATTCTTGCCTCTTATTTGCATATTTGACTCTCACCTTCAATTTTTCCACTATTTTCAATTGCTTAGGGTTGATTTCAAGTGCCATATAGTTGAAGGAGCTTGCAACAAGTGACAAGGAGTTCAAGGAGCTTGCATTATTGGTGTTGGGTGTATTGAGGTAAGTATTTTGTGATTTTTTTAGAGTGTTTTAGTTTGTTAGTTGTATTTAATATTTTATTATTTTTTAGTTGTTTTTTTGGTTTGTTTTTTGTTATTGTTTTAACTTTTAAGCTTCATTTTTCTACATTTGATTTCGTTTAAATTTAAATTTTAAACTTCCAACATTTTCTCAAGACTAAATTTGTTTTTATTTTTTTAAATGCATTGTGCAGTTAAAAACTTAAAATGGCTGCCAGTTCTAGTTCTGTGGGTCAAAGTAGTAAAGGTCTCCTTCACAAAAATGATCCATCCTCCCCACTTTGGAGGCATGTCAAACAACTAGAACAATTACCAGGTGGAGGGGGTTTTGTTTGGGTTTGCTCACAATGTAATATACAATTTAAGAGCTCCTACAGTCGGGTGAAAGCCCATTTGTGTGGGGTTGTTGGCCACGGAATCAGAACATGTGGAGGGTTGGATGGAAAGGGGTTGCCACGTGCAAAGACCCTTGCATACATCAAAGAGCAAGAGGAAGCAGATGCAACAATGGCATTAAAATCCAATCATCCTATGGCAAAAAAAGGAAGATCACATACCATTAGCAAGCCACCTGTTTCTCCTTCTGTTGATGTTGTGGCTCCAGATCACCCATTTTTGTCTACACCTATTGCAACTGAAGGGGAACAGGATTCACCTCTTTCTCGCAAAAGAACAAAAGATGCAGGCCCATTGGAAAGGGCATTCCAGAATGAAAGCAGGGACATAGCTAACCAAAGTGTTGGACGCTTTATTTATGCATGTGGTGTCCCATTTAATGTTGTTAGATCACCATACTGGCATGATATGGTGAGATGTATTAATGAAGCCCCTAACGGATACATTAGCCCAGGGTATGAAAAGGTGCGCACCACCTTATTGTCAAAAGAAAGAAAGAAAGTTGAAGACTCATTGTTGCCCATCAAGAATCAATGGCTCGAAACAGGAGTGTCCATCGTTTCTGACGGATGGAAAGATACAGCAAATAGGCCATTGATCAATGTGGTTGCCGTGTGTCCTAAAGGGGCAATGTTTCTCAGGGCTATTGATTGTGAGGGGCAAGTGAAGGATGCCCAATTCATTGCCAACATCCTCGTAGAATCTATTGAGGCGGTGGGGCCTCAAAATGTTGTCCAAGTTGTAACGGACAATGCAAAAAATTGTAGAGCTGCAGGGTTGTTGGTTGAGGCACGGTATGGACACATATTCTGGACACCTTGTGCGGTCCATTCCCTCAACTTAATGTTACAAAAATTGGGCACAAAAATTGCTTGGATCAAACAAGTATATGAGGAGGCAAATGAAATTCAAATGTTTGTCAGCAACCACCACATGTCCCAAGCCATCTTTCGTAAATTCTCAACATTGCAGCTATTGAAGGTAGCCCGTAACATTCTTTTTTATTTTTAAAAATAATTATTAGTTTTTAAAATTCATTAAATTAATTTTGTAAGTTTGTAATTTGTAGAATTTTGAATGTTTTAAGTTTACTTGTCTTAATTTTATTTCTTTTGATTTCTTATTAGGTTGCTGAGACTCGATTTGCCTCGCACACGCTCGTTTTGAGACGGCTTGTGAAGGTGCGAGAGGCATTGAGTGGCATGGTTATCAGTGACCTTTGGAGTATATGGAGGCAAGCAAACAGTGAGAGGGCCAGAAATGTGAAATTGTTGATCCTGGATGAAACATGGTGGGATCGTGTGGATTACTTGCTTAGTTTTACTGAGCCCATCGTGAGTATGTTGAGATTTGTTGATATGGATCATCCATGCATGGGTGAGATTTATGATGGAATTGACTCAATGATTGAGTCAATTAAGACCATCATAAATGCCAAAGAGCAAGATCCTACAGAGACCTTCTTCAAGGAAGTGCACGCACATCTCATTGAAAGGTGGAACAAAATGACTACTCCATTGCATCTTCTTGCTTTTGCCTTGACTCCAAAATACTATAGCGCAGAGATCCTTTCTTTGCCTAGGAGGGTCCCACCATATAGGGATGTTGAAGTTAGTGAGGGGTATAAGGCAGCATTTTCTAGAATCTTCCCAGATCCAGAAGTAGAAGACATGGTTAGAGGCGAGTTTGTGAATTTCATATCCTCCAGGGATCACTCCATTAGCGCTCTTCGTGAAAAATACAGAATGGATGCTTATTCGTGGTGGTACCTCCATGGACAAGCATACCCCTACCTCATGCCACTTGCAATAAAAGTTTTATCACAAGTAAGATTTTAATTTTTTTAATTTCTTAACTCTTTCTTTTTTACTTTATATTTATAAGTTTAAAATTGTAATTTCGCATTGACTTTGCGGCTTGCCTCAATAGGTTGCGAGTTCTTCTTCAGCTGAGAGGAATTGGGGTACATATTCATTTATCCACTCAGTTAACCGCAACAAGTTGGGAGCAAAAAAGGCGGAGGATTTGGTCTTTGTGCATTCTAACCTACGCCTTCTATCACATAAGAAGGAGGAGTACAGGAAAGGGCCAACAAATTGTTGGGATATAGACCCAGAGACTCCAAACTTGGATGTTCCCATTGCCCAACTTTCATTGCTAGACCCGGACCTAGATAGTACTTTGCGTGAGCTGCAAAGTGGGGCTAGCGGAAGCGGGATTGCTGATGGTTCTGGTTGTACTCCTGGTGCTTGTGGTTCTAATGAACCACGTGATGGTAGTGATGCTCTCGTTGAAGACATTGGAGAAGATGCAGAGCCATCAGACTATTAGTCTATTACTAATTAGAATGTTGATGTATCTTGATTCTTCATTTTTGTGTTTACAATGTCAGATAATGATAATACATTGTAACACTTTGATTTGAACAATGTACTGGTTATAAGTTCGAACAATGAATTATCAATATGTTTTAACTTTTGTCGCTATTTCACCTATGTATATTTCAGATTTGTTTAATCTATGCATGTGTAAGGCTGGAATTTTGCTTATCTTGTTACTTTTCAAAATATTTTTAATATTTTATATGTATATTGTATTGCCGTACCCAAGTGCCGTACCCGGGCCCCCAAAAAATTTGCCGTACCGACGTACCGGATCCCCTTACCCGTACCCGAACCGTACCCACGTACCGGCTACCTAGCTAAGATGATGTCACGCATAATGACTCCCTCACCAAATACTGTTAACCAACACAACCTTGCTCCCGCTAATGCCTCGTAAGTGACACTTAGGTAGATTAATGCATCAACAACCTGCAAAGAGAAATCATTAGTAAGTAAAAAATAAGGTGTATACATATGCCCCAACCAAAGATCATCGCGTTTCACAATACTGTAATGCGAAATGGTCTTTGGGAAAGAAACATGGTACACCTAAACCAAATGAAATGATTATAAATGAAGTATTAATAATAAACATATCAACTCAACCAAATGAAATATCCTTACCTTGACTTACCTTTATCTGAAAAAGGATGTCTTTTAGCTCTTGTATTGATCATGGAGGGCACAAATTTACTTAGGAACCTAAATGATACAAGATTAAAAGGAGAGGATTAAAGTGCAAGCATACACAAGTGAGTGTATAAGTAGGTTAACAAAAAACATTGGAAAAGAGCTCACATGAGGGTGCTAGGATAGGTCTATACAAGGCGACTAGGTGAAGTCCAGATGGTCTATGGGTTAGACACTCAAATTTAGTAATTTATCCTTTGGCAATGACAAGTTTGTCTATGTTCCCTTGTTAAGACAAATGCTTACTTTCTAAGCCCAATCAATACATCTCCCTAACTCTTTCTTGACTGCTCATATCTACACTCCGCTCTTTCATTAACTCGATAATTATTAATTAAGAAAAATAGTAAATTATCTTTGTGCATCATTCCAGAACTCGTGATTTCACATGACTGTTAGCCTCGGAAAAACTGTACAATTTAGTCTTCATATGCATCTTGATATTTCTCTTTTGAAAATTGGAGCATTGAGCTCGCATTTTCAGCCTGTGAGGACGAAAACCCTCATTGGATTCTATTGAGGATGAAACCCCTCAATAGTCACAACACTTGGGGACGAAAACCCTCATTTGTTGCTTTGGTGGCTTCATCCAGGAGTCACAAGTGAGCTTCATATTCAGAATTTCATAACAACAAGTGTTTCCATCCGTGCTAGGGCACAATTTCCAGCTGGAGCACATTTTTGGGGGCTGCCATACCCATTTCTAGCTTGGGCGACCCCTTTGGGAATTTTGGGACATCGTTTTAATGGGTTTCTGTGGTTGTAAAAATCTGAACTTGATTTTGTTTGATAGCTACCATTTTTGTGGTCATTTTCAGCTATCGTTTGCTTTATAATTTGAATTATTTCAGAAGATATGAATTTTTGAAGTTTCAGTTGTTTGTGGCCAATAATTAATTCCAAAATTCTATACTTTGACGTTGAAGCACATATTTTGCATTATTTCATCAAGGGTTTCAATTGGTTGATATGTTTCTAAAGATTTGTGTGTAAGAAATACTAAAATCTGAATTTCACCTAGGTCGCTTCGGGTTTTGGGGACCAAAAACAGGTTGCTAACCCTCTTTGGCTCTAATTTCTATGTGGCTGTCATAAAATTCAGGTTTCTGCATGTTGCTGTCATAAATTCCAACAATGTTCATTAGGGTTTTGGGGAAAATCCAAATTCCTCAAATTCGAGTCTGAAAGGGACATTACACAGACATACAAATATAGATCCTCCCACTCTTATGTAGATTTGTGAGACACTTGATATCATGTTGTGTTGTGCAAGTTGCCATTTGTGAGAGGGAACCCACATCAAAGTTCTAAATGCAAATTTATGACCCATCATTCATCATGGGTGGAATCATATGTATACATTGTTGCACATGGCACCTATGCACTTAATACAAAGTGGTATATGGAGAGGCCTGAAATAATGCTACCTACAGATGATTTGGAGGTAAACACACGATTCAAATATGCTATAGGGAAAATTCTAATGCAGATGTGTGATCGGGACAACTTGATTGGATTGTGGGAGGATGCATAAGGATAGAATTCTAGAGCTTTTCCAACTTGATATTCCTTTGTTGTTCTAAATTGCTAGTTCCTATGTAGCTAAGAGGATCGATCCATGTATAGTTTTACTCACTTTATCAAAAATAACTACTTACGTCTAGAAGATCGTTATCCCTCATTCATCACTAGGAGATAACATGCTTGTTTGTGCCCTTTTGGAGCAAATAGGGCCTCATTCTCCCATGGTTGCCTTTTTTACATGGATATCACATGAAAGTTGTCATGAACAAAGTTCTTTCACATCAAATCACTGTCATAGGATTGATGTCATCCGGATTTCTAATGATCACTAAGATATTCAAACTTATCAAAAGTTTTCTCTTTAGTCACGGATTGAGTTCAAACATTTGTCTATGTTACTATCTCAAGGGGGCACAAAAAGATGTAATATGTGTAATGGATCAATAGTGTATGGTTGTAATGTGCGTCAATATTTTACTGATTATCACGTGCCTTAGAATTTCTCCATTGGGGTCATTCTATTTAAAGATGATGTGTCCAATGCCCAAGTGAGCATAATGAATTGGCTATAGGTTAGATTATGTGTATTTAAGGTCAAGCAAGGTTAATATTTGCATGTGTCCTTAGTTAATTCAGAATGAATTTATTTATATTAAAGTGAGATTATTTAATTTGTTATGTAATGGAAAGTGTTGGGAAAATCAAAGGATGAAACCTACAAGTAGTTCAAAGAGTTGGTTAACGATTGAAGGTGGTTATGCAACTGCTTGTGCAACAACACAATGTACACAAGACACGATTTTGAATAGAAAAATGTTCTTCTTTCTCTGCCTGCATGAGGGCATGTAATATTGTGTCCCACATTTAGCAAATTGCATGTTCCTATTTTGAGCAGGTTGATGTGTGTTTTATTCTGCATGTGTTGTTAATTGAACTCAGATTTTGCTCAGGGATTGTGCATGTAGAAATTGTGTGAAAAGACGATATTTAGGGTAGATGTGATTAATATGTTTTTCTAAATCAAATTTTGTACAACTTCTTAATTAGGAAAACTAGTTAATCACAAAGAATCAATCTCAGTTACACAATTATTGGTATATTTCATTGGATTGTGTGCCCAAGGAACTTGAGGGTAGGTTTTGGGCTCTTGTTGAACTTCGTGTTAGGCAAATTTCAGAAAGGCGGACTTTGAATTATGCTTGTGCAATCAGGGTTGATAAACACATTTTGATGCTCTGCAGTGTTCATCTGTCTTTTTCACACAAAAATCACTCACATTCAATGCTACAAAATCTGGAGAAGAAGGCCATTTCACCTTTTAATTATTTTTCTAGGTTTCTTGGAGCAGTTCTCTACTTGGATGTTATCTGTTCATCATTTCCAGCCATATCCACCTCTTGTCCCTTTCTTATTTTTAGAAAAAGTGAATAGAAAACCCTCTAAACAACACATTTTACAAGGGAGCCTCCCCTCTCAATTGCAGGGGGAAATGACCTCTTCGATGTGGTTCCTACTTCCTAGGTTGCTACCCATCTTTGTTGCTTTCCGATGGGCAAGAGTCATTCCGTAATTAAGGGTTTCAGTGACAAATTTTGGTTCTAACAAAGATCAGGGAGGGTAACAGTACTGCATAGTGCCTTATATCTTTAACATTGTAAAGCTCTAAGTATTTGCATGGACTTGTGACATGATGAGATGTTGATCCAGAGGATGTGTACCGAGCATATTTAACTAGCACATTTCAGCTAATTTTGATAGTGATGATGTCTAGTGTTGTGACAATGATGGCACTATTGAGGTGCGTGGAAGCGGAAGACCAAGCTCAAGCTACCAAAGCCTTGCTAGTTGCTTGCTCCATGTTCTTTGTTGTTACAATTTACTTTGTTCTTTGATGTATCATTGCATTTATTTTTCGATTTAGCTATTGGATTTGAGTTAAAAAACTACAATAGTTATCCTTCATGGCATTTAAATGAATGTTTTGTGAATTGCATCTTGTATTGTGTTAATATAATTTATTTTAGTTACCTGTACTACAAATCCATTATTTATAATCATCTTTTCTATATACAAATAATAATATCTATATATTTTGAGGCATGTGTCCTCCATGCTATCCCTTGAATGACTCCATCCTCCTTTTCTCAAATTAGAAGCGGTGGATTTGCTGTTCTTTGACATAGAGGGTCAGCTAACCCTTACTCATCCACACACTGAGTGACCAGAAAAGACTCATTACCAGCATCACCTGCCATGGATGTTAGTTGAGTTTCCGGAAGAATTTCTTTGTTGCTCTCCTCCATTCCTTAGAGTTGTCAATCTTGGCCAACTTTGGACTGTTTGATCCCCTTGGTTGACACTATCCAGGAACCTATGTCCCCTTGAACAGATAACTTTTGTTTGTAATCAATCAAAGTTTATCATCATGATCGGCAATCATTTTTTTTATATTAGTCACTCTATTATTGTTTCCGTTGAGAAGGGAAATATTCTATTTTGATGTACAATTTGATCTATAGAGGAGGTTACAGTTGTATCTTTGCCAAAGATAGGTTGAGTTTGAGGAGGATAGCCTTAAAAAAAGAAAAATTAGACAAACCTTAAATGTTGGCATGTGCATTTCTAACAACATTCAACAATCTTTGTGTTAGATTTTACATTTGAGGCTTGATAAACAGTAGAAGCAGAGGCTTGCATTATTGAAAGAAAATGATGTGTTTGCATAAGAAGCACAAGTTTATTCATACACTCGTTCTCACATAAAAAATCTTAGCATTCAAAGTTCTTAGCTATTGAAATATCACAAAATTGCAGGTACTTAAGTGGGAGGACGTGGAGGTAGGGGAACCTGGTGAAGGAGAAATACGTGTTAAACACAAAGCTATTGGTGTGAATTTTATTGATGTATACTTCCGCAAAGGCGTGTACAAAACTGAGCTGCCTTTCATTCTCGGTAGGCATTAAGAATTCTGCTCATTGTTAAAATATCTAATTTCATTCATATGTTTAGAAACTTAGACTATTCCTAGATCACATAGCTTACATGGAATACACACAAGTGAGCCCAGAAATGGACATGCGAGTCATTGTATTATGATCTCTAGTAAGTTTATTTGTAATTAACAGAAAGTACATAAACTTTTAGTGAAGGCATACCAGGTTCATCTCAATATGAACTGTGCAATAATTTGAGAAATGGTAAAATATTAGGCATGGTCTCCTGAAATATCTTGCCTTGAATGCTTTGGTTTATTTGGACGATGCATTGAAAAGGCATACATATTATATCATCGATAGAACTTGTGCCAGAGTCATGTGTAGGCAGCTAGTGTTTATACTTTCATCCTTTTGGTGTGTATGTAATTTATTTGCATACCCCAAATTGTATTTTACTATTAATCTTAAAATAATGCCGACCCAAGGCTTCTCTCCGGTATTTTCAGCTGACATTTATTGAGACATCCTGTACATATTACAAATATCTCTTTCCCCTACCATTTTCCCAGGTAGTGGTGCCTTCTCATCTTCGTTTGAACTGATTGATACACAGTTTATGAGAGGGCATGGTCCTTACAGTCTGTCTTGCGACTTAACATTTTCTGAAGGTTTACGTTAAAATTTCCTTGGATGACTAGCCGTTATCCTTTATTTGATTACTGTAACAAGAGTACATGAATACATGAAGGTAAGTATGCACAAAGATAAAATCCACAATCATGATTGGTCTTGAGGGTATTTTAAAACAAACATAAGGTATCATTTGATGAATGTCTAGTTTTAGCCTGGGGACCATAAAGACACATTAAAGAAGAAGCAGGCATGCAATTCATATTCTATTCAATGCCATGTTAGAGCCACAGAAAAGCGTGAGTGAACCACTTATTTTGATTCTTGAAGGATGGTAGAATATGTTGTATCACTGTGGTACATGCAGCCGTTGAAAGGGGCACATCTCTGGATATGCAATTTTTGAATTTTGCTGCTGATTTTATTACATAGGTTCTGTTGTAAGTGAAGCATCTTACCCAAAAAGAGGAGGATATTCATATAGCAATTTTATCCGGGATCATCAATAAATATTTCTTTCAACACTACTTTAAATATGCGTTATTGTTTTTGTGACCCTCTTCCACATGAAGTTTGCATTATTTGATTATATTCTGAGAACACCTCTACTTGTAGACTAGAATGGATGCATCAAGTTGTTCATTTTTAGATTAATGACCTAATCAAGTTTCTGGTATGAAACAAATCCACGACACCTATAAACTGATATTTATTTTTTGCATGAGGTTGTCTTCTTATTAGTTTAATATTTGTTTTGGTTTCTGTTCTTAAAAATATGACATACTTTATTTGTATAGATTACTTAGGAATTGCGTACCTGCAGTCTTACCAATGAGCGGTAAATCAAAATGTTTTGACTAGAAGGCAAGGGAAAGAAGAAAGAAAGATTTATTTTAATCATTATAAATGCTGAAATTTATTGATAAATGGTTGATGAATCAGCAAAGAGTTATTGCTAGTGGCCATACAACATAAGACCAAAGAACTTAGGACAGAAAAACAGCTACACTAGAATAAACACAGTGAGGATTTGGACCTATCCAGGGGAGAGAGGAAAACAAAAAACTGTAATCTAAACATAGCAGAGAAAAGCAATAGAAATCTGCAGAATTTTAAACCAGCGTTCCATGGAGTCTCAGAATGGGGGGACCAAGGGCCTAGGTTTGGGGATGACGGTGGGACGGCAGCGCAAATATATATGGAACTTGAAAAATTACTTATAAAAAAATGTGTAAGGAACACAACTGAAACTTTGAAATACTAAACAAATTGCATTGAACAATGAAAATCAAAATGCCAAATATCAATATATTAATATTTATATTCAAAATGATGATTACATTCAAAATTCAAATACAGTTGGCCAGTGGCTCAATGCCTCTGATGCTGTCCCCCTTCCTTGATAATGCTCTCACTCTTGCTTGCTAATGCTCTCACCCTCTCACTCTTGCTTGCTAATGCTTCCACTCTTGCTTTGAATTTTGAATAGTGATTTAGAGTGAGGGTATAAGTCTTTTTTTTTTTTTGGAGTGCTTAAGTGGTGGGTGGGGCCCATCGAGTATTAGGGTTAGGGTTAGAGGCAAAAAATTATAAAACAAAATGAATTTAAGAAAAAAAACTTTTAGACAGACTTATGCTGATAATGTTGCGGAGTTTACAAGGGGTCAAGCCACTTTTGCTTTTGCAGGCCCAATTGACACCGAGGTTGTTTGTAGGCATTCTCCATTGCATCATTTTACCTAAAATAGTCCGCCATTGCTTACCACTTAAGCTCGGAATGCCATCTCTGCCTCATTGGATGCAATCTATCTTGTGCCATATTGAGGACTATGCATCTTAGACAAAAAGAAAGTCTTCATATAAGATTGATGACATGTCAGTAAAGCTCAGATCCAACTCATGGGCACCTATAATCTGTGTGAGCCTGTAATATCTCTAAAAATAATTTCTAACAGATCTATATATTTTGTTAAACCCTAGGGCAGCAGTATTAAAAATCTAACTTTTATAAGAGCCATAATCTGACTTTTAATATAAAAAAATTGAACTATAATGTGTCAAAATCAGTCTTTTATTTATTGAATACGAACCAGCTACAATAAAAATACTAGTCTCTTAATACAATTGTTTGGAGCTGAACTAGCGAAACACTTGCACCCTGAATTGTTACTACAACCCCTGAATGGAATTGCCAAGCTCATATGTGAGGGTTTTCGTCCTCAGACCTGTATGCAAATGAAGGATTTTGTCCTCTATTGCTATTGCAGAAGCTGAAGCTACTTGCAAACATAAAATAATTGACGAATTTCCAAGGTGTTTCAATAATAAACTCCAAATTTGCCTTTATAAGCTTCAATCCTTCTCCAAAGTGGGTGCCCCCTTATAGGAATACATGCATGCTCCATAAACAATTAAAATAATATAGTTCCTCCTCCATGTTGGCGCCCCATTGCAAAAAAAGGATTAAGTAGATTTAAAAATACTTTATCCACCTCCCAATCCTAAAATTAGGATTTTAACACTCATACAACCTTCTCTGGGCTTACATCTCTCTAATGGACTGTGGGCCAGTCTAGTTTCCGTCACATCTCATGTTGATCATAACCTTTATGTGGCTCACAAAACCTCCTTGCGCTTATGGCATTGAGTCGTTCATAGCTTGCCCTATAACCTATTGTGTACTCTTCTTGTGGCATGGTTCCGTTTGTCCTTTTTTTGTGGAACTTCTATGTCGGTACTCTCTCAGTGCTCTTGATTAGTTCTTCATTAGTGGCATGTCTCTCCATCACGATTTTTGAATTCGTGATTGCTACTCTCGTCTAGTTGGAGCCCTTGTGTATGCATCGTGGAAACCCTTTGAACGTATGAATTCACTTCGAGCCTCTATTGAGGATGAAGCTTCTTTTCCTCTGAAATCATGAAATGATCGACATGGGGTTGAGGAAGTTTTCAAACTAGATAATCGACGATTTTTGAATTCGTGACTGCATTTTTTTCTCCTTTCTGGGTTCATCTGAAGGTTTTTCGACCTAGTGATTGGAGTTTTTGCTTTGTTTTGGGCTTGCAAACACATTGGTAGAAGTCGCGAGGGCTTAGAAGGAATCATATTTTGACCTATCCCTTCGCTTAGGTTTGCGAATTTCGACTGTGACTTTTTATAGTTGTTTTTGCTTATATCAAAGTCATTCTCCAGGGTCTACATTGAGTATGTGAAGGGGGTATTTCTGTTCTCAATTTCTGAGAGGAAACCTTCTTCCTCTTTGCTCACGATTCCATTTTCGTGGGTTTATTTCTTGCCTTTTTCGTGGGTTTTTCCAGCCATTGTTGTGGGTATCTATTGTTCATCGCGATTGTTGTTCATGATCCCTTCTGCTCAGAATTTCTGCCTGCGATTTCTTGCCCATTTTCTGCTAGTGTTTGGTTAATGGCTCTTTGCTTTCTCTATTCATGTCTTCCAACTTTATTCTGCCCACGATTTTTCTGCTCGCTTCTGGTTAATCTCGATGTTCCACCTGTCGGATGCCACCAGGGAATTCACCTTGCCCACCTATCTCAGTGACACCAATCCAGACAATTCCTCCCACTCCTTTGCTTCGCACCATTTTACAAACCATGTGGAGATGGCCGACCCAACTGCTACTAAAGATAACAAAATAATTGATTCTTTGAAACCGGTTGAGCAGAATTATGATGACAACATGAAAAACCTCATTTAGGAGCTGATCAACAAGGTTCAAAAAGTGGAACTCGCTAATGAGGCTCTTCGGATCGAAATCCATGAACTCACCAACTGAATTAGAACAGTCGAATTGGAAAATGTTTTATTAAAAGAAAGGATCCACACTAGCGAGGAGCACAGGGTTCTCAATCCTCCCAAAGACACCTTGCATGTGGAAATCCTGGTCCCCAAAAATAAGTAGGAGGAGATTAGATCGTAGTAGGCTTCTTTTAAACAAGAAACAGAAACAAACATTAGGTCATGGGCTCAGGTTGTTGGAAAAATGGGTCTCCCTCCCCTATGACAGCTGTTGAGGAGGTTGTTTAGGCCAAAATATCCAAGGAACGTACCAGTCGCGAGAGGGAATTGAATCTCAAGTTGAGGGGACTCCCTCTATGTCCCTCATCAACGAACCCCTTGGTGGTTGGGAACGGGTTTCTCTGGGATACTCTGCATATTCCCGATATTGTTCTAGACAGGCCCTGGTTGGGCTATGACTCCACTCTTTTCCTTAGACTCAGATCAACAACAGACTGGCTTAGGGCTCTCAGAGCCAAATGGGTGCTACACTCTTTCCCTAACAAGATTTTCCTTGACAAAGATCTTACCAGGTCACAGGTGGTGGAGCTCAAATGCTCAAGAGAGTTGGTTTTGGCAGCTCGTTAGCTAGGGAAATGGACAGTTATTAGGAAACAAAGAGCTGTCATCAAAGACACGTTCCCTCTAAGAAGGGAGGCCTGACTTGGGACTTCTAAATGATGGGTCCGCAAGGAGACGAGTCAGGGTACATGTATCTCCATTAGTTGTTGGAACGGTAATGGTTCTTTCTAGTCATCACCTAGTCTTATGTATGATGCTCTTGGATCGTCTGACATCCTTTTCATCACGGAGACACACGAGATCCCTGTACGACCTCTTTTGGGGATCACGGGATACCATTGGTACTTTGCTTGGGGACATGAGACACAGAGTTCGGGTGGTGTTAGGGGTTCAGGGGGTGTGGCTTGCTTGTATAGAGATTTCCTCCGGAGTTGGATTTCGTTGGTGATCACGGATGAGTTTGCCAGGTTCATGTGGATCCGGATTAAAGGGGTAGACTTGCCTTTCAGGGATATTTTTATTGCAGTTTGCTACTTTCCTTCGGCTTCCTCTTCGTATGCCATTCACAATGGCCACGATGGTGATCCTTTCGGTGACCTGTATGCCAGTATTACTCAGTACTCAACGATTGGCAAAGTCATCCTTATGGGGGGTTCAATGCCCGTACTAGAGCCCTCCAGATTCCTCTCCATGAACGATCAGAGAATGTGTTTTGCACCCAGGTGATTGATCTAGAGGCATTGGGACTTCACAAGATATCAGAGGATGATTCAAGGCCCTTCATTGCATATGGCTGACACCTTCTTTAATTAGGGGTATCCCATGAATTGTTGATCTTGAATGGGCTCACTTGCTTTCCTGACTCTCACTTCTTCACATGTCGGCCTCACGGTGGGGGTGCAAGTGTTGTGGATTATGTCCTTTCTAGCCAGTATCTCTTGTCACTTTTCCATCACTTCTCTGTTTCCCCCACCCCCTTGCCAATCACGCCCTTCTTTCATTTTCTCTCTAGGTTGATATCCCCCCTCCTGCCACTGTTCCCATTCATAGCCTCCCTCGTACTACGTTTTGGTTTGATCAAGGAGACCCCAATACCTTCTCTTCCCACATCCACTAGTCTCTCCCTTCGGAGACCCATTTATTTTGATTGGATTGTGTTGTTACCAAATACACTTGCCTTTCTTCCATCATTTGGGAGGAAACCCTCAAATCTCTCTCCAGTTCCACCAGTTCTTCCCTTGCGTACCATCAATGCAATAACTCCAGATCTTGCCATATGAACAAGTGGTACGATGAAGAGTACAAATTCCTTCACCGCCAGCTTTGTCACGCCTTCATCCACGACCATCCCTCTTATCCCTCCCTCAAAGCCTTTTACCGTTGTCTTCTTCGACGTAAGAAACCTCTCTTTATTTCCCTAAGGAGACGGATCTTGTGTTCTTCTCTCCGACACTCTCCTAGACATTTCTGGCGCACCATCCTCCCTCGCCACTCCCTCTCGACCTTAACCCAAAGTCCATGTTCTCCCACACCTCCACTCTATATGATATTGGGGTTCTCGGGGTTCACGAGATCTAAATTCTTGGGATTTTTAAGGTTCTCAGGATCTTTTAAGGTTATCGGGATTTTGGTGAAGCTTCCTACAAAAGGTCATGGTTGGGGGATACAAATAAATTTTTGACACAACACATGGAGAGTGGGGGCCATGGAAAATGAAAACATCGTAAAACATGTAGCACGAGAACCTAATGACACGTTCTTGGGTTCATTGGAAAAGAAAGTAAGATTTTGTATGACTTTGTGGAGAACTTGAAGTCACGAGAACAAGGGACACCCGTAATTAAAAAGGGGCAAGATTCACGGAAATGGCTCGGTATATCAATAACCTGAGATGTCACCATTGGTAAATATCACTTATGGTTCAAGATAGGTGAGGAAAAATGATTATGGATACGTGGTTGAATAAAGAAACACCTGTAGGTTTCATACCAAAACACGAGCACGGTAAGGTTAAATCAGAAATAGAAGACGTTTTAAGACTCTCAAGGTGTGAAAATACCAAAGAACTGATAAACAAACAACCTAAGGTAACTCAAAAAAACTCAAGTGTGCAAATGGAAACAATTTCTTGTAGAAATTGGAAGAATTCAAATACTATTAGAAACAAACTTTTTTACATCTTGCTTACATATAGAAGAATGCAAGCTATGTGCACTTCAATAGAGAAGTGCACTAGCTGAGATAATAAGAGAGGCTACAAGTTAACCTTACATCACACTGGAGTTACTCAGTCCACACTACTTATGACTGATCAATCGATCTATCCTACTTGTAATCAATCAAGATGGGGCCGAGTTATATCAACAACTAACTCAATTGTCTCTTTCTTAATTAATCCTAAGTGATTGTATAAAATATATATTTGTTCATGCACAATTTGATTTTGGAACAATGTAGCTCACTCAGATTTGAAGCTGATCACATTTAAGGTTTTGCGATTCACAAATTTATGGGAAAATTGGAAGTTCTAAAACAGAAACTGAAAATTTGGATGAAAGAGATATTTGGGTACATTTTAGAGCAGGTTATGTAGCAATCAGCTTTGCTACAATAACAAATCAGAGGGCATGAATCTGGAAGATACGGTGAGACGTATTTCACAGAGAAGATACAGTGACTCAATTGTATAAATACAGAAAACACAGACCCATCTATTTCTTCCCACAGCTCCTTTAAGACCAAAGCTCTGATACCAAATGTGGTGTGCTTATTTTCCAGATCTTTGATTCATATTTATACAACAACAAATAGATTAAACATAACAGATTTACATTGAAATATACAATATAAACACATCAATAAACACTAAATTCGATAACATTCATAGCTCAAATAACACAAATCAATAATGTAAATTTATTATTAATAATAGCTTGGACCCAATAATATAAATAAATTTGAGCTATGAATAATAACTTCTTCCATAGCCACTTGGTCTAGGTAAGCCAACAGTGAGACCACACTTATCAATGGGGAACCAGACACGGTCTCGTGTCACAATGCAAAAACAACATTCACTTATCCCTGGCCAAGACACTGAGATGTGCACTCTGTGCCATCCCTTGGACCCACTTAGTGGCACCCTGTCTTGTTGCTATTCAGAGTGTTACAGGTCTCCAACCCTTTACCTAAGGGATCAAAACACTATTTCTTGTCTTTTTCTCATATGGGTCATATTACATTCATGTGATTTTGACACACTTACACACTTAGTCACTGCATTCGCCGAATTTAAAGGCAAAAATCCAAATTTCATCGAATCTCAAGCCGTCACAGGAAATTTGTTGAAATGCGCGATTTTAATGCCCTCTACAAAAACTATGTTAAAAACTCGAAAATATGGTGATTGTATGGTCGTTTTGATCTAGTCACTGTGTTTGAAGTTCACCGAAAGAGTTATAGCATGGTTGGGAGCTAACATGCCCCAACACATTTAAAAACCATTCCAAATTTTTTGCAAGACGGATTATTCCGAGTTTCAGGTATGCGAATGCAGGCTTTTGTAGAAGTTCTTTGTCGTGGGCTTCCATTGCCGTAAACTGCGCGACTGCAGAAATGTCAAAACAATGTTTTATTTTTTCTTATATAATATATTATAATATCTTAGTCCGTATAGTTTTAAAGCTCTTAAGTGATATAAGAAAAATAATTATTTGTTTTTTATAATTACTTTATGGTTTAGCTTTTATTTTTTTATGTTTTTATTATATTTATGTTTTATAAATAATAATTCTATTATATATATATATATATATATATATATATTTTAATGTTTTTATTAGAATTATATTTTATATTTCTATATTTTATATTTTCTAAAATACAAGTATATTTTTGTTAGTCGAATTTAATCATGAGTTTTATCTTCGGATTTTTCGTAACAAATATTTTACGAATTTTATCCTCCGCGAATTCGAACACAAATTCAAATGCGGTGACATAGCTTGCACATATATATCATTTGAATAACTTTACTCCCTTTTTATAGGGTTGAGAAGGCGGCTTTTCACAATGAACATATCTTTCCATTCACACCTTTTGATTTTAACATAATAGGTGATTATTTCTAGCATAATGCTTTTAACACCCTTTCATCTTCTCGGGAATATCTTTTATGTCTCCCTTTAATTATCTTTATTCTTCACTTACCCACACTTGGGTAACTTTTGAATTATTTAATCCTTTTTATTTAGTCACGTAACAAAGTTGGAGAATTTTATGAGGTATGGTGGGTGGAGGCATGAAGGTGGTGGTTGGGTGCTTGGTTGCAAGCTTCGATGAGGGATGGATGGGTAGGGGAGTGTAGTAGTGCGTTACGTGGTTGGTAGTTGGTGGTGTCTGCTAGGTGATGGTGTGTCTAGGCCTTATAGGGCATGGAGTGCCTTTTCAGACCTGCCATGTGTCCTTTCACTTTAACAATTTTGGATGGAGGTTGTTGATTGGATGATTCTGCCTTGGTTTGTCCATATTTTAGTACCATAGTTTCTTGTAAGGAGTTCAAGTTTAGAATGGGGCTAATACATTTCAAATTTGTTGCCTCTTCATGCTACTTTCTACCTTGTGCTTTATGCGATACAAATGATTGACATCTTGGTTGTTTTTTCTATCTAGAGGAATGTTGGTGAGAGCTCAATAGGAGCTCTTTGGAAACTTGCTCGTTAAAAAAAGAATGTCTTCATTTGACCCCTATTTGGACTTGTGATTGGTCGTTCCACTATAATTGCTATGGGTCGAGGTTGTTCCTTGGATGATTTTGCCTTGCAATGGTCAACATTGCAACCACCTTAGTAGCTAACAAGGAACTAGGGGTTGGAAGGGCTAATATGTTTCGAAAATTGTGCTGACCTTGCTTGATACGTCCTAACTTGCGCCTATGTGGAACAAAGACTTACAACTTGGCTTGGGATTTTCTTTCAAGTGGGAGCTTAGGCGGGTGAGTTGGCAAGCATCTTAGTGCCCAAGTCTCGGAACCATTTCATTGAGTGACGCCAAACTCCATAACTTGCACAAGAATCCTCCCAATTGCACCAGTTTGGGAGGTTTAGAATTGGACATGAACATCCAATAAAGCATAATGGGAGGCAAAAAATTGTTGATGTAGTTGCGTGTGCCATTGGACATATGCATACAAATGTGGACACATACACAAGGTAGGAAGACTGTTCGACAAGATAACAAAAATTAATGTGGCCTCTTGGACTGCATTGCTGTAGGATTTGCATGCAATGGGTTTGTAGGAAACGCCTTGAAACCTTTCAAACAAAGGTGGTTGGTAGGTGTAAAGCCACCCCATCAACCTCTGGCATCATTCTACTAGCCCGTGCCGAAATGGAGCCTTAGAGTAGGTGTAATGACCCTTTTCACCATTTGAGAGCTTCTAATTGGTCTTCTTGCCATTCCTTCTCCATGGCAAGGAAGTGAAGAAGATGGAGGAGAATCTTGAGCCTCTATTTAATATTATTTTTCTAATATTTTTATAATTTCTTTTAGAGTTTTCCCTTTTTAACGAGGTCGGCTGGGTTTAATGCCTTTAATAAGGCTTAATGAAAAATTATAATGGTTCATTAAGAGGTTGGCATTTCTAATTAAGCTTTGGCGCCAAAAAGGAAGATATAAAAGGAGTTTAGAGGCATCATTTGGAGCTAGTCTTGGCGCATTTTCCTTATACTCCGGCAAAGAGAGCAAGTTGCTCCTTGGTCATCCACTTGAGGACGAAAACCCTCTTGTGAGGCCTCATTGAAGGACGAAAACCCTTCATGTGGCTTTGGTGAAGGACGAAAACCCTTCATTGTCATTTGACATTGAAGAGAAAAGCTTATTGGAGAGTTTACTTGATGTTTTCAGCTGTTATTATATTTATTTTGGATAGTGCGACCTACCTAGGGTAGGGTTTGAAGACATTGAAGAAGAAATTGGTAATTATGAGTCGGTAATCAGATTTGCACTATTTTTAGAGGCCGGAATTTTGAGTTGCATGATTTTTGAGGGCTTCTATATCGATATTCTATATTTAATTCGTGGTTGCAATTTTCAGTGTATATTTCATTTCCAGCAGTGTGTTCTTTGCTTTTGTTTGGTTGATTTGGTTTCTAAAATTTAGAAAATCATATGAAAAATATTGGCGAATTGATTGGTGGTGTTTGTGGTGGTTTTTGGCATTTCTTGAGCTAGTATAAGTCGCTGGTTTTATATTTCAGTTTGTTGCAATTTTCATTTTCAGATCTGCATATAGAATATTGAATTAAAATCCTTAAAAGGGTCATTACAATGGTATCAGAGCTCGGATTCTCAAAAGGCCTAGGGTTTCAATGGATAAATTAATTGCCGGCCAAGAGAGACTTTCGGACACAATGGATTTTCTTGCCCTATCTCTCTAAAGGATGATTGAACCTAGGGTTCAAAGTGGTGAAGGAAGTTCGAATGGAGCTATTAATGCCAAACGACCTATGGGATCAGCACGAGGATCGAGTTTGAAGCCCACATTCCTTCCTAGAGAGGAGGTTGTTTCGGAAGAAGCAAGATCTATGGGTGGAAGAAATATTGCAGCGAGTTATGAGGAATATATGGCTTTTTGTCCAGAGAGATCCGTGATGCTATTTCCCTTGCCGAGTTCATGGGTTTGGATAGAGGAAGATCTAGGCCCGAGCCTAGGCATGCCATGCCACAAAAGAGGATGAGGTGAAGAGCTTCCAAGTTGCAATGACGGAGCAAGAAGAAGAACTCAAAGAACAAGAACAAGAGAAGACCGATATTCAGCATGAAGGTAAGGATTCTTTGCAAATAAATGATGTGTTTGTGGTTTCTAATGATTGCATGTGGCGGCAAGATGGTGAAAGAAAAATCAGATCTACAAGAGGTTCTTGAGGCTAAGAATCAAGATGTTCCGGTTGAGAGGCATGCTCTTCAAAAGAAGGTCTCACCGGATACTTATGAGGGTTTTCAACTTGCTGGAATTTTCATAACAACAGTCAACAAAGGGCCATTTATGGGTGTACATGACTCCGGACAAGCACCTTGAAGGTGTTCCATGCAAGTATCAACAAAATAGTGTTGAAGACAATGCGGAAAGAGCTTCATTTGTTGAATTTGAGGTGAAAAAGAAGGCTGATTCCAACTCAGAAATTCTGAGTCACAAGGATGTTTCGATCACTCCTCATCCGGCATGGGAAGGTCGATATGTGGTGGACAACCCAAGGTATGATGGAAATCACATTTTTTCTTCTTTTATATTGCCACCGTACTTATGTCATCATGGAAAGATGTAGAAGGTCACATGCTAACTTTTGGTGATGTGAAGAGCTTGTGGGTTGACACATGTCATTTAGATATTTCCTTGCAAGTATACATGGTTCTGGTTGACTTCTTGCATGGTAGAAAGGAATCCTTTAGTATTCTTACGCCATGTACATGGTTAGAGGAAATTTTGATGAAGGATAATTTTGAAATCATTATGTATGCTAACAAGGTTGTGAAGGATTCCACCTTCCAAGGACAAGGAACCACTAGTTTGGTTAATGGTGAATACACACATGATTCTATTAATGAGTTTTTGGTGGCACAAGTGGGATTAAAGGCTGAAGGCTTCAAAGGACTCATTGTGAAGTTAGGGGATGGTCACTCTATGCCAACATACCAAGTGGTATTTCTCAACTCCAAATTGCATTGGAATTATGTAAGGTATGTGTTGATTTCTATGTGATGGCTGATTTGGGTATTGTGCTTGGAGTTCAATGATGGCATTTGTTGGGAGAACTCCCTCTTAACTATCAAAGCATGAATATAAGCCTCATAGAAAAAGGTAAGAAGATCTCTTTGCGAGGTATGCTTCCGGAAACACTCCAAATTAATTTTTTGGTGGGAGAAGACATGTCATGTGAATCATATTTCTGTTCTTTATCCAAAATTACAGTGGATTGGAAATCATTACTTTCAGTTGAGTATGCAAAAAATAAGTTTGCTCATGATGCCTTTGAAGGAAAAATGAGTGATGAGAAGTACAAGGTGATAAGCAAGAGGGATATGATTTGTAACATAAGTATGGAGAACATTATTTTCAGATCTCATTTCATCATACTTGCTGATTGGCACAAGAAGGCAGCCATAATGAAGGTTCATTTTCAGAATTTCAAGGCATTATGGGTCACCATTGAAGTACTTTCAGTTATGGTCACTTCAATTGGGAGTAATATGCATATTTTCAGGCCTAGATTGAGCAATTCAAGGAGGTTGGGTGCAGCAGTTGATGGGCAGCCTGGAAATCAACTTTGGGTGTTCCAAACACCCCACTTGAGGCAACTAAAAGATCTTCTACAACAAGGTAATCTTTCCGGTTCATTAATTTTGAGACACACTTGTTTGTTGCTTCCTCATTTGTGTGATTATTGTGGAAGAATGGAAAATAGTATGGTGTGCATTTCAAAGTATCATAGGGCAGCCCATTTGCATGATATAGGAGTGTCTCAAATGCATATTGTTTGGTTGCTTGGGGTCATGATTTGGGTTCCAAAGACCCAACCAATCATTGGAGAAGTTTGAGAAAATATTTCACCTTGCATTGAGGGTGGAATAAACATGTTCAGGGCAGCCATTGGAGATGGTAATTTTCAGATTTTCAAAACTCTTCTAATCACCCTTGATGGATGTCCATTTGTTGTCACTTCATTGGATGATAGGATGCACATTTTCAGTCATGTGTTGGACAAATTGTGGGAATTATGGACACCGGTAAGCATGCAGCCTAGAATACTTATTTTGGTATTCCAAGTATTCATTTTTGGGGCAAGGAAGGAGTGCAAAAATGTTGTGTTCGCTGATTTCAATCATGAGCTTGTTGATCTTCATTTTCCAGCCCATGTAAAACAATTTTTAGTATTCACAAATTTGGTTTTTTCCTATGAAATTTCAGTTTGGTAGTTGTTATGTTATGGCTATTGGGTTGAGTTTGCAAAAATCAGATTTGGGGCTGCCATTTCCAGTCATGAACAACAATATGTTTTCATTTTTTGAGAGCATTCTATCATGGGAAAATGAGGAAGGAGGATTTTCGTTGGAAGAAGGAAAGAAATCAGGTTGTGGTGAGTTATTTTCAGATTTGAGAATTCTGATTTTTGAGTGGAAAATGCGTGACTTCAGCAGAGTTTGGGGCAACATGTTGGTATTTTGGGACAGCCAATGCATGGTTGAGAGTTGTGCAAGCAAAGAAAGGGGATTGGCCATCATTTCCACAAGGCACAAGTGGATGAAGAGGGAGACCCATCTTTTTTCTAATATGTTTGCTTCATGTGCAGGAATGTCAAAGAAGAAGCAATTAAGAATCATTTGGGATCCAGGTTCTTGCAATTGCTTGAGGACAAACAATTTTGGGAAGGGAGGACTGTAATGTCCCTTTTCCCCATTTGAGAGCTACTAATTGGTCTTCTTGCCATTCTTCTCCATGGCAAGGAAGTGAAGAAGATGGAGGAGAATCTTGAGCCTCTATTTGCATTATTCTTCTAATATTTTATAATTTCTTTTAGAGTTTTCCCTTTTTAACGAGGTCGGCTGGGTTTAATGCCTTTAATAAGGCTTAATGAAAAATTATAATGGTTCATTAAGAGGTCGGTATTTCTAATTAAGCTTTGGCACCAAAAAAGAAGATATAAAAGGAGTTTAGAGGCATCATTTGGAGCTAGTCTTGGAGCATTTTCTTATATCTGGCAAAGAGAGCAAGTTGCTCCTTGGTCATCCACTTGAGGACGAAAACCCTCTTGTGAGGCCTCATTGAAGGAAAAAAACCCTTCATGTGGATTTAGGTGAAGGACGAAAACCCTTCATTGGCATCCTTTGGCATTGAAGAGAAAAGCTTATTGGAGGATTCACTTGATCATTTCCAGCTGTTATTATATTTATTTTGGGTGGTGCGATCTACCTAGGGTAGGGTTTGAAGACATTGAAGAAGAATTTGATAATTATGAGTTTGTAATCAGATTTGCACTATTTTAAAGGCCGGAATCTTGAGTTGCATGAATTTAGAGGGTCTTCTATACCCTATATTTCATAATTAATTTGTGGCTGCAATTTCTAGTGAATATTTCATTTCCAGCAGTGTTTTCTTCAGTGTTTCTTTGGATATTTTGGCTTCTAAAAATTCCATATATCATATAAAAATATTGGCGAATTGATTGGTGGTGTTTGTGGTGGTTTTTTGGCATTTTTTGAGCAAGTATAAGTCGCTGATTTTATATTTCAGTCTGCTGCAATTTTCATTTTCAGATCTGCATATAGAATATTTAATAAAACCCTAAAAAGGGTTATTACAATAGGACTTGGACATTCAAAAGCATAAAAGGAAAGTGGAATTTGTAGATCCGGTTGCAAGCATTCTAGTAGACATGCGAAACAAAATGTGGAAGCATACACGAATCACATGAACTAGTTGACAAAATGCCTCTAGTTTGTGGTCTCTTGGTATGCCATGTCTATCCAAGGAATCCACCGAGAACGCTCTCTACTGCGTTGAAACGTTGAAGTGTGTAGAACTTGCTTGGATTGTGGAAGTTCATAGTGTGCTCTCCTTCCCCGCAATTAGTTTTCTTGTATCTAGGCATGGGTTTCATCCCTCCCCTTACTAGCTTGATATCATAGTTATCTCTTGTTTTATTTAGAATTGGCTTCCAAAATTTAGTAATGTGCATGTAAGTGTATTTAGTGTTGAGACTTAATGCGTGCAAGCTTTACATAAATAGATATTTATGCCAGCATAATTACCTATACCCTGGTAATGCCACAAGCAACCTAATTGTGTACTTTAGTAAATACTAAACAAAACATGAATGCCCCTGCAGTTGTGGCATGGACTTCCGAACCATGAGCACATAACACTCGGAAAACAAAATTTTATAGTCTTAAAACAGGTCCTTAAAAGATATACATTGTCTTTGGAAACGATGTGTGGCAAGTATCTGCAACCTTTTGTTTCTTTGTTTCATGATTTAAACTTGTTCCTTGATATCAAGAGATATCAGAGTAGCCCTTAAACTGCACTCATACCTTTGTTTGACGTTTATTTGATGTGGGTTTCTCAACCACTTTGATGATTTGGTCACGAGAGGCGACCACTCAACATTACGAAATCGATTTGGAATCACGCTATATTAAATGCTTGTAGCCTTAGACATCGTATCCTATCAACTCCAACTTCTTCATTTCTGAATTGTGATTGTGAATGCATAATTAGTTTCAACATACCTCTTTGGGAAGCATTTTTCTGCATCAGTTTCAAAGCTACTTTGGTTTATGGTGTCTATGTGCAAACCTTCAAATTTCACCAACTCCCTCCAGAACAGTGCCTCAATAGTGCGCATCTGTGGTGCAAAAATAGGAAACGCAGCTTGTAGGATTTTATTGATATGGAAATTCAGATTACATTGTGCAAACTAGGTTGCAATGCTTATAGGTATTGCACAACCAAAACTAAATAACCTTAATGGTTATATGGGTTTAATAACCCAACAAACAAAATACAAATAAAAACAAACTCACAGGAATACTATTCCCAATCAATAATACAAATAAATATTAGTTCCTAACTGCATAACAAACATTTAATTATGTAGAATTAACTAATGATTATTTACTACAATAATTTACCTAACATCCCCGCGTTAATTCTGCATGATCACAAGCGAACATGAGAGAAATTATCTGAATGATTCAAATTTATCCTGTGTGACTTTGTGAAGACATCTGCACGGAGATGATCTATTGGAAAAAAATGAAGTTGAATGTTTTGTTGTATAACATGTCTGTGAATGAAATGTACCTGTACCTCAACGTGCTTTATTTGTCGTATGGCAAACTATGTGTTTCCACCAATGCTCACGGGGCTACGACCCTCCTTCTCTGTGCATGGGGAGGCTCCCATTATTGAATGTTCACTATCCTAATTCTATCTAATGTTGTGGGGTGGCCAAATAGGCTGGGGATAACATAGGAATACTTCATTTAAACCTATGGAAAATTTCTTGTACAGGGTATAAGGGAGGAATTTTCAGCGATGAGGGGTGAAGGAGAGAAATTAGGAAAATTGAGGGTTATCGTTGTGAGTAGGCAATAGCATATTTCACACACAATAATCAGATTAGTTCAACATTCAATTAGAGGAAAGCAAAATGTAAGACATTGGTGAGACTAACAAATTAAAGACACACAGTTCCTTATATTCATCTATCAAGGATGCAAAGTTCCTTCTTGATCACCATATACTTGCAGAAGTGAGAGAAGAGAGAGAAAGAGAATAGAGGAAAACATAAAATAAAAAAAAGGGAAATGGAAGAAATGTAGCTTTTATTTCTTGTGTTGGTAATACAAATCTCAACACCCAAACAACAATCCACAATTATTACAAAGAAGTAAAATTTAGGATTTCAAGATCCTTTGGAATGGAGGAGCCATCCCAATTTATAGCATTGTGAATTGACCTTTAATCTACCCCCACATGACTCTTCATGACATCATTCAACTTGTGACTTTACATATTCCTAGGAAATGAGAAATAAGTTCCCTTTTTATAAATCAAAGGGACTTTTACAATTCAAATTTAGAAAGTCACTTAAGTGAATGAGATGAAATATCATGATTACGTACAATGAATAATTAGAAAGGGGGAGAGAAGAAAGAGGGAGAAAGAGAGGAGGAAGGAGTTGACATATCTGATGAAGAAGCTCCTTCTGATGAAGAACTTGTTGATTCATGATCCCTGGTGAGGATTTTCTGAAACATTCTCTTGTTCCTTGAATTCTTTGCTGAACTAAGAGCTATCGCATAGTTGTCAACTTAACCACCTTTGGAATGCAAATGCATCCCAACACCTTGGTCCATGCACCCTAAGAACATCACTGATCTTCTTGCATTGACTGAGCCATCTTTCATGATCCTTTACAATTATAAAAATGGATTTTGTGAAGATTGGAAATAGACTCTAAGACATCTTCGTTGAAAGAGAGAGAGTTACTTGCCACTTTCTTGACCAACTCCTGAAAGGAAACAATGAGTTCTTCCAATGAAGAATTCTTGGTGAGTGGAGGGAACTCAAGTTTCTAAACACAATTATAGACCTCATTCAAGATCTTGAAAGCATGTTGTCCACAAGAGTCCAATTCAGAGATGGCATCTTTGAGCATTCCATATCTTGCATCCATGATGCGAATCCAAACTTGAGACAAATTCTCAGTAGCTGATGCAAACACATTCTTTCTCACGAGAGTGTGAGAGTCGAAGGAGCTCATCTCGGACACCAGTGGGAACACCTCATCCAAGTGGATTACCTCTTTTACAATATCCTCTTTTGCTTTCTTTACTTCTGACAAAGTTGCAAGAATGTACTTGATGAGAGAAATGACCTCTGGAAACAATGTCTTGCCTTGCTCGATGATTTTCTCAATCCACTTCTCGTTAGCCTTCCCCTACATCATGTAACCTTGTGCTTTCTTGATCATCTCAGGATCAACACTGTTGATCGGAGGAATGTCTTCTATAGGAAGAGAAGATGTTGAATCGGGCTCCAAGAAGGGTTGAATGTAAGCACTGAGAGATTTTACCTGTTCCTCCAATTATACAATTGTTTGCTTGTATTCTTTGTTTCGAGCGAGGAGGTGGGAAGAGGATTCCTTGAACATATGAGAATCACCCTCGTGTGAAGCTTGACCCAATGAGATGCAGATCAACTCATAGTTTGATGGAGTCATCTCCTCAATAGGATTTTCATTCCTAGGCCTAACAACTTCAACATATTGATTACCCGAGGTGCCACTGAAGAAGCGGGATGTTGTCTAGGCCTTCTTCCTTCTCTTGGATTTCAAAGTTCTTGAGATTGCTCTGAGGTCGGGCATGATAGCTTGTTGCGTTGTTCTTGGCTCGCTTTCGATCATTTCTTGAATCCATGGGAATGGCTCTTCAGGAGTTGATATAATGTCTGTCACTAGAGCACTTTCAAGAGCTTGTTGTGTAATCAACTCTTGATCATCGTGGGGAAAGCTCCACCATCGGAGAAGACATACCTGGATATTCTTCTGAAGAGAAAGATGCTGCAATGAATCACTCTTGCTTGACTTGAAAGGTTCTGTGAGATCTTCAATGGGCTTTGCCTGTTTACGAGCTCTCTTGGAATATGGAATCACCTTGTGCTCTTTGTTCATTACCTTCACTTTTGAAACCCCATGCTTAATAGATCTTACCTGCAGTGTTCTACCTCAACCAACTCACCTTGGCTCGCTTAACTCACCAAGCTCAACTCAGCTCAGCTCAGCTCTCCAGCTCACCGAGCTCAACTCAAACAACTCACTGGAGAGATGTGGATGGTCTAACCTGATTGATGAGTTATGATGACCCGCTTAGCTTGAATCTTGACGGAGCTGACTTTTTTTTGAATCTCTTTAGACTGCAGAATGTCCTTGGGTTTTACTTGTTGTGCCCTGCGATGCTCCTGCCTTGCTCCTGGACACAAATTTGATGCTTAGGATCCTGTGAAGAGTGAATTTCCTATGTTTGAGCTATGAAACCACCTTGAAACCCTGTGAATATGTCAAAAAGCAAGTGAGATGAATGAAAACGGAGCCAACTACAACTTTTTGCACCCAAAACGGAGACTTTCTATTTTTAGCAAGTGGAACCATGACCTGCTATTTTGGGATATTTCACTTGTTTTGCTCAAATTTTAACTTCTCAATCCTCTGGCATACTTAATTCAACTTCGTTGACGATGCTTTATCCTTTTTGGAAAATTTGTATTTTTAGCAGGTGCTTTTTTGCTTTTTGCTTTTTTTACTTTCAAGAAAATTGTCAATTTTACCCTGCCTACTATTTTGCATTGCTTTCAAATGAGTTGAATGATCAAAAACTTAAATTTTGAAGGAATTACTATTTTTAGCATGTGGATGGACATGACATATTACTATTTTTATTAAACGGCACTTCATTTTGGCCTTGGTTTGCATCAGAAACATTATTTTTGAATTCGGTTCCTTGGTACAATCTCGAGCTCCGAATTTCAATGTGTTTTGCTTGCCGGAATGCTTGGAAATCAAAAAAATAAATTTAACTAGGGCAATGGTTTCAGGCTATTGAAGCTATCATGGCAGCTATTAATGGAGTCACCGAGCTCCAGTTATCATAAGGATGCTTTGGAGAAAAAAATCCAGCTCAAACCTTGGGTATGATCATTTTCCTGGTTCACTAGCAGTGAGAAAAGCTTCTTTCTTGCAATCACGGATGCCCTGGGAGCAAAATTTTAAAGCTTCAAATGATGGATTACACCTCAAATTTTGTGAAAAAATGAGGTGAGTAGAAGTTATTTTATGAGGTTTTAAATCATCAACATGTTTTTGAGCTACCTCAGAATGTGTGTAGAAGCAAAGTAGGTTAAAACAAGTGGTTTTAACTTCAAAGTTGGGGCACGCATTTTCTTGTCCCTTCCCCTTGGGACAAGGGACAAGAGGGAAGAAAAATTCTCCCTGTTTACTTGACAAGTGTTCATTCTGTATTGGATGATTGTTAGAAAATCAACATTTTAGCACCATGGGGGTTTTGGGCATATGAGAATCACATGACAGGGGCATGGGGCATAATTTTATTGTCCCTCTTTCCCTTGGGACAAGGGACATGAGGGACAAAAAAATGTGCCCTCATGTGGTGATGACAAGTGGCACAACGTGATTCGTTGAGGAGGGAGTCAAGAAAGGTTTGTTTTAACAGTCAGGGGCTCAAACTTGGTCACATTGAAAACCATGGAAGGGGCAAGAGAGGGGCACATTTTCTTGTCCCCTCTGTCCCCTTGGGACAAGGACAGGAGGGACAGAAAAATGCGCACTCACCTGGTTGTGACAAGTGGCATACTTTCATTGCACGATGTGAGGAGCTAGAGGAAGGCAAATAAGCCCTGCGGACCACTTAACAAGGTCATGTGAAGAACCAGAGGGAAAAGTTGGGGTGGGGCACATTTTCTTGTCCCCTCTGTCCCCTTGGGACAGGGACAGGAGGGACAGAAAAATGTGCCTCAACCTATGGAGGTGACATGTGTCCTCTTGAAAAATTGGCTAAGTATAAGAAGCATACCTTCCAAGAGAGAAACTTGTTGGCGATGTTTCCGGAGCTCTAGGAGGTCTTTTTTGATGAATCCTTATATGATTTTGACTCCCAAGAACCTTCCAAGATCAATGGGATGGGTCTCAAGATCCAATTATTCCCGCAACCCCCTCAAATAGCTCCTTTTTTCTCAGGACAACAGGGTGTGTCTACACAATTTGAGCTTCCCTGAGAGGTGATCATGTCTTGTGAAGGATTTCATGATTTCATCTTGTAGAGCATTCTTCAAGCTTTCCAATGAGTATTTGTTTGACTCCTAACTCCTTATGGAGCTCCTAGAATCATCCCTGGAAGATCAGGTACCTTTTTTAACTACTTACTCCTTGCACCTTAGAAACCCGCAGTTACACAACTTGTTCCTAAACCTTCAAATCTCCCCTAAACTTTCCTAAATCACTTCCAACATGTTTTAGGCTCTCCAACACCACTCCCAGATGATTTTTGGCCTTCCGTTCAATCTCGGAGGATGAACACTAGTCTTGAAACATCTAAAAATTGCCTTCTAAGCCAACTAGAGATTTCACCATTGAAAGCACTTTACTGAAAGAACTGAATGACTTTATCACAATGTTTCAAACACTTAGGGAAAATTTGTACAACACATACAAGGGCCTACAAGGTTAGGATAGGCATGACGCAGAGGACAAACTGATCTGGAGAGGTGTTCAGGAGGGTTTTCAAGCAAATTTTCGACACTAGGGTTAAGTTATCATGTTTCAAGTTTGAATTTTTCTCTTGCAAAAACACATGACAACAAACGCAATATCCAACTTCTGTGGAAGATCAAGAAATAAAGTTTTGTTTCTTGCTTCCCCACGATATTGGACTAGCCAAAAAGAATATATATCTAGAAGTGGATTTCCTGTCATCAATGTTAACAGCATGATCTGAGTTCGAATATCCTATCAAGAAGAATTGATCATTCTTCTTGTACTCTAGGCCAAAATCCATAGTTCCTCTGATATACCTCAAAATCCACTTTATTGCTTTCCTGTGACAAATTCTTGGTTCCTGCATGAACCGTGAAAGATAGCTAACAACATAGCTGATGTCTAGCCTAGTTTAATTCAAGTAAATGAGACTCCTAATCATTTTTTGATAGAGTTGAATTGACCTGTGGTGAAGGATCTATTTGAGACAATTGAAGTCTTGTCTCCATAGGTGTGGCAATTGGAATACAATCCATCATCCAAACATTTCTCGAGCATAGTCTTGGCATATTTCAAGTGAGATACAAAAATGTGATTCTCCTTTTGCCATATTTCCAAGCCAAGACAATAGTACATCAGGCTGAGATCAGTCATGTCAAACGATCGACTAAGATCTTTCTTCGTTGCATCGATCATCTTCACTGAACTATCAGTGATGACCGGATCATCAACATAAACAACAATTACAATCTCCCCCCTTACTTTTTGAGGTGGAGATTGGGATCATAAGGATTCCTCTAGAATTCATGTTGAACGAGATGCTCATCAATTTTGATATACAAAACCCGAGGAGCCTGTTTGAGACCATATAATGATTTGATGAGTCTACATACATTTTCTTCTTTTCCAGGTGCAACAAAACCTTCTGGTTGAGTCACGTAGACTTCTTCCTACAAGTCTCCATTGAGAAAGACGCTTTTCACATCCATTTGGTGAACTCTCAAACCAAACTGTGCAGTTAGAGCAAAGATCATCTTGATTGTTTTGATCTTGGCTGTGGGAGCAAAAGTCTCCTCGTAGTCAATGCCTTCCTTCTGAGCATACCCCTTTGCTACCAGTATCGCTTTGTACTTGTCAATAGTCCCATTTGCTTTGTACTTTGTTTTGAAAATCCATCTGCATCCAATGGGCTTCTTCCCTTTGTGGAAGATCGAGAAGCTGCCATGTGTTGTTTTTCATCACTGACTAATATTCAACCTCCATGGCATCTTTCCAAGCTTTCAAATTTAGGGCTTCCTGAATTATAGAGGGCTCAATAGATTCAACAACTTTACTTATTAAGGTAGAATTTACCTCATTACGAGGCTTGCTGCGAGTCTGTGGTCCAGGTGTGGATGTGTTTGGGAGACCATCCAATTTTGCATCTCGTACCACATTAGTATAGCATTTAGGCATATGCTGAGTTGTTCTCGTGGGTTGTGGTCTTGTCAAATCTTCACAATCATCCCCATCATCACTATCTTTGTCAGAGGGAGGATCATCATCTGTTTTTATAATAGGGTTGATTTGATCATCAAATGAGCTTATGGAAGGATCCTTTACTTATTTCTTCTCAAAAAACTCAACATCCTTGTTTGTGTACACTTTTCTTAGTTTTGTGTTTATCACCAATATTGTAGTGTATCTTCATTCATGTTGAATTCAAAGGTCTCTAATAAGTCATAGATCATCTATATGACTACATAGATATAAGTTATTGTTAGATTATATACCCCTTCTTTTTTTTTTTTCAGTTTTTGTTTACATTTATGTATATTATTAAAGTTTGGTTTACAATATAGTTTGTTCTATCTCTATCTATGTTACCCGGAAACACCAACCAGGGCACCATACCCACGTATTGACATATTGGGTACTAGTACTATAATGTCGCCTTTTTCAAATTGAGGGCATGAAAGTGGACTTCTTGCCATTCCCTTTCCATGACAAAGAAGCATGATTGAACAAGGGAAGGAATTGCATTTTATTTCAATTTTCTTTATTTAGATTTAATGTTTTCTTTTAGTGTTTCCCTTTATGAGGCAGGTCGGCTGTGTTGGGAGAGTCATAAAGGAAAATTAAAAGACTAAAAGAAGCTTAAAGAGGCCGGTCCACTTCTAATTGGCCTTTGGGGCCAAGCAAGAGGTATAAAGGGAGATGTGTGACTTTATTTGCAACCCATCTTTGGCGCATTTTATCTGCAATTGGTTTTTTGGGCAAGTTTCTCAATAACTATCCACTCGAGGACGAAAACCCTCTTGTGTGGCATCCAAGGAAGACGAAAACCTTCCTTGTGGCTTGGTGGAGGACGGAAAACCCTCCATTTTTGGGTGATTTGAAGACATATCTTGAAGACTATTTGCTGATTTGGAACCAGGGCATCAAAGAGAATACCTACAAAGGCTTTGCATCAATTTTGGAGCTCTACCCAAGGGGAGCGACTAGGGTTTGGTGATAGTTGGGTGCCTTCTAGGGCACATACTTCATATTTTATTTGACATTCAGATTTGGCATAATTTCTAAGGCTGGAATCTATCATATTTTGTGGTCATTAGGGTCTGGAAACCTCCCTTTTCATTATTTTAATGGGCTGTACTGCTGTTCATAATTAATTTTCCATCTGAGTGTTTGATTAGATTTAACAATGAAAAGTGGCTTAAATTCTTCCTAAAGTGTTTACCTATATTGTTGATAAGTTATTTGATGATATTCAAGTGATTTTCCTCTCATTTCGGACTACTGTTATAAAAATCAGACTGCAGATTTCCAGCTGTCATAAAAATCAGTTCGCTGATGTAAAAATCTGAATTTAATCTATTGGAGTTTGTGTGGTTTCCTCCTTTTTCAGTTTTAGCCCTTAAAGGGGAGATTACAGGTACTGGTCTTGGTACTTGTCTGAAATGTTCCCAAAACTCCAAAACAGTCCGTACCTAGGACGTTTCTGTACCATTTCAAGCCATACCTGGGGCGTTGTCTGTAATGTTTCAGCAGTGCTGCTTATTTTAGAACGCCAAAAAAAAAAACAAAAAAACTCTAGACTTTTGTTTTAGCAGTACTTCAGGAAAATCTAGATGATATATTCTAGAATCTAGATTATAATTATGTACACATATGAAAATTTAAGCATGTTGAATGTTTTTAATTTTCATGAATACAAAGTAATTTAATTGTTTTATCTTTTATGTACAAAATGAGTACTATGCATTTATATATATATTTATATTTTTTAATAATATATTGTACAAACGTTTCTGTGTTGTTTAGTACACAAGGTTTTTTTGAAAATTGGCATTTCCATTTCGAACCTGTACCCGAACACGATCCCATACCCATTTCCTGGCAACCCAAATGTCTATAGTTTAATAAGTGGTCAAATCAATTGGGATTTATTTTTAGGTGTCTACATCATGGGTGTAGTCCAATATTTGTCACATAGTATATATATATATATATATATATATATATATATATATATATATATATATATATATATATATATATATTCTAGTGAGTTTTGTCAATAGAGTCATTGTCAAAAGTGTTAAAAAAAATCCTTGTAAATGGGTGCATTCTCGGTTGAATTTGACACCCATCGGTTTCGATTTTTATTGAGAATATTGCTTCTGTGGTGAATATTTGAAAACAATGGAAGAAGAAAAATGTGCTTGGCTTTGGGGTTCCGCCCCTTGACCCTGCGCTATACCATGATAGAGAGCATGCCTAGAACGTTGTCCCAGGACCTTCCAAGGGTCGCTGTCCCTTGACCCAGCTGGGGGCTGTTGCCCCCAGACCCCTGTCTTGGAATTTCAAAGCCAAAACAAAAATTGGTGGGGAAGTTGCTGCTACGGATATTAGTGTTACTCCTCACATTTGTGTGAGACTATATATTTTGTTATAGTTTATTATGAGAAATATATTTGTAACAAGAGCCACAAAGCAGCCAGTTCCTGCCTTAATAAACTTCATGATATTTTAGATTTTGTTGGTAAAATATTGGATCATTGTTTGTGTAGTAGCTTCATTATTTATAAAATAAGTGTAATATTTTTTTTTTTAAAACTTTCATTTTATGATTGTTACAATGTTTGTGAAGGAACATTTAAAAATTTAGGCATTTCTATGATATGATTTACATTTTTTTGTTGAAGTTTCCAACCCCTTCGATTTTTTCAGCAAGTGGCGAAAGGCTACATAATATGTCATCCATAGAGTGTAAAGCAATTTGGAAAAAATAAAATTTGTGAGATTTTATAGCTAAAAAGTTCTCTGATCTTGAAGGTTTCGAAGCTAGCAGAATGACAGAAACATTAAGAGCGCTGTAATTTCAATTCATTCTAGTGTTGAGAATAAATATTAGATAATGCAGCAAACACAATTTTACACAACGAATAGTAAAGTACTGGGAAGATGAATGCAATCTTTGAGTGTATGTCATGAATGAATGAATCATTTCACATGCCCACATGCCAATGGGAAATTTTCTTATTAGGTAATATCATATGTATCTGCTGTCACCTCAAACAATGACGAGCTGCCATACAAGCCAAGAAATTTGAACAAGTGTAAATGGTGCGAGTGTGTTGGCAAGATTTTCTGCATAGCATCAAACCTAGGCAGTCATGAGATAAATCTCCCTCATTTAACCGGTGAGGCTCCCGTGTCAGATTTGTCAATATAAATGTGTTTTTATCTATCAGGGGTTTTACTTTAACCACTTAGTTCATGAACCATAACTAAGAAGTTCTGCAGCAAGTAAGCAGCTGTTTAAGAAAGGAAAATTATAGAAGAAGAAAGTAAAGGAATTACAGAGAAGAAGTAAGGAAGATGTGCATCCCAATTAGTAGATAGCAGAGCTAATTGCATGCACATAGAAGAAACTTAATAGATTTGAACACACAGAATTATAAAGCAAAGGCAGTTCTAGATCCAGATCTAAAATAACACAAAGTTTACTTTAAAGATCTAAGATTTAAAAGCAAGAAACACAGTACGCCGTGACACAAAGTTCTCCGGAAACCTGCTTCTTTGTATTCCTCTGCAACAAGTGGCTCTCAGGGGTTCAGCACAAAGTCTAGAACACAAGATTGCTTCTTACAAATTCTGATTGATGATTAACCCGTAGGTTCTTCTCCTACTTATAGAATGTAGGAGGGAAAGTACAAATAGAAGACTCAAACTGAACTAAAGCATGAACAACAAGTAAAGATGACATTTGGCAATCATCCTCAACTAACTTCTTCTTAAGTGACACATGTATCACTTAACTAATAGAAAGGTTCCACATGACTTCAAGTAATGGTTGCAAAACCAATAACTTAGAAGTTTACAATTTCATCCGGGAACATAGAAAGTAGAAGAAGAAAGAATAGAAGAAGTCATGCCAGCTGTAACATCTACATCTTCTTCTTGTTCTGATATCTGATATACTTGTCGAACATATAATTCAGCATCCTTCCATCTGTTTAGCCATTGCTTCCTTTTCTGTCCTGAATTGCAGCAACCCTTCATTCAACACTTTGCTGCATGCTTCCACTTCTTTCAAACTTGGCCCAAATCTCGCAATGTCTGTCTGCAATGTCACCAGCCTACTGATAGAGTTCATCGTGAAAGGCTTGGTAGCTTTATCAATTCTCTTTTGTACCATCAGAAGAGAACTTTCCAGGGAATCATGCACTTCGTTAGAAACAATCCGCACGTATGAAGTAACACCTCCATCCACTCTTTCCTCAGTGAAAGAAATGATACTGTCCGGCAAATCTGATGTTCTACTCTCAAGCGCCTGCATCCTTTTCAGCAAAACTCTGCAGATCTCCAAACGGAAAGATACTGCAAACTCTAGCTGCTTCCCCTTCTCGACTGATCCATCCGGCACAATTTGTTCTGCAACCAATACATCTCCCGGCAGCTTGTTGATCTCGGCCAAAATACTCAGGTTACTCTCTGCAACTGTATTCATTCCTTCTATGCTTTCTATCAGTTGCTTTAGTTGATTTGCTGCATCGTTCATAACCTTTAGGCGGGCTGGCACTTCCCCAAGTTGCACAGAAGCTTGACGAATAATCAGATCCTTCCATTCGTCAATAGCCTTTACTTGATTGCTTGCATCTTCCATTTCCTGCATAAGATGATCACTCACCTACGCTGAAATGGGCTGAACGGAAGGTTTAGCAACCTTGGCTATGATCTCACATAATTGAGATATTTGCTTCTGCAGCTCTTCTTTCTCCGCCTTTTCACTGTCAAGCCTAAGGAACAAAGCATCCAGCAACGTCTGCGTGTCCTGCTTCAATCCTTCAGTGGTAGCTTGACCGAGTGGTATTTTGGTCACCGTCACATCTTCTGCCGTGAGCTCCTCTTCTACCTTTCCTTCCGCCGGAATTGATATCTCAGCAAACTTCTCTCCCGAATCCTTGATGATCAACCTAGAAGTTGCTTTAGCAACTTTAGGCCTTCTGTCTCTTCTGCTCAGATCCTGAAGTAGCTGCAAGTCATGTTCCTCTAAGTTCATCTCTACTCTTGCTTCCGGAACCAACTGCAAAGCTAACCATTCGGAGAGCGAGAAATTACTTCTCGGAGAGTGAGAAGTCGCTGAGTGCACTACCATCTCCCGCTCTGCATCCTCTCCATCAGAAAGTGCCACAGTATCATGGCTGCCATCTTCTGAAACATCCAAGGACAAAGCTCTTTCGAACTCCGTCATCTGCAGCTTCAACACCTCTTCTGGAACGGGTGATGAACGAAGTGGCTGCGGAGAGAAGACGAACGTCGCTGGTTTCAATGAAGGCATGGAAGCATCCTGCTGCTGTGGTGCAATAGTTGGTGATCCTCTGGGTACTGGAGAAGTCGGAGTCAAAGCTATGGCCGTAGAAGTGGTCTTCTCTTTCTCTTGAGATCTTCTGTGTACTTTCAACTTCTCGGACCTTCTGCTGCTTTCTCCTTCATGCTTTCGCTTGAGGGAATCTCCTGTGCCGAAGTTGCCTGTGATTTGATTCATCAATGCTTCATCAAGGCAATATCCCTTCGTCAGTAACCAGTTCGAAGTATTCACCAACACAGCTCCAGATCTTTCTTCTATTGTGCTGCAGCCGCCATTGCTATCCTGCAGTATAGCTTTATCTCCTCCCATTTGATGGTAAGTGTCAAGTACCACGTTCCCATCATCTTTAAGATCCGCAGGTATCCGCGCTAGTCCAAAGTCAAATACTTGCTTTGCCGATAGCCTGCTGAAATCTTTCTTTCTAACCTCGTACTCACTTCTGCACTTCATCCAGAAATCTTCTAACGAAGGCACATGTGCGTACTCCTGGGAGATTGTCTTCCTGGCTATTCCAAATGGATCGAAATTAAGCCGCGCAGGGAAGAACTCTTGCTCATACTCGGACAACATTTGTGCTTCCATCCCTCGAGCTCTGTGAATGCTGATGCAACTGTAATATCCCACAGTGAGTGGGAAGAAGCCTGTAGACTTGTGCCGCTTCGACTGAAGGTCGTGTAACTCCACAAGTTGCCTGCTCAGCTCCATGGCGATCAATCTGTCACTCGGGTACCTTGGCATCTTTATTGGTTCACCTGAAAAGCTCGTAACCCTGAGGTATGTGAAATCTGCAAACTGGATGAATACACTGCCAATCTTGGACACTGCTTCCCATGCTTCCTTGCTTACCCTGTGAGTCTTCAAGTCTTTGTCTAACCTGCAGATGAAATCGTAGAAGAAGTCATTGTTGATCACTCTGAAGTCCTTCTCGCACGCAGGTACAATAAGTTGTGGGTAGCACTCGAAAATGGGATCCTCGGAAAGAATACCACATCTATCCAGCTTGGAAAAGACACCCTGTGAAGCTGCAGCATACACCAAGTATGAAGTCATCTTGAAGCTGAAGGTATGCTTCACGTTCCGCAGTTGCTCACCGATGTTGCTGCTAATAATTTCTGACCAATTGATTATAGAATCAACCTTGTTGATTTCAATGGTCCTGATGAAAGCATACATCCATGTCCGGAAAGTGTAGGCATTCGCTTCACCATTCAACCTGCATAGCAATTTGACGATATCATCCGCCTCCTGCACCAAATTGGATCGTGGAAGAGTTCTCGGGAACTTGGAAGGGGATCTAGGCTTCTTCATGAACCGGCTATTCATGATGCTCACACAGTCAGCTCTATGCTTTTCCCACCTACTGTCAGCATCCTGAATGCTAATAGAAGTCACCACCTTTCGTACTGGAATCTTCAGACAATAATTGAAGAATTCTGCATCCAAACGAATTATTGTCTTTCCCGCAACATCACGCACTGATCTGGATGAAGGATGATAAGATCTAGCACACTCCATCACAAACTCTGGCAATTGGGCTGTACACGGGAAAGCTGCAGCTCGAATAATTCCACTACTTTTGACCGCACGCATGAGTGAAGTCTTTCCAGCTCTGGATCTATCAATCAAATCAGAAAGAGGTTCTGGGCCTAGATCCGTGTCTCCTATGTCTGAAAGTTTGGAAGCAATGCATGAATCCATCGTGCTCTCTTTTTCATCTCCTTTCGCCATGGCTTTATCAATCTTTGTCTGAATAATTCTTTTTCTTCTAACTTGGCCGGATTTCTTCAATACTGGTGCAGATCTGGACAATTCTTCAGATTCGGAGGATATTTGCAATGTATTGGACATTGATAAAAACTCCTTTTCTTTTATAAAGCACCTGTAATGAGTTCCTGCAATTTATTCAGACAAAAATGGCCACCGGAGCATGAATAGTGAATTTAAATTATAAAAATCTGCACTTTTCAAGCCTGCTGCCCCAAAAATTGGTGTTTAATTTGCACATAAAGAGAGCATGAATCCTTTCAATCAACACCTGAGCTCCTGTAACACCTGTGAAAACAATTATGCAGACGAAGATCAACCTTCTCCAAAGCATGCGCCAAATCTGGAAGCTTTTAGCCTTTGTTAGCACTTTGTCTGAGCAAAATCCTTCCTCTAAAGGGGGCGCACTTTTCCTCCTTGCTGCAATTCTTTACCTGTGAATTAAATTATTCACCCATATGGCTGCCCATGCTTATATAACCTTCACAATTCTATAATTAATAATTGCCCTAACAATTAAAGGCAATTAATTAATTAAAAATCATGCTTTTCTCTTTTAAAAATAGCATGTTTAAGGACAGCCATCCAATAAATTAAATTAATCCAATTTAATCCTTCACACAGCACTTCACTCAAGCCCCACAGTGTGCTTTGACCATAGCCACTGAAAATAGAAATTAATTTAATGTTTTAATGCTTCAAAAAACATTAAATAATGCCCAAATGGGGCGCACTTTTTGAGAGGAAGGGGCAGCCACTAAATAAATTAAATTTAATTAATTTAATTCCCTTCTTTTATTCCTTCTTTGACTTTTTAACCTCCTCAAGCTTGGGCGCACTTTTTTAAGAAGAAAGATTATTAAAAATAATCAATTTAATCTTTTTAATCTATCACCAAAGGGGGCGCACTTTTTTGCACATGTAATTCTATTTTTAAGAATTTTTTCCATAATGGGATTCTTTACCCTGCCAGGCAGGCACCAAAATCCCGTGATCCACTTAAGTGATTTGACTTTGACAATGGGATTCTTTACCCTGCAAGGCAGGCACTAAAATCCCATGATTTCACTTAAGTCACTTTCCTTTTATTATATCATGGGAATTTTTACCCTGCAAGGCAGGCAATAAATTCCCACCTGCCTGCAGCCTCTATTTTTCCCACTGCAGCTTAAGTGACTTTTATAACACGGGAAAAAGTACCCTGCCAGGCAGGCATATACAATTCCCACCCTGCCTGCGGCTTATATTTTTCCCATCGCAGCTTAAATCCTTTGTTTTCCAAAAATGCGCCCATCCCCGCAGGGGCTTTTCTGTGCACGACTTCGCTTTTTCCCAGTGATCCAGACCTCCGATGACGACTTCCTCCGGGCAAAATGTGCGTGTATGTTTTCCAGCTGCTCCAGGCCAAAAATCGGGCTTACCCGGCGAAGGAGTTGTTCCAGAGAAATTTTACAGAAAACAGAACGGGACACCACAAAAACACGAAAAATTGCCAAAAGTTACAAATAAAGCCCAAAACTTAAAATAAGTTAAAATCCTTCTGGTACATAGGAATAATAACATATTCGCTCATAACAGAGTTAAAACGGAGCGCAAATAGCCTCATACGGGGCTCAAAATAATTAAATACAAATTTCCCGCAGACAAATCCCGACGACAGAATAAAACAATTTTGGGCATCTGGGTATTTGGCGAAAAGGGCTAATATGGCTCTTTGGGATTATCTTGACGCAATACAAGAACTTTCAGGCAATAAAAACAACAAATGACCCATTATTTTAAAAGTACGAAATTTTTTCGAATAGGGTAGTCACAGATTTCAGGGTGAAATGTGAGTAACACCAGGGGAAGTGCCTAGTATGCAACACTTCGTTCAGGTAAAAGCTATGTAGCAACCTGTTTGCAAGTTTGTGAGTTAAACCCTGATGTACGAGGCACAATGCCCGCTGTCCAAAACAGATCAGATATGAATACAGTACTTCAAAAGTACCATGCAATAAATGAGAGAAATGAACACATAGAGTTTTCCACCATGCAATTGTAGCTGAAGATGGCTGGAATCATTTGCAGCATTTAACAACAGATCATAAAGAGTTATAAAACTTCTGCCAATACTCAGCAAAACATGTTCAAATTTTCTTTGCCGTGAAAACAAACACTGATTATCATGGAATACGAATGATGATTAAAATCTTATGTTTCAGTTCCAAAGACTTATATCGATTCGATTCACTCGCCATATGGAATGGATTGAAGATCCAGTCCTTTAGTAATTGATCATGAAATGAGCATAGATGTTTATTTTAAGTTGTGAAAATATTTTTAATAAATAGTGATTCTCAACGTGTTTCCAAGACTGGGTCATTAAATTCTGAACAATAAAAGCATTTGAGCAATTTGAAACTCTCAAGTTTATAACTTTGGGTTAGTCATGTAGATTGGATTCACTTTTCATCATCTTCATCTATTTCATTGACAAGTCAATTTTACTCATGATAAAGACCTATTCACTCCCTCTTTGGAAGGAATCATTAAGGAATTGCAAAACATAAGCCAAAATCAATTATTTAATCACTATAGATAAAGGAGTGATGAAGAGTTTTTCAATATTTATCCTTTAGGGGATGACATCAGGAGGAGTGGATTATCCGGGTCTCCCATATGTTGTAATTACATGTCCAAAGGTAACAATTCCCTTTTTGGATAAACAGTTACAAATGCCATTCCATCAGTAGTCCATAAGGGGAAGTTGTGTTTTCATTATTGTATCCTTTCAGGTGATGTACAAGTGTGGGCTAAGACCATCTCCAAACTTCCACGGAGCTCTTTTGCAAGAAGGGCAAGTACTTCTTGATAAAATTAAAAATGCTAGCATTTTCTGAATGCTACAGAAGAGTAAGGTGATACATCATTTTAGATCAGCCATTCAGATATGATTGGTCTACCCAAGCAATTTATTTTGATAAAGAGGTCCATGGTGAGGTTGTTGGCTAGATCTTGTCTGCATGACTGAAAACCTAGGTTTATCACCAAGGATAAGGATCAGACCTTTTAAGTGGGGGCACTTGGTCCTGTAAGATTTGTAAAGAAAAAATACAATGCTAGTACTGTTAATGAAGAGGAGTTTAAAATTTAAGGATGCAATTTCATGAACCATAGTATGTTAAAGAAAATGCAGCAGAAAGTTAAGCATTTCAAAGAGTTAGGATTATATCTGCTATAGAAGAGCTGCCATAATATTCAGAATATTGGAACATGCAGATGTTTGGATGGTTGCAACACAATGAGATAGAATTAATGATGATTCATGCTACATAGACGGAACCAATAGTATGTTAGCTGGCACAAAATTATAGACCAGGAAGAGCATGCTATTATATGTTCTTGATTTGAGCTAAAAGCATAACATAAGATAATATTATAAGTAAAGATTACGTAGCCATCAGAAAGTTAGAAACTATTAGCATCCAAGTGCATGTCATGAGCATCAAGTAGAGCTATATATTTTGGCAATTTGCTCACTGTTCTATTTCTAACATGTTACGCAAATCAAGACTGATTTCAGGAGGTTTCACTACAACATGTTTTAGTCTGTCACATTATGGAATGTTCGGTGTACAGGTATTTGATCAAATGCTTGAAGGTTAATACGATTTACTCAAAATGTATGTAAGTATCCCCTTCCCATAAGACCCTTATGGGAAACTCAATTTTGCACCCCTATGAACATAAACAGTGATAAAATGGGAAACTATATCTTAAGTAAATTATTATAAAGTCCTCATCTAAAAAGACTTTATAAGCAACCAGTCCATATTCATTTCTTAATAACACCATATTGTAAAACTTAAGCTAAAGTGAAATCTTTCCAAATAAATTAAAGTAATGGTTGTGGGAAAGCCAAGTAACTTTATATTTTTAGTTTCGCCTAGGGGAAACAATTGACCCATGATTCTGAGGAGGTGAGTAAATGAAGAAAGATTCGCAAAGTGGGAAAATGTATATGATTGGTGGTTTTGGATGGCTACTGAATGCCAAGATCTGTTTAGGTAAAAGCATGTAATTGGCAATGTAAAATTCTCATTTATCTTAGACCGATCAATGATTTCTTTTGTGCTTGAGAGCATTGCAAAAATTTCCAAGTTCGAAAACCCTAGATGCATTATCTATCTAGGACGAAAACTCTGGCTAAGATCTAGAAGCCCGAAATCAATATTTGACCTGCAGCCACACTGGGATAGAGGTTGTCCAAATTAGATGAATGGAATGGACAATTTTGAAGGCCTAACTAGACTCTCCCAAAATTGATCGGTTCACATTGCACAATGAGCGTAGTGGATCCTTCCAGGTGAAGCTGGCACATATTTGCTGAATCCCATGCACTTAGATGTGTGAAATTGTAACGTTCCAACCCCTTCCAGATCATCTGGAAGGAAATGCACATGACATTGCACCATGGTAAAGATGATGCTAACTCTCAAGTGACTGACATCCTGTTCATTAGCATAATGCCACTGGAGGCGTCTCCACAGAGGCTGATAAATACTGTCCCAATAAGTCAAGGCTGCCTAAGACCTTCTCAACTAGAGATCTCATCGGGCACATTCTGACAGGTGCGCACTTCAACACCTACTCTCGTGCAACTTTCAATGGTTCCTCAGCTCAAAGTTTCAGATGTTTCTCGAAGACAACTTGTACCTGATTTATCGAGGGATTGATACCAGTCTTTGTCTTCAGCTGATCTGATGCATATTTTATCATACTCCTGTCGGCATCAACAAGATGCTTTGAAGAGAGCAGACTTGGAGCTCTGCTCCGAATGACAAGATTTCCATTCGTTGATAGCTTTAACCTGGTTCAAACAATAATCTTGGACAACGGACTTGAATAGATGAACTCAAAGCTTTACATGATGAATGATTGGCTAGAATGAAGTTGTGTGAAGGAGAAACTTGGTAATCAATCTCGCACCCAACTGAGACACATGCTTCTAGGGAAAGGAAACTTTCTCACGCTACTTCAGAGGTCTTCTTTTGAAGAAGCCTAGTGAGGCTTCACGATAAGCAATTGATCAGAGATAATCATTTTGAGCATAGTTGAGTCCCTTGGAGCATCCTTCTGTGGTGAATTCATAATCCCACTCATGAGGTACTCTTGCTACATTGCCTAGTATTACCGTGAGCTCATGCCTTCTAGGGTCTTGTGGTGATGCTAGAATTGACAGCTGATCATGCTTGATTTACCCCGACTCTTCAATGATCAATTTCATTGATGAGCATTAACCATAATAGCAACTTTAGAACTTTTCTGTCATGAATTTCATGGCCTAAATTGGTAAGAGAAGACTGCAAGTCGTGTTGCTCCAAGCGTGTCAATTCATCTTCTGTATTGCATTGGGAACCAACTGACGAAGCCAATGATTTGAGAAATTGTCAGTTTGTTCGAAGGAATGAGAACGTTGACGATTGGTGTTTAGTGGACTACATTTCACTCAGCCATGAATTCTCAGAATATTCCAGACTATAAATCCAGAAATTGCTAGACCAGTGAATTGGATGCATTGGTGTTCAAACTGAATCCTATCCAATGGACAAGAGGTGACATCGAAATTCATGGAGATATGAACTTCAACGTTTACAATCAGAAAGCAGGATCTAAACGGAGTGGCTAGACTACCATTTCAAAGTGCAGCAGCAGATTTGCAGAGATTCAACGGATAATTGCAGGGTACTCTTGCTGATCTATGTGACATATGCATGGGTTAAGTACTTGATGTTGGAATAATTCCATATAGGAAGTGAAGGACCATAACCACTAGAAGTGAATATACCCGAGTTGTTCTAAATGACTAGCCTATGTGCACTTTAATCTTTTTAGGACGTGGGTCTGTTTATAACAACCGTCGTGCTCATCCTATTTGAAGGATATTGAAATCTAAGCATTAATTAATTCCTAACATTCCTGCCCTTGTGTGAACATGAGGAGAATCACATCTTCAAGAACTGGAAACCGAATCATATGCCCTTCATACTTTCTACCAGTTTGACATCTATTGACTAGATTTGCATATTGCTATCTTTCTTCTCGATATGACCACCACCTCCGCTCTTCCACAGTGACATCCTCCATACCGGATCCTTCACATTCCACTGATGGTGATGTGTCTACATTAACACAACCATCATCTTCATGTTGGCTAGATTTTTTGCATAGCATCAAACCTAGGCAGTCATGAGATAAATCTCCCTCATTTAACCGGTGAGTCTCCCGTGTCAGATTTGTCTATTAAAATATGCTAATATCTAAATGAAGGTTTTTACTTTAACTGTTCAGATCATGAACTATAGTTGAACAGTTCTGGAGCAAGTAAGCAACTGTGTAAAGAAAAGAACTCTTGCTTTATAGAAGAAGGCAATTATGATAA